>CAMGYJ010000008.1:84586524-84948954 GCA_946122785.1 Linum tenue | reverse complement strand
GGAACTGAAGTTCATACCAAGCTGTCAAATGCATCTGTTGTTGAATCAAGCAGCTTGTCGCCATAGGCTGAGAATATATCAGAGGAAGCCATGATAGAAGTCTTGATCAGAGCACTTCTAGGGTTCTTCATCGACTTGACCACCACTGACATTGCCTTTTCCCTGAATACGAAAATCCACACCAATCAATCAATAATAAAAAAGACCACTTGGAATTCGCTTGTGAAAACTTCTCTTTACTCGTATCAATGGCATATTGACATGTACCCCTTATATGAAAAATGAATAATCTTTACTTACAAGTTTGGAAGCAAGAGCTCGGAGTGGAAGATTGCGAATTGCCTGGCCTTGTTCAGCGACGCGCACAGCATAATCCAGTCTTTTGAATCTAAACCCTCAACCATTCTCTGAAACCAAAATCAAAATGAAGATGGAATCTGGGTTATGCTCAGAGAGCCGAAAACAGAGTAACCCAGAATTAGAAAAGAGAGAAAGGAACAAACTTGAATCTCAGAGTCCGGATCGTCAATGGCGACAAGTTGCTCGGAAGGTACGTAATCAATCGAGGCTTCTCCAGCCGGCGGCTGCTGCTGCAGTGGAGCCATGTTTTCGTCGTTGGCTTTTGATTCAGGCTGTTTCTGGGCGGCTGGGGCAGAGACTTTGAGTTGCTTCATTGGTCTCTCCGGTGGCGGCACAGGCAGGGCGTTGTCGATGGGCCTTAATGCCATTGTTGTTGTTCTCGAGTGATTGATCTGCGAAAGAGAAGATTTTTTCGAATGGAAGAAAAAAGTTCTGATCTTTGATAGCGAAAAGTGGCTGCGATGATGAGATTTTAACGGTGGGCGACAAGACAACAGAAAAGGAAACTTGGATTCGAATTTTGAAAGAGACGTTGTTGGGCTGCTTTATCGTAACGGTCAAATATAAATCTTACTGGGCTACAGGAATGATCCTCTGTAGTCGGGGTTACATGCACCTGCTTTTGTCAAGTGGCAATTTGGTAAAAAGGAGTACAAGAAGATATGGCGGAATCAAGCAAATAGTCATCCAGTTATTTTCCTCTGCCAAAGGGAAGCTACTAGTTCTGAGTTTCGGTAGTAACCCTATCAGCTTATGATCTAACCGCACTCTTTCATTCTCTTTCTGTAAACTACAACAAGTAACTAATGGCACGAAAAATTATAAGGATCAAAACTTCTCTACACAATGGCATAATCTCGTCTTCAAAGTGTCCTAGCCAGAATCTGCTGAAGATTCTAGAGGGTATCCATCTATCCATATGGCGTGTCCAAATGCCGGCTGGTGTCTGAGGTATTTGAAGACCTGCATTTCATACCGGGAGCTGAACAAAGTATATCAGCTTGTTAAGGTCTCAAGGATCCGTTAGCACCACTAGTTGCCGAAAGCAGATGCCTGCAGTTTCTGGCGTTCTTGCAGTTCATGGTTCTTGGACTAGGGAATGTTTTGCATCTTCTCAGAGTTATCTACCTGGTATATAATCCAAACACGGGTAGCTCAAATAATCGACCACGAGAGCAAGCTGAGATTTTCCGGAAATGAGATTATGGTGTCGAAAGAGATACCTTGTCCTGGAAGTAAACGGGGCCATCTGAGATGCAGATAAGTTCTTTTGCTCCGAGCTTACCAATGTTTCGCAGCATGTTGAGATTTTGCTGTCTCTCGCAGGACAGCCCCAACGATGGCAGCCTGCTCTAGACATTCTGCCTTGTGCAGAGCATCCAAAAGGGCAACACAGGTCTTGGTATGGATGTTGAAACCTTTCATCCTGGTTTCCTCGAATATCCCATATGCATCCACAGCTCTATTTCCAATGCTTAACCCTTCTATTATAGCATTGTAACTAGCAGAATCTGGTACCCCTCCATTTGCCTTGAACCTCTCAAAGAGGTTCTTTGCCTCCAAAATATTCCCAGCCTTAGCTAGCCCCGAGATCATGGTAGTGTAAGTGATGGTATTTGGTTTCAATCCTTGCTTCTGCATCTCTTGCCAGTACACAAATGCCTTGTTGAATTTCCTAATTTTGCAGAGACCGTTAATTAGGATGCTATAAGTTATATGGTTGGGAGTGCATTTGAGCTCCTTCATGTTCCGAAAACACACCACTGCCTCGTCGATTTCCTCGGATTTCACAAGTGCATCAAGCAAGGAGTTCCAGGTGTAAACAGTTGGTGCCAAGCCTTTCTGCATCATCTCTTCCATGATTAGATATGCCTCATCAATTCTACCCACTTTCCCGAATCCATCAATAAGGCTACTATAAATAACAACATTCAAGACTATGCCAATTGACCTTGCTTCTTCAAACAGCATGTACGCTTCATCAAGCCTGTCAATTTTGCAAAGGCCATCGATGACAGAACCATAGGTGACAACGGTTGGGTGGTGACCTTTCGACTTCATCTCATCAAGTAGCTGGTAAGCTTTATTCACTTTACCTGACTTGCAAAAACCGTCAATGACAGTGTTATAGGCACGGGTGTCCAAGATACAACCTTGGTCTTTCATTGCATAGAACAATTCATAGGTTTCACGTGCAAACCCGGCTTTGATAAGGCCATGAATAAGGATAGAGTAGCTTCTCACATCTGGAACAAGCCCTCTAGCCTTGATCTCCTCAAATAGTGCTCTTCCCTTTTCAGTTTCACATGCTTTGAAAGCGCAATCCATGTAGGTATTGAGAAGCACAAGGTCAGGAGAACAACCTCTTTCTAGCATCTCTTTGTATATCTTGTGACCATCCTCTTTCCTCCCACACTCAAAGAAGTTCCTTATGAGTGACGTGTATACAATAGCAGTTGGCATTTCATAGGAATCCAGCATCTGTTCATAAAGCCTGTATGCATCATCTACTCTCCCTTGCTTTCCCAAACCATCTATAAGTGAACAAAATGTAATCTCATCCGGAGTACAAACTTTGTGGTCCATCCCTTTGAATATCAAATAAGCTTGATCGACTCTTCGCGCTTTACATAATCTATCGATCATTATGTTCACAGTCCTCACATTCGGGAACATGCCAGCTTCTTCCATGGCGTCCCGAACCTTGAAAGCATCCTCGACTTTCCCTGCTTTACATAGTCTGTCGATCAGAATGTTATAGGTTGCAGCATTGGGAACTGCATCTCTCTTCATCTCTTCAAAAGTTCGAAACGCTTCATCGAGCTGTCCACTCTGACCAAGACATGTAATAATGCAATTATAAGCAATTACACTGGGAATGCACCCCTTCTCCTTCTGTCTCTCAATCAAATTGAATGCTTCATTGAATTTTCCAGCTGATCCGTATCCCATAATCATGGTATTGTAAGCATAGACGCAAGGGACTTTCCTGTTCTGATCCATATGCTCAAATATCTCCACTGCTTCATCTAATCTATTGGCTTTACACAAAACACCTATCATGCTAGTATACGTTACATCGTCAGGCACCAAACCATGTGCACTCATTTCATGGAAGAATTTCCAAGCCATATCCACCTTACCCACCTTACCAAAAGAATCTATGCAGACATTGTACAACACAATGTCAGCATCAAGAGAATTGCTCTTCATCTCATCTAATAGTGATAGAGCAGCATCAACACGGCCCTCCCTAGCAAACACTCGAATGAGAGTAGTGAACAAGTGCACGCTGACTTCATAACCCAGCTCTTGCATCTGTTGAAAAAGAGCGAGCATGGGACCAGATTCATGAATAGCAGCAAGCGCACCAATCAGAGTGGTATAAGCAGAAAATGCAGGGCGGAATTTGAACTTCCGCATAGTTTGTATGATATCAAAAGCCTCTCTCAGCTTCTGGACTCTGACAAAGCTCACAACTAACTCAACGCTACAGCTATTACTCGGACCAAACCCTGCAATGCTCATCTCTCCAAGAATCTGCTCCAGGCAATAAGTGTTCTTAGCTTTGGCCATAACCATCAGAAGTGAATTGTAAGCTTCCGGACAAAGTGGGTGGTCACTTTTACCTTCCGCCCAACGAAAAAAGTTCAGTGCTTGATTCACATCCCTCAGCCTCCTCAGCACTCCAATCACTAATTCTGGTTGAGGCTTTTCGTCGAACATGTTCAGTGCATTCTCAATCTCCGGTCCCCATCGACCACCTTCCACAATTCGGCATGCCTCCTCAACATTCTGCCGAAACCCATCATACTTACTGAAGTGCTCTTGATTGAACGTGTAGTTAGCCGCCGCCGGTAAACTACCGCCGTGCTCCGGAGAGGACCCATCAGACGACAAGGACGTGAAGCTCCTGGAACTGATCAGAACCCGAGAGCAGCTCACGCTGCGCCCAAGGACTGCTCCTGAACCCGGAGAAAAAACGAAAAAAAGAAGAAAAAAGTTTAGAGCTTCCAACAATGAGACGTCAAAGGAAGAAGAACCATGAAACGGGAATGAAAAGATTGAAGCAAGAAAATAAAATCAACTTAAAAAATTAACCTGCTTTCCTTGCCAACATTGAGGCAAGCGCATCTCCAAACTGCCGCCTAGCCACTTCGTTCACTTCTGAAAATATCGCCGCTGCCGCCGCCGAGAAATGCCGTCGGGGAGTCGAAGGCCGTTTGGAGAAGGAAGAAAGCATTGAGAAGAATGAAGCGAAGACGAAACGGTGTCGTTAGGTCAGACAACCTAGCGAACCGCAGGTCCGTTCTGCAAACGGCGTCGTTTAAGGGGTCTGAGTCGTCTCCCGCGACCTTTTCTTTTCTTTATTCTGGTTTTACATCCACCAGTTGACTTGGAGTTTGACTAACTCGTAAAACCGTGTAAAAGCTTCGAGCCTTCGACCTGCTTTTTCCGGCACTTGGCGACTACAAATTAATGGAAGAACCGCCACACAGGACTTTGAAGATCAAGAACAGAGAAGGATATCGGAAGCAGCAGCAAAATAATGGAGCCGCAATACCCTCCTCCTCGCTCGTTGTGGCCGCACTACCGATTGGAAGAGACGATCCACCCATCGCCGGCGGCGGGACAGTACTCCGACGATGGCACGACGAGCGGCGAGCTCCGGGCGCTGGATTGTAACCTCAGTTTCCACTCCGATAATTTTGAGATGGAGGGCTTCAGTGCCGGCAACTTCTCCGAGGTTATGGGCTCCGCCTATCGCCTTATCCTCTCTCGTAGCTCTAACTTCAGGTTTTGCTCTCCCCTTCACCTTCGCCACAAATTTCAATTGTTTGTTTCAATTGGCTCCCTTCGGTGACTGCGATGGCCTGTGGATGGAATTCGGAAGTTCGATTTAGTGATTCAGTGGATGCCATGAGTTATAGAATTTGTAGTTCTAGAATTGTTGTACCCTTTTGTGTTTTGAGTGTTGTGGGTTACCATGAATCGATTATGGGTTGATTTGGCGCGGCTTGCTTGTCCTGATTTACGATATGTTGATACCCTTTTGTTGTTATGCTCCTCCTGGCAGGAACATGCTACTTGTTGGGGGATCTGTAAATGGCCTTTCCCAGAAGACAAAACATTTAGGGAGCCAAGCATCTTTTGGGATTAATGTACTGCATCTCTTTCGTCGTCTCTCATACGTCTTCTACTTATTCTACTTTAGAGGTTATAGTTTGTTCAGAAAACCCAGAATCAACATGGCCAGACCATTTCATTTGCAGGGATCAAATGCAATGTTGCTTCTGCTGCTGCTGGTACTGCTGATAACCAGGGCAGCTGATGGGCAACAAGCCTATGTTGACAACCACCAGCTCGATTGCTACAACCAGAGGTTCAATGAAACAACCCTAGGCTACGTCTGCAATGGACTCAACACGTCCTGCCAATCCTACCTCACCTTCCGGACATCTCCACTTTACAACACGCCTGTCTACATTGGATATCTCCTAGCTGCTACTGCCCCTGAAATTGCCTCCCTCAACAATCTCTCCTCCGAGTTCTCCTCCATCCCAGCTGACACTCTTGTCGTCGTCCCTGTCAACTGCTCCTGCTCTGGCCGTCGCTACTACCAGCATGAAGCCACCTACAAACTCAAGTCCCACGATGAGACCTATTTCACTGTCGCCAACAATACTTACCAGGGACTCACCACTTGCCAGTCCTTGATGTCTCAAAATCCCTTCAATGACCGCCAACTAGCTGTCAATGAGACCCTCCGCGTCCCACTTCGCTGTGCTTGCCCCACCGCCAACCAGACCAGTAGAACTTCAGCTGCCGCCACCACGACGAGGTACTTGCTCACTTACATTGTCACTTGGGGAGATTCCATCTCTTACATTGCCGAGCTTTTCGGGGTCGATCAACAGTCTATCCTTGATGCCAACCAGCTCTCTTCAGAAAGTGTCATTTTCCCCTTCACTCCGCTTTTGGTTCCTTTGTCTGGTGAACCAAACACCTCATTTCTTCTTCTCCCTCCCCCTGCTGCGCCTCCTCCTGTTTCACCCCTGACGCCCACTGATCAGACTAGCCACTTCCCTTCGGCCGGTGGATCCAGCCGCAAGAAATGGGTGTTTGTAGGTGTGGGAACAACACTAGCTCTCTTATTACTTATTGCAACCCTCCTGGCTGTGAAATTTGTCCGTCGGAAGAAGCAATCTCCGCCTATACATTCCTCCACCACTGCAATGGAAGAAGAAACAAAGGGTAATAAGGGTACCCCACCACCACAGTGGGAGACGGAGTCCGGTTCAGCTTGGTCATTGTCTCAAGGGATCAAAAACTCTGTTGAGGCATTGACATTGTACAAGTTCCATGATCTAGAGTTGGCCACCAATTACTTCAGCGAATCTAACAGGATTAAAGGCACAGTCTACAAGGGATCCATTAATGGAGATGCTGCAGCGGTGAAGGTGATGAAAGGCGATCTCTCTGCATCTCCCGAGATTAACATTCTGAAGACAATTAGTCACTCCAACATCATCCGCCTCTCTGGGTTTTGCGTCAATGATGGCACCACCTATCTTGTTTATGAGTATGCCGAGAATGGTGCTCTCTCCGACTGGATTTTTCTTGGCCCTAGTAAGACAAAGCAGCAGCACCTGCTGCTACAACGAGAAACACTCACCTGGAAACAGAGGGTTCAGATAGCGAACGACGTTGCAGAAGCCATCAACTACCTCCACAGCTACGCCGACCCTCCTTACATCCACAAGAACTTGAAGACGAGCAACATCCTCTTGGACGCTGACTTGCGAGGCAAGGTAACGAACTTTGGATTGGCCAGAGCCGCGGCATTTGAGGAGAATGAGAATGAAGACGGAGGAGCATCACCATTAACAAGGCACGTCGTTGGGACATATGGGTATATGGCTCCGGAGTACGTAGAGAACGGACTCATTACTCCAAAACTCGACGTTTTCGCATTTGGTGTCGTCCTACTGGAGCTTTTGTCAGGGAAGGAAGCTGCTTCGAGGGACGAATTACTCTTCACAATGATCAACACGGTTCTTGAAGGTGACAACGTAAGGGAAAAGTTGCGAGCTTTCATCGACCCTTCGTTAGCCGACAACAACGAGTACCCCTTGGATCTTGCCTTCTCCATGGCTCAGCTCGCCAAAGGATGCGTGTCGGTCGACCTCAACGCTCGGCCATCGATGCCTCAGGTTTTCATGATTCTGTCCAAGATACTCTCCTCGTCATTGGACTGGGATCCTTCCCACGAGCTCCACCAGTCTTCCTCTGTTTCTGGATCTATCAGAAGCGGGCGATAAAATGTACACTACCCTACTACCTGTAGCCGCCCGCACCATATCCTCCGCCACTTGTGCTACAGTGCATATGGGGGAAGTTGCAAGCTTTCTTTTTTCAATCAATTCGATTTAGAGATTGGAAGAATATATAAATAGGGGACAGAGATAAAATAAGGAGAGAGCAGATGGAGGTCTGTAGGGAGGCCGGAAAACGACGCGAACTCTGCGGCTTGATGCTTCGCCTCCTCCAAGCTGTACTGTCTGTCGCTGTCTTAAAATATTGTATGGATGTATGTACGTCTTTGTCTTTGTCTTGTTATAATATGCAGCAAGCAACCCAACTACTACTCTACTCTTGTCCTCTGTTTTTTTGCAACAAACAATTCCTCCTGAGACCCTGATTCCTATTCCTCTCCCGGCTGCTGCGGCGCTCGGGGCCACCAATTATTACCGTGTTGTTGCAGGGTAGCTCGATTCGCCGATCTGGTGAAAAAGAACAGAGCTTTACTTCTCGGCGGCCGGGCCCGGCAATTATGGACAGAGCAGCATTTGGCGGCGGCGGAGGGATGTACCCGTACGAGAATGGAGTGGTGATGACAAGAGACCCGAAGCCGCGGCTGAGGTGGACGGCGGATCTTCACGATCGTTTCGTTGATGCTGTTACCAAGCTGGGTGGCCCTGAAAGTAAACCCAACTGCAACTTTCTTCTCCCATCTTTTTCTATCTGTTCTTGGTTCAGCATTGACTTAGTTTGGAAGTTTTTTGGGTTTTCTTTTGTTCATTACAGAGGCGACGCCCAAGTCAGTTTTGAGATTGATGGGGCTGAAAGGTTTGACATTGTACCACTTGAAGAGTCATTTACAGGTGATCACAGAATTTCATTGAGATCGATCGATTCATTGATTGATTGAATGAATGAATCGCTTCTGGGTATTTAGGCAATAACTTCAATGCTATGAATTGTGTGTGCAGAAGTACAGGCTGGGACAACATGCGAAGAAACACTGCGACAGCCCCGAACAGAGCACCAGAGAGATTCATACTCATAATGGTTTGTATACGCCTGCCCGCTTATCTTTTAATTTCTCAGGACTAGTGGTCTAGTACCCTTCTCAATCCTGATTCGTTTAGGAAATAGCGAAATGAATTCCTTTGTCATCTCAAAGAAAGTTCTTTCCTTTTTCTTTGTTGTGGTTGATTTGTCTGTAGGATCTTCTCCATACATACATTTCAGCAACCATTCCGCCGGTGGTGGAGCAGCGAGTACCGCTTCTTCCATTTCGTCCAGAGATGCTACTGAACCAGGGTATGTCAGTATGTTAATCATCCTTGCATTATTAGTTGGGTCCTTTCTTCTTTTGTTCTCCTCATGGGAAATGGAAGTAGTAGTAGTCTACAAAATCTAGTTGCACACGGCAAGAAATACCCCGAAGCAATTGTAGAAATTGAGAGAGAAGGAAAGATGTGGGGTTGCTGAATTAAGGAAATAGATTCCCTTTAGATCTATGAATATTGGCAATGGTTGGTGGAAGGAAGGAACTTTAGCTTAGTCTAGATGCACTTAATGTACAGAAACATGTGTTGACTTTGTCCAGATCCAGCCCATGTTCTCATTTCCCTTCTACCAGGGGCAACTGATGATTGAATGTTTTTCAATGTTTTTGGGAGCAGAGAGCTCCAGATCACGGATGCATTGAAATCCCAGATAGAGGTCCAGAAAAGACTACAAGAACAGCTTGAGGTAGGAAGAAAAAACTGTTGTATGCTTGTTCTGGTTCCCACAGGGAGGAAAAATGGAAGATTGGTGATTCAGCTCAAAGCTATTTTCCCCCAAAAACTATTGCAGGTGCAACAGAAGCTGCAGGTGAGAATAGAGGCACAAGGGAAGTACTTGCAAGGGATACTGGAGAAAGCACAGAAAAGCTTAACCATGGCGATGACAACGGGCAGTGGCGGCAATGTGGACGTGGCGAGGGCCCAATTAACCGACTTCAATCTGGCCCTATCCACCTTGATTCACAACTTGAACTCGCCATCATCAGAAGTGGAAAGGAAACACCGCGACTTACAGCAGCAGCAAGAAGAGGAAGTTGATGGTATGAAACATCTGTACATTAACACAAAGCCGCACCATCATCACACGAGTTTGGAAAGTAGCTTCCACGTGGACAGATCATCTGGGGCACTTGAAGATGAGGAGAATGATCTCAAGTTGGATATGGAAGATGGAGTCGGCGGAGTGCATTTCGACTTGAATGCCAATGATGGTGGTGGCGGCATTAGTGGCTATTCTAGCAGAAACACTCTTGTTTCTGCTAATACCAACAGTATTAGTAGTAGTCATGGGTCTGAGTTGGAACTAAGGATGCTGCCTTATGGATTATAATATTCAAAAATTTATGAAGATTGGATGGAGAATTGCAGGGAAAGTAGAGATAATTTATATTCCAAGAGCCATCTAATGCTAATTGCATAGTCCAACATTCATTCATATATACTGTGAAGCAATGCAGAGGTCAGACAGTGAATCCGAGCTCTTACTCCTTCCTTCTAAGTTCTAACCCTCTTTTATATCAATGTATCTTACAGAACGAACCCTCTCTACATGTAATGTGTATTCTTCCAGTAATATTTCATAGTCTTATTCATTTGGGAAAGTTCTGCTAAAACATACATTCACAATAGGCGACACGAATTCCTTGATTCAGCTGGTGAGAATCCATTTCGATGAACTTGAAGGCGAGACAAGAGAGAGTTTAGTCGGCTGTGCACTTCTTCACATCTGCAACAGCTAGAGCAGAATTGATAGCCGATCAGGTAGTGTTCAGGATAATCAACTTTTCAGTGTCAATTTTACATAAAGTACCGTTAGATTTTTGGGGTCATGAACAGATTGGTTACTCAAACTTTGAATCTTTTACGATTTTGCCATACGAGTTTGGATTAATTAACAAAACAGTTACTTTGTCGTCCTATCACCTTCAAGTTTTTCGTCTATTGCCCTGAATAGTGTGTCAACACACCCAAATTAATAATGAAAAGGGTCACATAGCTCTCAGAGTGTCTATTATGTTAGCTATTTCATACTTTAATCTCCATGTTTGTATCCCATTTATTTAATTGACTCAGTGTTATAGAAAGAGGTATCAGACAGATTACCTTTACTGTTTCATACAAGCTGGACTACGGCACCTATTCTTAAGGCCCCATTTTGCAGAAGCTCAGCGAGTTCATCGAAGAACAAAGCTGTCCTCCAACCCCATCCCTTGGGAGCCTTCGGGAGGAGGGTGCCTCTTTGTTTGAAGCTTCCAAACAACATGATTTCTCTCTTTGATGGACAGATCAACTGAAACAAAAAGGGAAATGGAGCCACAGCAGCAGGTAGAAATAAGAAATTTTCAATCAGCAGTTTTCCTTGGCAGAGATGGTTAAAAATTGTCCATGGAGAGTTACCTGATAACGGGCAGTAACTTTTTCGCGTGTGTCAACATACATATGAACCTGAAACCAGTGTGGATTCAATGCATAAAAAAAAGGATCACAAACTTGAACCATCATAATGACAGTTTTCGAAATGCTTTCAAAGTTGGATGACTAATCAGTTGTGTTCAGCTGCAATAACTCGCAAATTTAATTAGTTTTGCTAACCTTCCTAAGTGAATCAGAGATCTCTGCCTTTCGCCGATGAAGAAATAATCCTGAAATGTTAAGCAATTAGCAAATACGGTAGAGATAGTAACATGTACTTTTCACAATTGAACTATGACATGGCCCAAGCATATTACCAAGAGTTCGGCGCCCTTGAGGATCTTCATCATTGAAAGCTTGAACACTAATCTGTGTAAAACAACAGAAAGCTTACAAACTTCAGCAACTAAGAAACACAAAGAAGCCAAAAAAAAAAACAAGGAATTTACAAGCATTCAGACGGTATGTATCTTATTACCTTCCACAGAGAACCTGCATAAAAGAATTCAGGAGAGTGCTTCACTTGACCGTCAGTTAGACGAAGCACATCTGGAAACTCAACCCTGGGGAAAGCGGTGAACCATATCTATTATTCATTTTTTCATGTTCATAAAACTAAATCCCAACCGTGGGAAGTGGCTTATACATCATAAGCAAAGGACTAAATGGTCTCACCCGAACCGGAATGGAGGGAAATGACTCAAAGGTGTGTTCATATCCAACGATATGGAGGAATCATTAGCATTCGCCCATTCAATTCCAATGGCATGTTCAGGTGAATCTAGCACCTGAAAAGCTATACCACTGCCACCTGGTGCAGAAGTAGATATCCTGTCTTGCATATCTGTCTCATATACTCTCTCAGTCTGTTGACTGTGAATGTTAGAACTGCTGCTCCCTCCCTGGGTCAGCCCAACCAGAGCGGTCAACCCATCACCAGAGAGGTCCCCATTGTGGTTGGTTCTACTCTCCGAATCGACATTTGGAAGAGACTGCTGGCAATTTCTATTGCCTACACCGAAGGGCACACGAGAAAAGACGAAACGGGTAGGAGGCCATGCGGTTGCCGGCACAACTGTAGTTCCACGCCCAATGCCCGCAAGTCCATCATTAGGTCCCCGAACATGAACACGAACTGGTCTAAAGACACTGCTGCCCCCAACCTGAGAAGAATCAGTGACATACACATTCCCCATATTGACAGGAGAATTGTTGTGTTCATGCTCTTGCATGTAGTAACCTGTGGTAGTTACACCACGTGAAAAGCCATATTGCTGTCTGCAAGTGCATGACATGCTGGTAAAGCAGCACATTTTACATGTATCAGCACCAATTTCCTGCACTCTCTGGCTTAAAAGCATCTGCAAGGGAGCCATCGTTTATAAGAAAGCGATAAATTAGGGATACACTCATAGCACATTGTAATGAAAGAAAGCAAATGGTAACATTTATTGATCTTGCCCTCAAATTAAAATGCAAGAGGTAAGAATAACTACGAAGGCAGTTAGCCGAAAAATGGATAAAGTTAAAAACTTCCATTTTAATATCTTTAAATCAAATCATTCCAGTAACAAACCTGCAGCCAAAGGGCATCGTTGACTGCTTTGCATGGAAAGCCTAACTCCTCAAGCTGCTTTCTTACGCTCAAAAGTGCCTCAAACGACATATTGCAATACAGAAGAGAGCCACCTTCAAATATGTTAACAAATGTATCATAGTCCTCCCCATGAACACCACAATTCCCTTTAGCATAACTCTTGACTGGCCTTTTACCCACAACTCTTCCGCCCCATGAAAGGGAAGTCATGCCACATCGTCCCCAATCGTTAACCATAAGCCCGCTACAAGAAGGATCCACTGAAGGGACATTCCCAGATTGGTCACTTCCAAGCCAATTGTTGTTATTCAACTGGTACGACCCGTCCCCAGAAGGACCCTCCGTAGAAAATTCACTTGCCCCAACACCCATGGGCATCTCAAGGAAAGAGCATGAGGTTGTATTTCCATTTATTTCTGAAAAGGAGTTGCCCACGGGAGATGATTGTGAGATGCTGCAAGACGGTATAGATCCCATTCCCATGTTAGCTTGTGAAAATGAAACCCGTGGCCCTAGTTTGGATTCAGCAAGCCTTGCCTGAAAGTCGACCTCGCACTCAACAAGATCTACCAGAAGATTGTGTGCCATATTTTGAACTTCTAGGTCATCTTTCAAACTCAAGCGTCCAAGTCCTGGTTCCAAACTCTTAGTGCTGCTACCAATCGATTCTTTGCCCTTCAATTTGGATGAATCAGTGTGCATACCCATACGTATTTCGGTACTTGATCTGCCTTGGTCTGAACTTTCCGTCTGACTAAAAGTACCTTTTGCCAGAAGTGTGTACAGTGCTAGTTCATACCTTTGAACAAGAAAGAAACAAGTTAGCCAACTAAACACACTACAAGATATGAAAAGGAACTTATTCTGTTACTAATATCCCTTACCGTTTCTCTTCACTGACTACCCACAGTTCATCAGATGTCAACAAGGCATGCAGAGTTTGAGGGGAAAGTTTTGGAAGCACCTAAAAAGAATGCAGAGGAAACAAATTAGAACTGCCTCATTAAAATAAGGAATTACTGCTAGCGTCCTGCTTTGTTCCCTTGCCCTATTGCCCTTT
Source organism: Linum tenue (assembly GCA_946122785.1). Classification (NCBI taxonomy): domain Eukaryota; kingdom Viridiplantae; phylum Streptophyta; class Magnoliopsida; order Malpighiales; family Linaceae; genus Linum; species Linum tenue. The sequence continues at coordinate 84,935,168 of CAMGYJ010000008.1, read as the reverse complement.
TCACCACTCTTTTTACAAACAATACCACAAGTCAACTACTTGCTTGAGGGCCTCAAACCCAAAAGGCTCGTGCCCTAGACATTTTAGTATTTTACCTCTTTCAGTTCCACGGCTCCACTTTGACAAAGATATCCCCAGCAAGCATTCCTTACCTTTTCTCCATATGATCCATAATCTTGGCTCTCAGCAAATACCTGAAGCGCATGAACATGTGTCTCCATATCTAGAAGAAGAAAAAATGAAGAATGGTAATGTGTAATACAATGTGAGAGCATTTGAACCTGATACGCCAAGAAGTTTGAACTCCAAAGTTCAGAGATGATGAAGTCTGTACATATTGCACATAAATCCTGCACATAAATCATGATTCGTTACACATCCAAAGTAAGACCGACAGAGATCACAAACCCAAAGAAGTTCACAACGGGACACTTATGGTGTGTATGTTTGTACTTTTTCTTCTATTCGGGAACTTTTTCTGAAGTTTGGGTTAAGGAAATGTGAGATCTAACTTGCCTTCTATAACACATTAATTAATACCTGGAGGTCAAGAAATGAAGCAGCTGCCAGGACACGAAACGCATTGCTGTCGTTAAGCTTTGGATGATGCCCGTACAAATAAGCCAAGGCAGCGGCAATTGCATCAGCATTTACATTCTTATCATCTACATTCAAGTTCACAACAGGAGAACTCGCTTCTTTCCAAGGACCATGTAGCATGTTCCTGCCAGTAGCATCACAATCAAAAGTTATATAAACTTCAAACCGAGAGTAACAACATGCATTTCTATCCAATCAGGAACGAAGCTACCAAATCAGCCCTTAATTCGTATAACTCAGAAAATGGATATACAACATTCAGTTCTCCATACTTGACTACTAGCACTCCAGCTTTGCACTACATTCAAACAACCGGGTAGTATCCAGAAGACAAGTTCGAAACTTCTGGCATCCCAAGCATCCTTTAACTGAATTCCTGGTCATATACGCAGGAGTACCAGTTCAAATAAATTCCCATTTCCTCCTAATCGGAACTTCTCACGTTTCCACCCACTGTTCCATAGACCATGACAGCTACAAACATAACCCAATTGAGACAAACGGTTGAGAGAGCAGTGGGGAGCAAAACCTGAAGTAGGAGCTGCGAGAGAGGATAAGCCGGTGGAGGTGATATGTGGAGCCCATAGCATGAACGACGACATCGGAGAAGGCGCCGGAATTGAAACCCTCCATCTGAATGTGATCACAGAGGGAATTGAGGTTACAATCCAGCGCCCGGAGTTCCCCGCTCGTCCGGCCATCGTCGGAATGCTGCGCCGCCGCCGGCGATGGCTGAAGCGTCACTTTCACTTGGTGGTGGTGCCCGAACGAGCGTGGATTCCCGTTGTTAGGGCATTGCGGTTCCATTGCTGCCACTGCTTCCAAGGTTTACTTTACCGCTGTTCTTCAGCTTCAACTACTTTTAATGAAGATCAACAAATGGAGAAGAAAGCGGCCAAATTTGCCGATGACCATTTGATCAAATTTTCTGTCTCCATATGGCAGGGGGAAAAAATCGGGCTTTGTTTATCAATCAGTCAAAATCAAATCCACTGTTTGATCGGAGGAGCAGATTTGCGAGAGCCGAAAGACGAACGAGAGTTGCCTAACGACGCCGTTTCCCGAGCGTTCTCCCACTTGCCCTTAGTTGCGGTTCGCTTCGCGATCGGCCTTCGAGGGCGAGGCGGCGCTATTTTCATAAGTGAAAGGAAAATCAAAATGACGCTAGTTTCTGAGTTTCCTTCTAAAATGCACGTATGTCGGGGTATCTTGGTATTATGGGTAATTAAATTGGATATTTCTATTTAAATGGATTTAGAAAATTCAGAAAGACATTTTATTTTTTTAGTTTTCTTAATTCATTTTTACCTTCTTGGTTCTAACATGAATTCAATTTTTTTTCAATGATGAAACAAGTACGTTGTGTTTTTATAAAATGAGATCATTTTTCAATATTTTTTTGAGGAATTTTTTTCATACCTTTCGTTACCAACTCCGTACCATATGGTATCTCCTTAGTTTTTAAGTCGTTTTTTAAAATATTTGAATAGAAGGAACGAGTTCATCAAGATCTATTGTATCTACAATTTTCTGGAGTGAAAAAAATACATGACAAAAAAATATCATACTATACCACCCTGGTATGTGGGGTGGTAACTTGTGGTACGCAATGATGAAAGTCGTAAATGACAGTTAATATACTCCTACTGTTATGTATTTAACCATCATACAATCTTCCATATTCATACCACCATGGTACGCTTTCATACCATATAGTAATAGTATGCTCTTATTTAATACCTGTCAATACCATATGGTACAGACTCGTAAAATATGTCTCGGTTTTTTATTTATTCTAAAAATATATCAAAGTGAATATCATTTTGAAGAGCATAATTAATTTGATCTTTGTGTGCAAAAAAATTTAAATTTGAACTTAAGATAAAAGAGAAATCGTTCGTTGAATATTAAAAGAAAAAAGATTAAAAACTTTCCATACGAGAAAGGATGTTGATGTCATGCTGATGTGGACGAGTTACTCACCATTACTCAACATAAGGTTACTGACCGGATCGAGACCCTATGTCTGGGCAAGGTTTGTGGAAACGGATTCTACCGTTGGGTTTGACAAGTAAAATGGTATTGATTGGTAGTAAAATCAGTTTATTTCATTGTAAATAGAGTATATGAGAAAACTAGAAATAATTCATATCAAATAGGTTACTTAGAAAGAAGCAATTAAAGAGTTATTTACACACACAAAAAAATGGTAACTAATAGTAAAAAATTGGATACTTAAAAAATAAAAATATATAAAATAAATTTTATTAATATTTGCAATGATTTATGTAAAATATAACATTAGCTATATAATATATAAGATTAATATGTATAATGAAGTTTCTTGTATCCTATTGGTGTATAAAGCAAACTATTAAACATGAGGTATTTGGTTCAATCTCATGATGGGAGTTTATTTTTGCACGAAATATGTGAAAATATATAAGACCAGTTTCTCGTCTAACCAAACGATATTTTAGGTTTTGTTTGAATTTTATCGAGAATGAATAAGTCGGTAAACGGTAAGTCGACTATCACTCTGTACCGATTGGCGACTGCCATTTGGGATATCTCGATATATTTATAGTCGGTTGCCGGTTAAACCAACTGCTGACCACTTGTATATCGTATTAGCACACTATTATTTTTTAATAGTTATTTATATTTTGTAAACATACACTCCTTGCTCAGTAGCAAAAACGTCGAACTCCAACGCATAAAACATGATTGTCATGTCGATTACATGTCTGCCGGTAGAACCAGATTCAACTAGTAACAGTTATAAAATCGGATGGAATGACTATGGTATGACCGACATGATCAATTTTCAACGTTTAAACAAAATGACACAGTTTTAGTGAATTTAATTGATAAAAAGGTATTGTGATTTGTTTCTTGAATTAAAAGTTAAATGATGATGTTATTTTTTGGATTCAAGTATGAATGTTTAGATGTTTATGTTATTTGTTGTATTCAATTATAAATTTTTGGATATTGATGTTAAATATTGTATTTGAATGTGAGAATTTTTCATTGGGTTTAGAATGTTGTATTTTTATTTAAATATAAATTTATTTTATAGAAATTATTTTTCAAATATGTATCAACAGTATAATTTATAGCTGAAAAGTAAAACTGCCACCCCCATTCAAATTTTCCTGTCCATAGAGTGATTTTAGGAAGCTGATGTGGCAGGGTGTTGAGCGGGAAAAAAATAGAACTCCCCGCCAGATTGCAGAACTAAGAATCGTCCACTACCCACCTTTTTCTCCTGGTTTCCCACGTTATCATTTATTTTTCATTTAATTTTCGTTTGGCTGAAATACCACCTTTTCTACTGGATTATCCTTTCGCCTACCCGCAGGACAGGAGGAGAATCAGTTTCCATCGGAAAATTCTGGTAAGAGGCGTCACGGTTTCGTGTTCAACGGAGGAAGGCGCTGACGGCCGGCTGTTGCTGAGTTCATGGGAAGACGACCAGACGTTTTGGTGGTCAGTGGCGGAAAGCAGTGACGTCCCGCTTCTGCTGCGACTGAGGAGATCGCGTTTGGGAGTGCAGCGAACGATCTCCGTGGCGAAGAGGTTGTCGACGATCGAGGCTTTCCCTTCCGACGAGAAGCACAACTACTGCCGCCGCCGCCGCCACCACCGTCTCCCCCGCCGCCACGAACCCTACTTCTTCTTTCTTCTCTGCTTCAACCTCTAGAAGGTCGCTACAAATCGCTCCAGCTACTCGCATCCGTTGAGGAGCCATCGCCGCTGGGCTCGATGCAGCTGGTGCGGCCACCGCCACCATCAGCGAAGCGCTCATCATCCCCTTCTTATCCCACCCGTTGCCGTTGCTTCCGTTTCCTTCCGCCGAGCACTTCACCACTCTCCCTCTCTTCGCCATCGACGGCAGCCCTGCATATCACCCAATCGATTCAATTTCTTGGTTCCCCCAAGCTGAATTGATAAAAGCCAGAGGTAATTGTGAATTTCAGGGGAGGGGGCGTCAAGAGTACTCACCGAGAACTGGGGCGGAGGAAACCCCTAGAGAGGGGTTGCGACGGAGAGATGCATGGATGAAGGAAGAAGCTGTGGTTGTGGCGGAGATGGACGCCATTTTTCACATGGGAAGGAAGGAAGGAAGGGATTAGGACGGTAGCTGGTTCTGTGAGAAACTACTGGAAGTAGTGAGCTTTGCAGAGGTGATATAATTTGCACAGCTTAATACTGACCATAGAATCTGCCCCCATCACAAAGTTCCATGCTAAGTTACTCTCCTTATTGGATCTTTTAGTTGTGTATAATTCTTGGTTTCGTGATATGGTATTGGAGATATGAGCAGGTGAGGTTTGGAACGGACCAGAGCATTAGCAGCAGTTGGTTGTGAGATGGTATGTGTAAAATGGAATCATGGTAATTACTTGGCTCTACTCATATAGGTAGGCTATATTTGAACCTCAAGGGAAGAATTCTCTTGCCACTTTTTGAGCATTTTGTTTAGGTTTCCAACGTCAATGTGTGCCTGCTTTATGTCAACATAATCAAGCTTAATTGAAAGCAATACTTCCCACTTTGTTCACTCAATTTTTCTGTGTTTCACGGCTTTCTTATCTAACTTTTTTGTTTCTAAATTGCCTTTATTTTGGATATAACTTGCAGTTTAGGCTATGTAATCGACAACTAATGATTTAATCCATGACCTTCGGAAGAACGGTTTGAGTTTACATTTTCCTTATATCATTAGTTCTTATAAGTAATTTGTTGAGTTCTTATGCTAATGTACGGTCTCTTTTTTCTTTTTTTTTCCTTTAGTAGTTTGGTCCAAGAAATCATGTGATCATTAATTTTTTCTTTAAGATCACTAGGTTCATCGATTTAGTTTGCCAATCAAGCATTTAACCTTCGTTTAGTTCCTAATTGCGAGCGTAAGATCATTTGTATAATAATAGTACATGCCTCCGATACTGTGTTAAGATGAAACTGAAATGAGTTGGATGTAATGTCTTTGTTTGGTCCACTTTTATTCAGTGTTCAAGAAGACGCGATTAATCTCTCGCCTAGGCGCGATTAATAGCTGGGCAGGAGGAAATCGCCCAGTCTAGCTCTGGGCGATTGATCTAGGCACCACCTGGGCACTCGGAGACGCGTTTTCACTTTGGTGGGCGACGCCCAGAACAACTAATAAAGGGGAAATTGTAGCCTTTTTGTGAAAATCTCAAACCCTATTCTATTTCCCCTTTCCACCCGCTCTGTAGCCTCCCCGAGAACCTGCCCAATCCTCCTGGAAGATTGATCAATCTGCACTCGCATTTTCCGGATTTGGTAGGCTAACTGGGTTGCCGGCGCCAATAGTCTCTCGAAGGCCCAGAGGTTTCTATTTTTCCATAGTTGCCAACAGAAAGTAGCGAAGAGGGATGCGTCTATCGGTCTATGGTATTAATAGTCATCTTTATCACTATGCTTTTCATTTTATTTGTTGCTTCTAATTATAATGATCAACAGATAAGTCAATAAAATATGTGATCGCGTTGACCTATGAATCAATTTGGAATTGTGCAAGTTGTTGAAAATAAACACTATTTCAAGAGACATTGTTTTATGCAGGTATAACAGCTCCATTCTCTACTAGCAAAAGCAAAGTCGATCATTTGCCTGGAGGGAGGGAAACATCTTTGGGAATCTTCTTGAAATTCCCCGACTTTTATTGTTGATCATCTGACCTTCCAAAAATAGCGATGAGAATAATGTAATTGTCCATTTTTTTGCAAGAGGATAATAGATTACCAACTAATTCACAATCATTCTTGAGCTTTACGGATGGTATTCTTTTTAATTAATTTTCTTTATTATATTTATTTATTGTTGTAAATTTTCACTTCATAATGTTAGTATACGTGTAACTATAAACATAATTGTTGAAAGCGTACTAATATTTGTGGATACTCTAAACCTAATATGCTATACAAATTTATGGGCACACAAATTTTCGACAAAGGCAACACCAAAATCAATTATAAAAAAATCCATATTGATTTCCTAAAATCATGAATCTTTTTCAGAAACTTAATTTTCACAACAAATGATTGTATGTTTGAACTATAGAGTGCCTTATTTAATTAAAATTTTGAAGAAATAATTGGAATATTTCAGATATGTCCATTATAATACAATTGTACTATCCGTATACATTAATGTTAGCTATTAACAACCACAACTGCTTTTGGAGATATATATTATTTAAAAGTGAATTATTAGTTAATAATTTTGTATTTTCTCAATTAGTACCTAATGGTGGTCGACCATAAAATTTGAATCCTTTATTTGATAAATTTTTATCCCTCCAAATTACTAATAGGGAAAATCCCTTGGAGTTTATAATTAATACTTCAATGCTTAATTATTTTATTTTCATGGATATAATAGAAAATAAGTGAATAATATCAAATTTTATGAAGAAATATTTTTTAAGTAATTTATTCTAACAATAGGAAGTGATTTTTTTCTTAAATGTAAAAAATATATAGACAACAGTAAGCGATAGCATGATCAATACAAGTACTTATAAACTAACTAATGTTACAATCAATAATTCGCACAAATATTAGTTTCAACCCACTAATAAATTCACCAAAAAAAAACCCACTAATAAATTATTTAGACGATCCCAAATTATTTGAAAATATGAAAAAATAGATTAATATAAAATATAATAAATAAAACTAAATTCATCCGACCAACTGGTCGGGTAAAAAGCTAATATATATTTAAAGTCCATACCACTTAAACCATACCACTTACCACACCGAGAAATAGTATGAACTCGTTTGTTTGATTCTTTGAGACAACCCTGCATAAAATGATAAAAAACGCTTTCGAATCCGGTCCAGGAAAAAATGGGGGAAAATCGAAAAAGGAAACCAAAAAGTATATCCGAATTAAAAGCAGAGAGACTCGCGACGTATTGACGTAAGCTTTGCTTGTGGCCGGAGGAGAAGAAAACGCCGAAAGCCGAAAACGAAAACCTAAAAAAGGAGGCAGCTTTCGCCATTGTTCCTCCCTTCCTTCATTTGCTTCAGATCAATAGCGGTAGCCGGCGGATGAGGTATTCGTCTAATCTTTGATTTCCCACGGAAACCTAGCAAAGTTCCGAACTTGGTGTGAATCTCGCGCTCGCTCTCCGTAGGGTTTGGGCTGCTTTCTCTTCTTCTCGGGTTTCCGGGGGGAACCCTAGCTGTAATGTTTTCCCCCGGGAAATGAATTTATGTAGATGGGATTTTGAGATTCCGAGGGCTTTTATGATATTGGGATGCCAACGATGGGCTACGTGAGTGGCGGTGATAGGAAGCGGGATTTGTACTCTTCCTTCGCGCCGTCGTTCTCCCCGGATTCTTTTCCGACATCGAAGAGACCCAGAATTTCGCCCGCGCGTCACGCCCCAGGACGGGCAACGGTGACTTTCAATAGTACCGTCGACAAACTTTTCCGGTACCCTGAGAGGACGACGAAGCTGCCCCGGGAAGTCCACGCCCCTTGTAGGATTTTGAAATACGGGTTGGGCGCTCCTCGGGGTAAATCTGGTGGTGTGGGGAAGGTCGAGATGTTGTCTTCCGTGTTCGATTATGCGAGGAGAGCGGCAGTTGGAGCTCTTAGGTTTATTGGGGTAGACAAGGAACTACCTAAAGTGGATGAGCAACCTGTGAAGCCGAGTAACCATGTCTTGCTGTCTGATGATTCAAGTATGGAAGAAGTTCAGGTCACTGATGACAATGATGAAAATGGTGTTAGGTCTATGGTTTTGGATGAGCCAGTGAATGAGCAGGAGAATGATGATGTTAGGATTGTGGAAGAGCGGTATGTGGTTACTCCAGAACGAAATTTGTCGGTGGAGAAGACTAGGGAGATGGTGGATTCTTTGGCTTTGGACCGAAGTGGTTTGTCCGTTGAGGTGTATAGGAAACTCTTGGATGGTGCCCAGAGGAGAGACCCAAATGTGTTGCAGCCTCAGATTGAATACTATGAGAAGAAGAGAGCTTCATTGCAAGTCTTACGGTCTATGAGAAAGCCGTTGGAAAAACCTGTTCAGGTCAGTTTGTCAATCTTTTGCCATGATGATTGTTTTTCGGATCTTCAGAGTGCTGCTCGTGAAATACTTGAACTCTGTCTTTCTTTCAGAGAGAGCCTGTAAATACTTGCTGAATCTTACTGCAAATGTTGCTTATGTTGTTTAAGTAACATTTTTGCCATTTCAGGAGACACCTCGTGAACCTTTTATACCCCTTACGAAGGAGGAAGAAACTGAAGTGAAGCGTGCACTCTTACCTAACAACAGGTACCCTATTGATCTTTTGTTCCTTTTGATATTTCATGATCTGGGGGGTGCCCTAACTTCGTTTCCATTTTTTATGATAGGAGGAAGCTCTTAGTTGCTCACACTAATTCAGGCATTGACATCACAGGAGAGGTATTGCAGTGCCTCTCACCAGGTGCCTGGTTAAATGATGAGGTATGATTTAATCCTTATCAGGTAGTTTGTTCTTGTGTTCTTAGGAGGCTTATATACATTATATCAACTTTCTCTTTTGCAGGTCATCAACGTCTACCTGGAGTTGTTGAAAGAAAGGGAGAAGCGAGAGCCACCAAAATTTCTGAAATGTCATTTCTGTAACACCTTTTTCTACAAAAAGGTTTGTGCTTTAGATCCTTGTACTCGATTATCAGAACATGGGGAGAATGTCTTTCTACTAGGGGGAAAACAGCATATAGGCTGCAAAAGCACTATCTTGTGGTTAAATGATCAGGCATTTGCCGTCTTCTTTTCCCCTTATTGGCATCATTTTGAAGCAACTGGATCTGTCCCAAGTTACTTACTAGTATCAGAATCACCTAAACTTCTGCTATTCAATGCCTGATAAACATTTATATTGTCTTTTCTCCACATGTACTAGTAGTATTCTTACACATAGGTTTCGACTCCTCAATGCTTAATTATACCTTATGTTCGTTTTATCCATTGTTTCACGATATTCAACCATTCAACATTCCCTTTGCTTACATTGCTTCTTCTGGTTGTAGTAAATTTAGTGTATATTATCAGTTATCACTTATGCAGGTTCTGTCTTCTTTTGTTTGTGGAATGTGCATCATGTCCAGTTACTAGGTGGTGATAAGAAAGTGTATGACTATAGAGCTGTGAAAAGGTGGACTACAGAACGGAAATTGGGTTACATGCTGGTCGACTGTGAAAAAGTAAGTTGACTACAGAACTCAACTCTCTATTTTGCTTTGCATAGTCTCATGTGCTCCGATAGCACTTAATTAGTTACCTTTCGCTTGGGTTGATTTTTCTAATTGACAGATATTTATCCCCATTCATCGAGAAATTCACTGGTGCTTGGCCATTATTAATAAAAGGGACCGGAAATTTCAGTATCTAGATTCACTCAAAGGGAGGGACTTGCACGTGCTGAAAAATCTGGTAGGTTAGGATAATTTCCAGCAAACTCTTTGTGTACACTTTGCGATAATAGACTGACATTTATGACCTTGTGCAGGCTAGATATTATGTTGATGAAGTGAAGGACAAGAGCAAAGTAGACATTGACTTAAGTGAATGGGAATACGAGTTCCCTGAAGACCTGCCGGAACAGCTAAACGGGTATTTATAGCTCAGAATCTCATTGGCACCCGAAAAATCTGGTCTCTAAACTGGTCTAAGATCCCTTTCTTTCTCTTGCGACAAACAGGTACGACTGTGGAATGTTCATGATAAAATATGCCGATTTTTATAGCAGAGGCTTAGGCCTTTGTTTTTCCCAGGTAATAAAGAGACTGTCTCAGGCTCTCAGCATATTATGAATACAATCAACCTGCCACTTTTGTAGCATCTCCAAGCTTATCTTCTGTTACTTCTTCCCAGGAAAACATGCCGTACTTCCGGCTGAGGACTGCCAAGGAGATCCTTAGACTGAAGGCCGACTGATGAGGTCAGCAAACACGAGCGACAGCCAATGAGAATGCGACAGGCGGCATCATAACTTAAGAGACGAGTTTTATCGCAAAGTGTGCAAATAGTAGGTCTTCCATGCACTTTCAGGTATCAACGGAAGTGCCCTAGGACCAGCGTGTGAATACTCCCCCGGCCAACAACCTTGTTTGGTTACACAGATTATCGCCGCCCGAATGGGTAGTAGCGATCTAGTTCGGATTCGTATTCCGTTGCAAGGCAAGATATGGTTGCAGACCGTTTGTGAGAAGTGGTAATGTTGTTTTCTGGTGCCTATTAAATCCCTGCCAAACGCTAGAGTAGTACTTAGTTCTATAAACTCTTTCACTCCCTCTTTTGAATCTTTTTTGGGGCGTCTATATAATATGCAGATTCTTTTTTGTTTCTTCATTCTGTTGATTGTTTTTATTTCAAACTTTCAATGGTAATTTTTGGAGAGCTGTCAATCCCATTTGCCCGTCATTGGTTTGTAATTTTGATCAAGAAAAAATGGATCATCTATGGAGTTGACGTGTTTGTAAAACGATACCATATCGTTTCGTGTTTCGACAGTGTAATAGGAAAAATAGAATCTTGGAGTTCAACCAGGTAGACGATTTAGCGAGCTGATTGAACCTCAAATAATAACAGTTTTAGCACAAAATTTTCACAAAATTTCCGGACTTATAGGTACAATTTTACAGTTCATGGTTCAAATTGGATGTCCAGTATGGAAGAAAAAAAATACACAAGGTGAGAATTGAAGGTAAGATATATTATGAACAAATGCAAGTTTACTTTCAAGTAAAAGTGTATATCACCTATTGAGCAATTTTCTTTTCCTTTTTCATTTCACTTTGCTTACACAAGAATCCACTGTTTCTGTGTTTTCCCCCCTTCTTTCCTTCCCCTTTTCATTCACCCTTCAAACATCCCAAGACGACGAAACCCAGAAAAACAAAAAACCAACTTAGCAACAACGCCAGCATCCAGCCTGTTCTGAATGATACATTTGCAACCACAACCATCCCACCAACAAAAGGAACACCACGCCATTCCTGCTGCCCGCGCGTCAGATTCCCCGAGTAAGCACCGCAAGTGATGCTCCGAGTCCGCTCCTGCAACATTGAAGTGTTGATTAAGCCAAAAAGAGAATGTGGGGGGAATAAAGAAAATGGTGTTGGAGCTCGGGATTGTATATGTACTTGATGGAACTTACGAGAGACAAGAATTCAGATCACACACCAAACAGGGTACTGCGTCTCTAGCGAGGAACTCGTTTGCGACTGAGGATCTCCTGCTCCTTCAGCCGATGCTGGAACCTAGCGAGGCGAGCTTGGAGGCTAACCAGGCCGGCGGCCTTACGTGAGAGAACGAAGCTCAGCTGAGTTACGTAATTGTCTATGAGGCTGCCTGGCTGGTCAACTTCTGCCAAAAGCTTCATTTCCTAAGTAGTAGTATCCCAAGCAGGTGAATGAGACGGGAGTGGAACAATAAGGTGTTTGTTTTGGGGGGAAAAACCTTAATCCCTAAGCAAAGAAAAGGCTGCATGATGACATATGACAAATCATCACTTACCTCACGCACGATCTCCATTGTATCCTCAATCTCTTTCCTATGTGCAGCAATTAGAGCCTCTTCTTCCTAAAACAGGCCAAATGTAAGAATTAAGAACTAGAAGATGAAGACGCTAAGCAAAAATGCAAGTAAACAAAAACCAGGAATTCATCTGCTCACCTCGAGTATAGCATTGATACTCCCATCTGAAGAAGGATCAGATTCTCGATGTCTTCGTCCAATTGTGGGGAGGTTTGCTGTACTACTGCTATCTTTCTTGGAATTTACAGTGGTAGGTACAACATCAGATGTACCACCGCTATCTTTCTTCCCCCAATTTGTAGACTTGTCGGCCTTCTCCTCCCTCGAGGGTCCCTTTCTACGAGGCGGTGACACCTTCTGCACTTTTTCTTCAGGTTCGGCTGGGGGCTGGGAGTATGATGTATAGCTTTTTGCATTTGGTTGACCGCCGGAGGAATTGTTAAATTCAATCCTCTCCCGGTCAGTTAAGCTGGAAGTTGATCCACTTTCTTGCTGCCGGCCATTGAAGTTGTAACTTGAAGGGAAACTCGACGGCTGCCTATCATGATCATCTTTCTCTATGTGTCTTCTCACCATATCCACCGGTTTTGCCTCTTCTCTTTGTTCAAACATGTCGTCTGTGTCTGTGGGAACAGCCAAAGATGATGCTGATGGCATGTCCTTGTTAGTCGATGAATTTACAGGTTGATCCTTTTTCGTATTGCCACTTTTGGAAAGGCTTTTGACCCTGTTCATTCAATGACATTATTATTAGACCATTCAATTGAGATTATTATATCTTACTTCGCGCAAGCAATAAAGAGTTTTCACTTACCTATCAGCATATCTCAGTGTATTCAACGTGTGTTCACAGGAACCAGCATTTGGAGAAATACACGATATCATAACTGTCCTCGAGTTACCAACAAAGGAATCGCGAAGTACTTCAGTGAGCTTGCTCCCACGGAAAGGTATATGGATCTGTTCATTGTCGAGTGCACGAATGCACTCTTTAAGAGCCAGAAGGCTCTTGTTAATTTCTGCACCTTCAATCCTGCAATTTAATCAAAACATTATTATAAGTTAACCAGGATGAAACATACGAAACCAAAGCAAGATGAAAAGGTGAAGCAAGAACAGAATAGTACCGTGTCTGTCTGTCATTATCTGTGGTGTCTGCTCCTCGTTCACTACCAGCAAGATCGATAAACGAGATTTTGCCAACCAACTTCCCATTTTTTGGATCATTAACATCAATGTTGTTGTTGGTGTTCCTTCTAGGTTCTTTTACCTCTTTATGCTTCTTGATAGCAAGTTGCAATATAGCATGTGATCTTGAAGATTCCTCATTGGCACCTGTCGATCCTGTGCTTCTGGAAGCATTTCCCTTCTCAATGTACTCCTTGACTATTTGGACATCCAAGACCTCGAATTCTTGTAGACCAACAATGCAAACCTGTTGTCTGCCATCTTCTCTCATACAGAGCTTCCTATTTGGCAACGAGGGAAACCACAAGCATTATGTAAGCAGTTCAAGATACATATATAATAGAACAAATTAGTATGAACATCACAACCCTTGTCATCTGGTCGCGTGATTTAAAGGCCATTTCAATTATCTTCTATATGGCATTAAGGTGAATATGAGAATGGGATTACACCTCCAAGAAATACTCACTTTCTTTCAGAAAGAAGATCATAGAGCTTCCCTCCATAAATTTCAAAATAACTGAGCCACAATTTGAACCTCTGGGACCGGTAAACTGGCTGGTACAGTAATCTAACCATGTCTTGAGCAGCTCTAAGAGGCAAAGGTTGCATCGTGTAAGTCTTTCCACTACCTGATAAGATTGTTATTCATATGATGTTATATATGACGCCATTTGAACTACAAACCTTTGTAAGAAAAAGAAAACTATAATATAATACAACCTAAGCTTAACAGATCCTAAAGTGAAAGTCTCAGCAAGTTTAGAGACGACTCTCTTATAGAAATGACATTGCTCCTAACACCAGCTTTTGCCCCATCTATGTATATATCTGAACCAAATATATTATCCTAGATCAATTATAAAGATACATATGATGCAGTTTGTGTCCAAAAAGACATATACTAATAAAAAACAGTACCTGTTTGGCCATATGCAAAACAAGTAGCTTTCGTCTTCTCGAATATTGTGGGAATTATGGGCTCGACGGTTTCCCGGTACACCTGTAAAACACATTTGACCTCTAGATCATAAATACTAAAAGATTGATTTGATAACAAATTTGTCAAGCTATTGTGCCTTAATCACACCATCATGCTCTTTAGTTCACTAGTAACTAGCATTTTCCTAATAGCCTCAATGAATACAGTTCTTGCAAGTAAAGTGAAACACTGGAACCAAAAACATCGACGTCTATCTCTAAGAGAAGAGTCATTACCTTATCATTGTTAACATCCTCATCAAGAACAGCATCAAAACAGAATTCATGCTTCTCCACATATGCTGTCAAGTCCACCTTCAAATCAAAATAGATGGTCAAGTCTTTTAGCTGAAAGATAAAGTGCAATCTGAAAGATGAAATACAACGCTACTACCATTGCAATCTTCCCCCTTCAGAACAAAAGAATCTGAAGTGGTTTGGAAAACAATATTAGCCGAGGGGCAAACCTTTAGTTTGGGTTCATGGACAGTCAAGGAATTGTCTGCAACAGACACAACGTCATCCTCTTTCTTAGCAAGCTCCTTTTTGTTTAGTGGTCTTTTACGCACCTGCCGAACAGTAATCAGAACAATGTCATGACCTTCATAACAGAATCATAACTTGTCAGCAAACAAAAGTTATCAAGGGAAAAAAAAGAAGAAAAAACATGCACTAATCAGTTCACATTTGGCATAACTCAATGCCACTGAAAATGTAAGAAACAGAAAGCAAAGTTCAGCTGGTGAACATGATTCTTCACATATCCTTCAAAGTCTTTACCGCACAATGAACATGAGAGTATCATAGAGAGGCTTCCAAGTCTCTTCTTCAAGATGTTAATGGTGAAGCAAATGACAAATTCAAAAAGGAGAGGATGTAAACTATTGATTTGTTCGCACTCTACATGACCAACAAGGAGGCATAACAAAACAACACAGTAAGGATGGATCGAATGTTTGTCTAGGTGTGTGCAAGTCTAGTAAGAGATAGATAGAGACTAAGAGAAGGAGCTACTGATAAGTCAAACTCACCACAACTTTAATCTTAGCCACGTTACTTTCCCTCCCACTGTTTTCTTTTTCACTGACAGGGAATGATACTGATGGTTCTGCATCAGTTTGCTCACTTTGATACCTACGACTAGCCATGTTGAGTTCATTCTCGAATCCTTGGCCAATATCAGGCATGATCGGTGATGTGTCAAAAGGTTCTGTCATAACATGCTGCAACAAAGATAAGAACCACACAATAACAATTCATTAGGAAAAGCAAACAAATACAAACAATCGAAGATTACCCCATTCAATAACAAATGGTACCTCAGACAGAAGCTCAGTATCGTCCATTGCGTGAAGGTCCAAAAGGCCAGCTCCAAAATCCCCCCTGAAGTCAGGGGAATAAAACCCATCTGATGCTGCAGCAGTTGAAGCTTGTGCAGTCGGTGTGTAAGGATCAGAGCCAGATTCTCCATTGAAATTAAGATTTCTCATTAGCTTAAAAAGCCTCTGCTTCTCTTCAGCAGATTGAGCTCCATAACCCTTTAGCAATGGCATAGAGTATCTCAGCAATTAATCCAAATATACAAGCAAGTGCAAAATAATCAAAATATCAGAAACCAGAAAGCAGGTTATGATACTCCAACAGCGTATCAACTAGACCAAATCCCGGCAAAACTCGATAAGTACAGGTACAGCTCAACGATCCAATTACAAAATGAAATGTTCAGATTCCTTCCCCTAACTTTGAAACGCTGACTTAGCATAGACCTCGACCAAGTCATCACGTTAACAAAACGTAGAAGTATAAGCGGCGGCGAGCAAACAGAAACGGTTGATGAAGCTACCTGCATTAGGAGATTAGGCAGCGCGCGTTGATCGATGCCGGAGGAAGCCAAGGGAGATGCCAGATGCTGCAGGCCGGCCGACTGCAGCCACCGCGCCATGACAGCATCGCCGGCATCGTTTGTACCGGCCGCATTCTGCAGAGCCCCGCCGCCGCCGTGATCGTAGAACGCCGTCGCCGCTGCAGCATTGGTCTGCTGCATATGGCCACCCATGTGGCGCTGCGATCGCTTTTGCGGAGCCAACTTTCAAGATCTGTTTATCACCGCTTCGCGAACAGAAAAACCGGAAACACGAAAATCAGAAAACCAGAAGAGACAAACAGCAAACAGAAAAGAAATCGCCGACCAAAAATAAAAAGCACTCACAAGGAGGAGAAAATTCGAATCCAAACACGAACATAGAAAGAAAAAATTTTCCCCTCCTGGAATCCGATTCCTCGCTAGGAAAGAAAGCAGAGTATATTCCTGCAATCCAAACAGAAACAAACGCACACAAAAGCAAAATTGACCTCCAGAATCCATATCGTTCTCACCCAAGCCAAACACAATGCGGCAAAGAAGCAGACCGAGAGTAAAGTTACCGGAGCGGGAGAGATCGAGATCTGCGCCGGCGGCGAGCGGGGAAACTCGGGAAGAGCGGGGTTGGCGATCAGATCTAGAAACGCGGGGAAGAATGATGATCGAATGCAAAAACCTAGAGGAGTAGCTTGGATTTGCGGACGGAAATCACAGAAATCAAAGCAAAGCAAAAGAGAAGAAGAGGCAGAGCGGGGGCGCTAAAAGGCAAATGTTTGCATTTGGTTTTGGTTTCGCTGGATGTGTTGCGCAGAAAGGAAGGAACTGCGAATTGGAAGAGGGAAATGAGATTTTTTTTTTTTTTTTCCTTTGGGGTGATAGAGAAGGAATGTACGTAGAGGTAGAGTCGTAGACGGTGTGATTAATTTTTCGCTCTATATAATCAGCAGGCTTAAAATTAATTAATACGAAGAGAGATTAATATGACATAATAATATAACCTGTACTGTATTTGTGTCGTCTTGGACTAAAACTTAATTAGGTCAAAGACAATAATACAATTAATTAGGGTAAATTACGTATGTTGTTAGTGGGAGGGGTGACTACATTAATGTGTTTTTGTGGGGTGCACATAGTTTTGAACGTCGTTTGGAGGGGAATTTGGAATTTCGGAATTTTGAAGTTTTATGTCAAATTGTGTTATACATGGTGGATTTTTAATTATTTGGATTTGATGATGGTCATTGTTACGTGTTAACGGTATTAACCTACTTTCATACTAATTCCTTACACGCTCAACCTAGTCATGTATCATGAGAATGGTGTAAGCATTCGACATGGACTAGAACTCCTCTCCCACGGTTTTCATTTAACAAGTTAAGGTCGGTGCATGTTTAGACCGACCATTGGCTTCTCACTTCAATGTTTTTGGCGCACGTCACCTTTTCCCTCTTTTCGTCGAGCAAATTTATC
This sequence comes from Linum tenue, assembly GCA_946122785.1. NCBI lineage: Eukaryota > Viridiplantae > Streptophyta > Magnoliopsida > Malpighiales > Linaceae > Linum > Linum tenue. Next base: position 84,917,499 of record CAMGYJ010000008.1, on the reverse strand, counting down.
ATAGATATGTTGCTCCAACACTGGTTAGCTTGCAATTCTTCAAAACCAACATCATCAAAGTTGTCTTACCAATCTTTGTATCCACAGGACGTGTTAGTCGTTATGACATCAACATAGTCATCCAGGACTAAGAAGGTAATATGTAGAATTGTTGATCCGCATGTTGCTTTAGTTTGTCGCTAGTTGCTTGTAAGTTGTGACACTCTCCTCTCTAGTTGGTAATTTAGTTTAACTTTGACGATATTCTCGAAGGTGACTCATTAATGGTCATTCATTAATTTCCAAAGAGATATTGAGACTTCGGTCATTTCTAAAAATGAAATTAGAAATTGCTAATCTTTGATCAGAAACCCTAAAATCCATTTGCATACTTGGCATCCATACAATTTTCTTCGTCTAACGGTGCAAGATCTCAATTTGTTCACTAGAGAAAAGAATTTAACCTAACCGGTATTTTCTGGCCGCGTCATCCGGCGTTTTTTATTGGTAGGGCGGCAATTTTTCAAGGAAAAAAAAAAGAGAGAGGAGCAAATTCGAGTGTGATTAATTAATTATTAATACGATTATGTTGCTTTTGGCGAGACGTAATTGTTGGGTTTAGGTGAAGCCATTAGCCAAATAAATCCCCCATATGTCTGTTTTCCAATTCCCGGCTTGAGATCAAAGAGTTAAATTAATTTCGACCAAAAAAAGAGTTAAATTAATTTAAAATTAGTATTATTAATGGCCGATGACTTTCATTTTTGTTTCACCAAATTGCGTATTTTAGCTTTCATCGGCTCCATAGTCCATAGGACTTATTCTTGTGATAATGTAGCTGTTAAACCTAAAGTGTTTGCGGACGAGGCTGTGGTTGAGTGGTAGTCCCGCTAGTTTTTAGCCTGGAGGTCTCAGGAGTCAGGAATGACGCTCAATTCCCCATTCCCCCACTCTTCCAGCCTGTTTGGATACAATTCCGGAAGAAATGGAAATGGAAATGGAATTCAATTTTTTATTTTTATAGAATTCCATTTCCAATTCTAGTGTTTGGTATAATTTCTACAACTATGGAAATGAATTACACTTTTAACCATAATGAATAATGTAATATGTTTGTTTTATTTTGGGAAATGAAATATGAATGAGAGAGAAAGAGAGTAAAATGATAGTGGGTCAACAAAATAATAAAAAGTATTGATGGGTCCCACTAATTCCATCTTCATTCTCTCAATTCCTATCACTTTTGATAGGAATTGTAATTCCCATATTTTAGACCCATTGGAATTCAATTCTCAACCTTTTTATTATTCCAAACATAATATATGGAAATGGAATTGGAAATGGAATTCCAATTCCTTACTTTTTTGTCAATCCAAACAGGCTGTTCTAGTAGCATCGGCACCAGTACCACACTCCATTTTAAAAAAGTCTAAAGTGCTCGCTCAACGTTTAAATTAATAAGAAATGTAATATGCGATATACAAATTCTGAGTTTTACTTTCCAGCCTATCTTTCCGAGTTTTTTTTAGAAAACCCCATTCTCTATGAATTATCTTAGTTTTTGTACTATTCAAGAGGGAAAATGACGGTATACTCATTACGGTAGAACGATTTATGTAAGCACGAAAAAATGGCGAGTTTATGTAATTAAACTCCTAGTTCAATTAGTGAAATTTCGTGCAAGTATGTTTTTTTCAAGCTTGGTGGTTAAGCGTACTAAAAAAAACATATCGATCGATACCTCCCTGCGAGTTAAACATGTTGAAAAACACACACGAATCTGTTCTTGAAAGCATGCCGAGAGCCCTCACATTCGTTCATATAAGATTTACTCAAATTCTCCAAAAACAAGTAACCTCGTAATTTCAACACCGTCCCCACGATTGTGGCTCTTTTTGACGACAGAGCGCAAATTAGAACGCCGCCGTCCCCACGATTTCCTCTGCTTGAAAAGATTATTATTAGACGAAGGAAACAAGTTTGATGCACACAACAAGTCAGAAGTTATAGGGTGAAACACTATTCATATAGCAGTAATGCAATTATAAAGGGTAATTAATGCCCACACGAGGCATTGGATTCTCGAATTTGGAATAGTTTTTATAGGAACTGAGATATTTGGGGAAGACAAAATTACTACTTCATGTGATGATGGGGCAATGGGCTTTGTGCTGTGCTGGGCAGAGATATGAGAAGAGGCCACCTGTTGCTCACTCTGCCTCTGCTCTGCAAAATTGTTTGGTGTTTTTTCTCTCTCTCTCTGGTAGATGCTGACGAAGGCTCTGAACAACATGTAGAGAGAGAGAGAGAGGGAGAGAGACAGCACTGCAGTAGTGAAATTGTTCGGTCAGAATTACCCCTGGATACGTTTTAAGCTGCAAGATTTTGTAACTATGTTCATCGAACGAGTTTTTTTCCGATTCGAACACCGTGTTACTCGCGAGCAGGTTGGCTCATTTGCAGCCCTACCCGGTACTAGTACGTGCAGAAAAGGGCGAGATCAGAACGGGTAAATGTTGGTGTTGGGCTGTTGGCTTTGTGTGCAACGTGGGAATTGGAATCCCTAAAAAAAAGGTGGGGGAGAAATCAGGCCCCGACTTTTCCTTTGAAGAATACAGCGGATTTGGTCCTCCCCTCCGACGCTCCATGGCTTTGACATATGGGACCGTATGAGGCGCCATTGTGCTCTCCACAAAGAAGGAATCTTCTAACTGGCTCTCCAATGGCAATGGATTTCCATGATCAAAATTTCACTCCCAATTGAGTTGACAACCGGGTCAAACTTGGGCGATTGAAATGTAGGTCATGGTTCATAAGAGCTCGGCTTAATTAATTTGTTCCGGGTGGGTGATCACAGAAAATGTGCAAATTTTACAAACTGATCAATTCGGTCACGAGATTATTACGAATCTAACATAAATAAGATGGTTTCAGATTCTACCAATTGATCGTGCCATAGGCAGTCGCTTTTGAGCAAGCCGTGTTCAGATCGAGTTGCTATGGAAGCTAGAAAAAGTTATGTCGCCTGTATTTGGACATCTGAATAGATAAATAAGAGGAATAGTTAATTAGAAATGTTGCGCACTAGTGCTTGGTTTTCATGACAAGTACTTATTTGTGTTCATGTTCTAGCTAGCTAGGTAGGTGGTCCTTGGGCTTGAGTTGTCATGTGCATTATCTTTAAGAGGAAAGGGTTACACGACCCTAAAAAAAAATTAAAGGGTAAGTTGTCATGTGAAGTGAACTAGTTAAGGGTAAGTGGTCTCCTCTTGATGGCAACCTAACCCAACATATATATGCCTAACAAATTGATAAATTCTCATAATTAAATTGAAAAATGGTGATTAAGATTAAGAGATGGGGTGAGTTGTTATGGTCATAATTGGGAGGGACATGCATTGAGATAGGGAGATGAGGAGGAAATGATGATAGGATATGGTGGTAGGGATCTCCAAGTCCAAGCTAACCAATCATACCTTGGAATACACTTCTTCTTTTTTTGTTTGGAATAAATAAAGTTTTTGCTTTAAGTTAAAGTTATGTTTTGAGTTTTAGAAGATTGGGAGATCCAGCGATTAGTTGAATGAAAGTTTGGGAAATTTTATATTTTGAATTAAAGGTGTAATCATTTCTTCAACATGGAACTATCTAGCTAGCTAGTCAATCTATAACCATATTTTATTAAATGTTTAAACTAGACTACCAATGACCCCTATAATCTTTTTCTTCTACCCGTGCATCAACAGTTCCACACCATCTTTCTCACCTTTGTTAATTGAAATATGTATAATATGTTGCTCTATGCATTTTTATCAAATATAATCATTTTATTGTTTACATTAAATATGCTTATTTATTTTGAAAAATTATCAAGCATGTCATTCTATTAAAATTTTCATCCGAAAATCGTCAACTAGGATCCATGGACGGAGCCAGAATTTAAAGTGGGAGGGGGGGGCGATTTTTTTTTACGATGACATAATAAAAAAATGTGTTCGCAAATTCTTAAAAAACATTCAAAAAATAATCAATTTGCCGAATTTTGTTTAAGAATTTATTTCAATGAATATTTAAAATATAAATAATAATATGTACTATAAATAATAAGAATATATACTTTTTTAATTTTTAGAATGCAAGTCACTGATATATTTATCGTTTATAGTATTCCCTTTCTTGTTATGGAAATGTAGTTAATTTAACAGTAGAAAATATAATGAAGAGTTGAATTTTTTACAGTGTGATGATATTTTGGATGTATAATGAAAATTAAGCTTACATATATGTCAAACAAAAAATTAGTGATTAACAAGTCATTCATAAAAAAACAGTTGTGTGGGTTCAATTGTTGACCTCACACCGACCATGACTATTTATAATTTATAGAGAACTTATAAATAGAGAATAGGTATGAACAATGGGATGGGATTAGGTACTAACCCTTATAGGGGTTAGCACCGTGATAACTAGCAAAAAACGCTACTAAAAACAACGAAATCACTACGGATTATTATAAAATTAATACAACATCTAAGCTAAATCACTACTAACCCTTGATTAGGACGGTGCTAACTCTTGTACAATTAGCACCGTAACTCCTCCCTATGAACAATGCATTCCAAAAAAGAATAAATGAGTTAGAGTTCGAACTACTAACCTCTCACTCACCAATAACCTTAAGCTAGCATCCTTACCACATAAAATTCAACTCTACGTGCTACTTAGGGCTGTTAATCGGTCTCCGGTTTTTCGGTTAACCCGTCAACCGAACCGAAACCGTCGGTTTGATGGCCAACCGAAAACTGAGAATGGGTTGCGGTTTGCGGTTACGGATGCCTGTTTCCGACTTGGTTCAGAGTGTAGCGGTTAGTGGTTAAAAACCGCAACCGAACAGACTAACCGCCAAAACCGACCCAATCAGTCAATTCGGCGTCGTTTCTCTTTGGGCGACCTCTTCTCTTCTCGGCCACCCGGTGCTCCGCCTCCCCTGACCTAATTCTAAATCCCAAATCGAAGACGAAGGAGGCGAGGCGATATCAGAAAGAATCTCAGCCGCCGCTCCTCCGCCTCCCCATTTCTGAACGGCTGAACCCTAGCCTCGCCGTCGAGCTCGTCACAGCGCCATCCTCCCGCTCCCGGCCTTCTTCGCTTCGCCATCCTCCCGCTGACCAACGCTGCTCCGCCTTCTTCCCCCATCTAATCCTGCGGTGGTGGAGATGGGAGTGGAGAAAAGGGGCTTTGCCAGCAGGACAATCAAATCCTCTCTAGCATTGAGATCAATTAGCCGAGCACCATGCATGTCCTCCGCCGATGGACCCCTACCGAAGTTGTCGCCTCTGTCGATAAGAAAGCGATGACGTCAAGATCCAGCCACTTTTGGTTTCACTCCAAGGCAAAGGAGAGAAGGTAGACAAGAGAAGATAGATGGAAGGATTCAGAGCGGAGGAAGAAGTCGACGGGAATTGATGATTTTCTTGAAATTTTGGTGAGGGTAGAGGGTGGCAGAGAGAGCTTGCGATAGAAATGGAGAGGTTAGAGAGAGGGGTTTTCTTTTGGAGAGAGGATAGGGTAACAGAGAATGAGATGGGGAGAAGGATCGAGAATGCTAAAGGGTTGGAATTAATGTTTTATATTTTTTTGGAATTTTTATTTTTCTTTTCAATTAATTTTTGGTTGATAGTCAACCGACCAACCGAACCGACACCGACGGTTAGCGATTTCGGCTAACCGATTGGACAATCGGTTGCGGTTGGCTGTTTTGACCTCTAATAGGTGTCGGCTAACCGACCCGTCGGTTCGGTTTAACCGCAACCGAACCGATTATCACCCCTAGTGTTACTTAAACAATTTTAAAAGCTTGGGGGGGGGAGGCCATGGCCTGGCTCCGTCCCTGCCAGGGTCGAACTGTTGTTCGGATGGACCTCGGCAAAATGAGAGTAAAATAAGTTTTTCCCCTTCATTTATTTTCCTAAGTCTCGTTAAATTGAAATTATTAGGGGTATTGGGCTGTACAATAGAAAGAGAAAAATGTTAGTTAAATTGTAGATATTTGTGCCACCCAAATCAAGATTCGATCGTATTTTTTTTTACAAAGCATTAAGATTTCATTCATAAACGATTGAGTTACAAGCAAGATACACTGAGATGTGATATGAAATGATATTTAAAATAGTAATACAGTCTTGAGGACGAGTGGAATGAGCTTGAGACCTAACAACCAAGATTCGATCGTGGTTGATGGGGTTTTTTATGAAAATTGTAACAAAATGACATATTTGATAATTTTTCCGAAGTACAAGAACATATTTGATGTAAAAAATAGTAGAGTAGTATATTATACCTACAATCTAATTAGTACGGTATATCGACTTGGAAAAGGTTTTCATTAACTAAAATTATACAACCACTTCTTATTGAAATTGGCTAACGGAGTCAAAGAAAGTGATGTGTATCGACTACTGAGTGTTTTTTTTATTTTCTTTTTTGCCATTGATTATTGAGTTCATTTATGATCTGTTTAGTTTGGATTCGGATGGGCCTCTCTCATGGGTGATCGAGATAGCCCGTTGGGCTCCCAAAGTTCCGGCAAAGGGTTTTGGATTTTCCAACTCTATCCTCCACGTGCTCCTTTTTGTGTGGTTGGGAGTCTACAAAATACTATAAGGCAATGTCAATATAACTACTTTACCACGTCAGCCTCTCCTGAATAGCCCGCACGATGCGGATGGGCTATTTGGTAATCTTCACTTTCTCGCTGCCTGCCTCTCTCGCCCAACAGTCCGAGAAATCCGACCCCTCCGCCTCCCTCTCGCCTTCTGTCTTCCAAACTCTCCCGAAAGAAATCCCCCGCCCCGCCCCTTGCTCTTCCCTTTCCGCCATCGCTTCTTTGTTCCTTCCTTCCATCTCGCTGCCGCTTCGTTCTCCGTAACTTTAATCCATTCTCACTGCCACACCCTCAGTCCCGAACTCGAAAATGGAATTGCACTTTTTATCCAAAATCGTCCCGGAAAATATCCACCGCCTCTATCTCGCTCTGCCGTTTGTCTCGCATCGGAGGGTTGTCAAATTGCTCCCCCTCCATTATTCCACGGAGGCTGCAAATTAGCCTCAATTAGGGCTTAATCGAAGCAATCTCCCCTATAGCTGTAAGTTTCCTAAAGTTCTCTTTTTATTTTGGCTTCTGCTAAGTCTGTTCATGGGATTCCCCCATCTCCTTTTCTTTCATCTGTTTTTGCTTTTTTAATGTGCATGCGATCCAGTTGCAAATTTATTCCCTTCATCAATTTTGTTCTTAAGTGGTCTACTGTTCTACGTTTTTTATGTGGATTTAGACCCAATTTACGGATTGTTGGCAGGGCAACAGACTTCTGAAGATTTAACAAACAGAAAGTAAAGAACACGAGGATTTAACGTGGTTTCCCTGAGTATCAGGACTAGTCCACGGGAGAGATAGAACTCTCCAAAGGCAAACTCTTATTCACGTTAGGGTTTTCTGAGATACATGTTACATATATATAGTTACTTAGGCGGCTGGCTAATTACACTTAAATACATAATAATAGATATTTTAACACCCTCCCTCAAATTGATGTTGGGTGCGTAACATCAATTTGGATGAGAGGAACCAGTGTCTACTCGAAGCCAACGCCTTAGTCAAAATATCAGCAGTCTGATCTTCTGTAGAAAGATATCCAACCTGAACCGTACCTTCTGCAATCAGCTGCCGAATATAATGCACATGTACCTCAATGTGCTTTGTCCTATCGTGCAATACAGGATTAATAGCAATCTGTATTGCACTAGTATTGTCTCCATATATCCTCATAGGACGCTGACACACCATATCTAGCTCACCTAGGAGCCGAAATAGCCACTCCATCTCCGAACTTACTTCTGACATTGATCTATATTCAGCTTCCGTTGATGACTTTGACACTCGGTCCTGCTTCCGACACCGCCATGAGACAAAAGATCTCCCTACTCGAATGCACCATCCTGACGTAGACCGTCGAGTGTCCTTGAAACCTGCATAATCAGCATCTGCAAAAGCCTCTATCACAGGTTCACCTGATGCTGGAAAGAACAATCCCACCTCTTTAGTCTGCTTCAAGTACCGCAATAACCTGTGAACTGCATCCAAGTGCATAGTTCTAGCTATCCCCATATACTGACTCACAACCTGTACTGCATAGGAGATATCCGGACGAGTGTGAGTGAGATAGATTAAACTACCCACGATGCTGCGATAGGCTGACTGATCCTCCAGTAATTCTCCACTCTCTCGAGTAAGCCGCAGGTTCTGTTCCATGGGTGTAGCACACGGAACACACTCACTATACCGAGCTGTCTCCAACAAATCAGTTATATACTTCTTTTGCGAGACGAATAGACCATGTGGTGAACGAAGAACCTGCAACCCGAGGAAGTACTCGACATTCCCCAAATCCTTCAAATTAAAGGAGCGGTTCAGCAAAGCCTTCAACGACTCAATCCCCTCTGCATCACTACCTGTAATCACCATATCATCTACATAGATAAGCAGAACAATAATACCATCAACTGTGCGACGAGTAAATAATGATGGATCATTCTGACTCTGAGCAAACCCATCCTGAATGATAGTACCATGGAATTTTTCAAACCAGGCACGGGGTGCCTGTTTAAGCCCATATAACGATCTTACTAACTTACAAACCATGCTCGAGTCACCTTTTGTATATCCAGGTGGCCGCTCCATATAAATGGTCTCCTTTAGATCACCATGAAGAAAGGCATTCTTCACGTCTAACTGAATCAAAGGCCATCCCTTCATTGCTGCCACTGCAAAAACACAACGAACGGTCTGCATTTTCACTACCGGTGCAAAAGTCTCCTCGTAATCAATGCCATACTCCTGGCGAAATCCCTGAGCTACGACCCGGGCCTTGAACCTCTCTAGGGTCCCATCCGAGAGCATCTTCACATTATATACCCAACGACAACCTATCACAGACATCTCCGGTGTTCTCGGAACCAAATCCCAAGTATGATTTGCTTCCAAAGCATCCACTTCTTCTGTCATCGCTCCATTCCAGCGCGGATCCTTTGCCGCTTCAGCATAACTCGATGGAATAACAATAGGGGCAGCGGAGTACCCCACATAATCTTGCATTCGGATTGGCGGTTGGCCAAGCGTAGCTCGATTCGACCGGCGAAGAGGAACCATAACTGGAGAGGGTGACCCATCTCCCTCGGCGGACGATGATGAACTCGGGCTGCTTGACCCAAACCCGCCGGCGCCAGTTTCCGATCCATGTGTCGACTGCCCAGAACTAGAAGAAGAAGAAGCGCCGGATGGAGGTGATCTTGAACTGGAAGACGACGATGAAGTGGGCGAACCAAAAGAGTCCTCACTTAGGCCTTGTCCTTCGCTCAACGTGGGTGCATGTTGTGCATGGGGAATAGCTTCTGCAAAGCTTGGCAGGGGAGTGAGAAAATCAAGTGACTCATCAGTAGGTAGCTCGTCTTTTTCTGACAAGTAATACATCACTTGTTCAAGGAAAAGAACATGACATGAAATTCTCATCCTCCTATCCACCGGATCATAACACAAGTACCCCTTATGTTTCTCACTGTATCCCACAAACACACACCGTGCTGTTTTTGGTGCTAACTTATGTCGTTCTTTACGAGGTAGTAAGACAAAACAAACACATCCGAAGACCTTCAGACCGGAGTAATCTGGAAGCTTACCAAAGAGTTCCTGATACGGTGATTTCTGTCCCAGAAGCGATGTTATCTGACGGTTGATCAGGTACACAACAGTGTGTACTGCCTCAACCCAAAATCGACTAGGAACTCGAGAGTGACGTAGAAGAGCCCTAGTAAGCTCAAGAACATGTCTGTGCTTGCGTTCTACTACCCCATTTTGCTGTGAAACTCCGGGGCAAGACTGCTGTGTAAGAATTCCTTCAGTCTTGTAGAACAAGAGCAAATCATTAGAGGTGAATTCCCCTCCTGGATCGGACCTAATTATCTTAACCGTTTTATTAAACTGAGTTTTGACCATCCACACAAACTGCTTGGCAAGGGTCTCCAGCTCCGATTTCTATTTGAGAAAAAAGACCCAGGAATACCGAGTTGCATGGTCTATAAACAACGCGAAGTACCGATATCCCATGCGAGCTACCACTGGCGATGGCCCCCACAAGTCTGTATGAACCAAGTCAAACGGATGTTCATACACAGTATCACTAGGAGAAAATGTAATCTGTGACATCTTTGCCTCAATGCAACTAACACACGGATTATGAGACAGAGAAGCCAAATCAATACGATCAGGTAATAACCCTTGTCGAACCATAGTATGTAACCGAGCAGAATGGGGATGACCTAATCGGCGATGCCAAAGATCCCAAGCAGAACCCTTAACTGAAAAATCCAATGATCTAACTGCATAACTCGAAATCCCAGAAGTCATATCATCCATACATGATAAATCCAAAGGCAAATCTGCCAACCCATCCGAAATATGAAATGGACTCAAGAAACCATCCCTATCACTATGTGGACACTCCACGACAGCAACATCATCATTATGTGGACACTCCACAGCAGCAACTTCCACTTCCTTCACGTCCGCCGTGCCCTCCGCAGCTCTCGGAACTCCACTACTCCCGGCAGTCTCCTTCCCGAAACTTCGAAGCTCGTCGAGCACAAAGACACGGCCACGTTTACTTCCCGTCCCGATTACCTTCCCCGTCTTCTGGTCCTGCACAACACAACCGCCAGAATTAAATGTGACCTTACACCCGTCCTCAATCAATTGCCCAACCGAAGCAAGGCTAGGAACCAGATTGGGAACATAAAGAGCATTGGGAAGGGTAACCGGGCCAGAAGAGGAAGACCCACAGCCAAGAACCGAGAGACGGTCACCATTCGCCACCTGAAGCTGGGCATGGGGCGACGAACGGATAGTACGAAACGAATGGCGAACAGGAGTCATATGGTTAAACGCGGCTGAATCAAGAAGCCAGCGAATGTTACCTGATGCGGCACCTGTGGAAAACGCAGAGGTAAGAGCGGAGGGAAGGGCCTCCTGGAGAGCCTCCTGAACAAGCTTCCGCACCAAATCAGGAGAAAACGACAAGGAGGGCGAAACTGCTGACCCTCCCGGAGCTGACGACACTGAGGAGCCTTCACCCCGCGAACCAGAATCAGACCCGCCCATCACAGAATAAGCGGAACTTGAGAAACTCCCACCCGGCGGAGGACGTAATTTACCACGTCTGCTCAACGTAGGGCACTCCAGGACAATGTGGCCGGACTTTTTGCAGTAATTGCAATGGTTACGTTTCTTACAATGAATCTGAAGATGACCCTTTTCATGGCAGAAGTGACAAATGACGTCACCAGAGGGAGGAGGACGAGCAAACTGAGGTCGCGAACCCCCTCGGCCAACCGCAAAAGCAGTTTCTGACGCAGCACCATTGTCGATATGAGACTGACTTCGCAAGCGTGTCTCTTCCCGCAACAATTCACCAACAACCTCCTCAATAGCAGTGACCCCGCGATGAATCAGAGAGGCCCGAATGGGTTCGAATTCTGGACGCAGCTTAGAGAGAAATTGAAAGACCCAAGTACGACTCCTCTCCTTAACTAGAGCAGCAGACTCAACTCCAGGCACAAGAGAATCCGTTAAAAGATCATATTCAGTCCATAAATTCAAGCTAGCTTGATAATAGCCACGGATATCGCGATCACCCTGAACCAAACGACCAATATCCAACTCAAGATCAAATTGACGAGAGACTGAATTCTGGGAGTATGTAGCCAAAATATGCTGCCACATCTCGGCAGCCGTGGTGAAGCGCCGCAAACTAAGAGCTGTGGTAATATCCACAGTCCCAGCAAGCCAGGTAACGAGCTGGGCATTAGCAGCCGCCCAGTCCTCATGATCCTTGGCCGCCGCATCGACACTCGGCGCCTTCACCTCTCCCGTCAGAACACCCAAAAGCCTTTTCCCAGCAACAAAGTTTCTGAATTGAAACTCCCACAATGGAAAATTCTTTCCATCAAGCTTAACCGAAACAGAATCAATCCTTGAGGAATCCATAATCCAATGTCAAAGAATCGTACCGTACCACAAACCAAGGGAACGATTGCTACTGACTCAAAAAACTCCTCCTGAAGAAGCACCCACAGCGCCACAAAGCAGAACCAACCCGCAGCAAAGAGAGCGCCGCCGAAGCTGAACGAACTCACAAAACCACTGCGGAAAACCCTTCTGCGAACGCGGCGAATCCAATAAACAACGCCTGATCAGATCCGAGGCTCTGATACCATGTCAATTTAGCAAACAGAAAGTAAAGAACACGAGGATTTAACGTGGTTTCCCTGAGTATCAGGACTAGTCCACGGGAGAGATAGAACTCTCCAAAGGCAAACTCTTATTCACGTTAGGGTTTTCTGAGATACATGTTACATATATATAGTTACTTAGGCGGCTGGCTAATTACACTTAAATACATAATAATAGACATTTTAACACCCTATAGCTGTAAGTTTCCTAAAGTTCTCTTTTTATTTTGGCTTCTGCTAAGTCTGTTCATGGGATTCCCCCATCTCCTTTTCTTTCATCTGTTTTTGCTTTTTTAATGTGCATGCGATCCAGTTGCAAATTTATTCCCTTCATCAATTTTGTTCTTAAGTGGTCTACTGTTCTACGTTTTTTATGTGGATTTAGACCCAATTTACGGATTGTTGGCAGGGCAACAGACTTCTGAAGATTTAATCTTCCTTAACTGAATTGTTACCTCTCGCGATAGGCTTTATTTTGAGTGTTAAATGATTGTAGTAATGCCACCGAAGCGCCGCCGTGGTGATACTTCTTCTAGCCAAAAGAATCTGGCATCCATTTCCAACGCTGCCACTCGATGTAATATGTGCATTAAGTTCTCATTTCACGTTTTTATCATATTGCATGTAATGTATGTATTCAACCTGATAGTTATTCAATTCGTGTTAGGGAAAGGTAAGGCAATATGTGTCTCTCCTTAGGGTTCAACACTAACTGAAGTGGACGCTGAAAGGGCGCGTCTGGGGGGTGGTAAGTGAAATCTGGCAATGTTTTTCATTGATTTAAGTACGTATCTTCTGCTTCTTATTCTCAGGAATCGACAAGTTGAAAGCCCGTCTCACTCGCGTGGATGGTCATCTTGCGACTCTAGCTCGGAGGAGAAGGAAATTTGTTTTGGTAGTACAACGAATGCATCAAGTGCGCGTTCTTCAGTCCCAAGTATGTCTCTCTCTGCATTTCTTTTAGATTTGGTTGTTGGCAAATTCCCTCTTTTGATCTTTAGAGAACACTTTGGAGCATGATGCACTGCAGGTAAGTATGAACGTATCAGCATCATTTCAATTCCATATATTTGAAGAGGGTATCTGTTTAATTGGCTTCACTTCACCTTCTCTTTTAACTCTACTTTGATTGCAACTATTGAGTGAGACATCAAGTCAGAGCAACTCCTATTTTGGAGGAAACCAGCAACATTAATTCAAGTACGGATGGTCTTGGAGGGACAATCTAAGTTGGGCACATATCAAAAGGAAACATGGAGTTGACTGTGAGCCTGAGGAAGACAAGTAGTATTGCTGGAACTTTATGCAATTAGGGTCTAAGTTGTGAACCGAATTTTAAGTAATGTGTTTTCCAGACTATGAGATGTTCGTGAATGGTTTAGTTTTTACAAAGTTTGAACCTTTAGATTGTACATAGTTTTATTTACCATTTCCCAAAGACACGATCTAATTTCAAATTGATTCTAGCAGAGACCTATGTGAGTTTGTACTGTATTTGTCTATTTCTGGCAGCAGCAATTTTAAATTTTGGCAATCCGTTTTTGCCAAACAATGAGATGTTATTGATTGATACAATCAATGATTGTTGTTGTTTAATATACTTGAATAGGATCAGATGCCAACTCAATAGAGTGTTGTACTAGGTTGTATACCTTAAACTTGATTTTTGGCAAATCACTCCAATGCTAATTGAAGATTGTATATCGTGGCTTCATGATGTGAGAATACTACTATGTCAATCGCAAACTTAAATATACTATTATCATTTGAACCCCTTTGTTCTATTGCAGTGGTTGAATGAATAAATGAATGAAGTAGATTTGGTGGGTGTAAGATAATTTACTTTATGGACAACACAGAAAATCCAAGAGGGTCTTCCGCTGGTGATGAGATTGTGTTGAGTAATTGAAATGTAAAAAACTGCAGCAGGTGTGGTGACATTTGTGATTTTAGTGCTATTAATGTTTAGTACCCATCATAGAGCTAGCTGGAGTTGTAATCTCTCTATCTCATTGGAGTTGTAATCTCTGTATGTTTTAAACTTATTATAAAATCGATTCACCCTTATAAAAAAATTATTTACTTTTTGGAAGATGATCATCATTAGTGGTATTCTTTGTATGGTAAAAAAGAGTTAAGGTTCCTTCTGGAGCCAATGAGATAGAGAGAGAGGCATGATTAAGAAAGAAGAAACAACTTAGTTTGAGCGCTATTTTGTGACTCTTTGTGTGTCTCTTTTAAATTTGGGCGCTAATAACCCTTACATTCTTTTTTATATAGCCACCATAACCGCAAAATAATTCCGAAGACCAATATAATTTGTACTCATCTTTTAGTAATCTTTTCTTCTATATCTGTATGAATCGATATTATTACATTCCAATTCCTTCCTCCCAAGCAAAATCCCGAATTGGATCCCATCTTTTAGTGGCCTTGGCAAATCGAATATTTCTGACTACATTATCTATTTTGGGTTAAGGTGGCTTCTCTTTGTATGTAAAAGGCGACACCGTACCCAAGCATATAGATCACTTTAAACGTATGAACTGAGTGTATCATAAATGAGATTGTACATGCAGAACGAGTAAGAATGTAGTGCTTACTTGGGGTTACTATTATATCACCGTATTTTGCTTAGGATGGGTGTGATTATGAAACTTCTGTGGAACTTAAAGCACTCTCTTTCATACACCTTTAATTGGCAAAATACTTGAGTACATGAAATTTTTTGCGAAAACTGATGATTCTACTTTTGAACAAATTAATTGGTTTCCAGCGATACAACATGCTGATAAGAAGTCAAAATCATCTATGAAAATTGAGACTTCCAGTTTATTGCATGATGCCATTTTCGATGAAATTTATTATACATAGTGTGCAACACAATACACGTTCAGGTTGTATACTCCACCGGCCAACGGGCCGGGACCAATGCTAGTATGGTGTAAAACAATGAATCGGGATAAGCCACCCGCAATTCGATTAACCACAAAAAACCGCTATCATCTATCTACATTTTAATTAAATATTAATTGCTAATATTTTTTTTTTTTATGGTTAATCAAAACTTGCATTAAGCACTAGGGCTTGCAACAGCAAAAACCCCTCTCAAAGTCAACAAAAAAGCATGTAGCTATACTTCTCTATACATCAACTCATATCAAACCCTATCTATACAAAATATTAGTATACTTCAAGATTGCCTGCTCGCCAGGATCCACTTTGCCTCTTCCTCAATTCGACCCGCCAATCTGCCTGGGGGACAGAACACTCCATCATGCGCACACCTACAGCGTTCACGCCAAATATAGCTCACGCACATGGACCATTTCAGTCGACCCTCACAGCATCCATTAGAATTCCCAGCCCACTGTCTGATTGCCCACTGCATTTGGTCTTGCCATGTAGAACATTCAGGGAACCTGCAAAATTTAGACAACACAGCAGCAAAAACACTTCTGCCATAAGCACAACCTGAGAAGAGATGGTCTCTCGATTCAATCCCACCAGGGCATAGTCCACACGTGCTGTCAACAGTTAATCCCCAACTCTGCAATTTATCCTCAGTAGTTATCCGATTAAGATGCACTAGCCATAACAATAGGCTATGCTTCGGGCTGAATGGCTTCCCCCAGACCACTTTGTACCAGTCAACCTGTGCCTGGGCCTCTCTAATGGATTTCCACACCAGCTTCACAGAATACCTCGGCAGAATCCTGTTATCCCATGCAAGAGTTCCCCCACTGCCTGATATATGAGCCTGAATTCCCTCTCTACTCTTCAAAATCTTCCTCCATATCCAGGTCCCTGCTGATTGCCCTTGAACTTCCCATATAGACCTTGTTTTCAACCTATACTTTCTCACCCAAGCAACCCAAAGCGACCCAGAACCTGCCAACAGATTCCATATATGGCGTATCACACAAGCTTGATTCCATCTCTTAAAGTCTCTTATCCCCAGCCCTCCTTCTCTTCGAGGCAAAGCAACAAATTTCCATGCGACCAATGCCCTCTTTCTCAAACTTCTGTCTCCCACACCCCACAAAAAATGATTACACATATTCTCAATTACTTTTAATAGCTTTTGAGGCAGCAAAAACAGGGCCATCCAATATTGCATAATGCTAGCTATAACAGAAGACACTAACTGCAATCGACCAGCATAGCTAAGTTTCAGAGCTTGCCATGTACTAATTCTCTTTGTTATCCTATCAACCAGCACAGAGCAATCAGCAGAAGTAAGCTTACCTGATATGAGGGGAACACCCAGATAACGAACTGGCAGACTACCAAGGGGAAAGCCAGTGACACTTGATATCCATTGCTGCTCCTCAACAGGAGTGCCACAGCAAAACAGTTGACATTTGGAAGGATTACAACGGAGGCCTGAATCTCTATAAAACTGATCTAACACTCTATTAATCCCTGCCACACCCCTTATCGACCCATTTGTAAACACTAGGAGATCATCTGCAAAACACAGATGAGTGATCTCAAGTGACTTACAACGTGGGTGATAAGGAACCTGATTATCTAACGCTGCCCTCTGAATTAAGCAAGAGAAATACTCCATCGCCACAGTGAACAAATATGGGGAAAGGGGATCCCCTTGTCTAAGGCCCTTCCCAGCAGAGAAATAGCCACATAGACCACCATTAAACGAAACACTGAGCTTAGGGGTAGTTATACAAGCTTCAATTAGACGAACATAAGAGTCAGGGAACCCCATAGCAAGCAGCATGTTTAATAGAAAAGACCAGTTGACTGAATCGAAAGCTTTCATTAGGTCTATCTTCAAAACACATCTAGATGTGGTGTTCTTTTTATGGTAATCTTTCACCAATTCACTAGCCATCAATATATTGTCACTTATTAACCTTCCTTTGATAAAAGCAGACTGAGATTTGCCTATCACCAAAGGAAGAACAGCTGCTAGCCTATTTGAAAGAAGCTTTGATATGCCTTTATACAGCACATTACAGCATGAAATGGGTCTAAAGTCTTTCATTTTATCAGCATTTGTGACTTTGGGAATAAGAGAGAGGATGGTAGAATTCACCTGTGTTGGCATTACCCCTGTATGAAAGAAATCCAGAACAACCTCCTCCACCAGACAGCCAATTACTCCCCAGTCAGATTTGTAGAATTCTGCTGTGAAGCCATCTGGCCCAGGGGCCTTATCATTGGGCATTCTTTTAAACACCTCCCTAATCTCTTCTCTAGTGACTGGCTCTAACAGCACCTGTACCC
The DNA here is from genome assembly GCA_946122785.1 of Linum tenue. Classification (NCBI taxonomy): domain Eukaryota; kingdom Viridiplantae; phylum Streptophyta; class Magnoliopsida; order Malpighiales; family Linaceae; genus Linum; species Linum tenue. The sequence goes on along the minus strand of CAMGYJ010000008.1, from coordinate 84,899,931 downwards.
CCTCTGAGCTAAGTTTCTGCCTTAATTGATTCTGGAAGTAGACAACTGAATTACCCTGAACTGCTCTATCAACCTCCCCTAATAACTTCTTGTAAAACTCAACTGCCACCTCCCCCATTTGCTTTACCTCTGTAACTTCTGTATTATCATCTTTTACTAACTTCATGATCGTCTGCTTATGATTCCTCACCCTCACCATGGCATGGAAGTAGGCTGTATTTGCATCCCCCTCCTGAATACTTCTTATCCTTGACTTCTGCCTGAAGAAACCCTCTTCTGCAATCTGAATATCATGGCATAAGGCTGCCAACTCAGCCTCCTTCCTCACATTTTCTATAGTAGGATCCTGGAGAACTAGCTGCTGTTGATTCTCAAGAGCCTGCTCTGCCTCTCTAGCCCTCACAGATATGTCAGAGTACTCAGATCGATTCAATTTCTTCAACCTGTCTTTTAAACGCTTCAACTTATAGTAAAATTGCTGATATGGGAGACCTCTTGCATCTCCCCCCCATGCCTCACTTAATAAACTCCCATACTGTGGATGCTTCTGCCAGAATGTAAAATACTTAAAAGGCTTTGGGATTGAGCCCAGTTGTGGTGCCAATTCAATCACCAGACCACAATGATCTGATACTCCTGGTGCAATCGTTCTGGCTACACTCTGAGGAAAAGAAGCCAACCATTCCATATTGACAAGGAATCTATCAAGCTTCTTTGCTATTGGATTTGCCAGCTGCTTATTCCACCAGGTGTAGTGCGAGCCAAATATCTTGTGATCAGTAAGATCCATGTCCCTGGCCCATCCTCTGAAATCCAGACCCCCCTGACTCATTACCTCAGCATTCGAAGCTTCTGAAACATCCAAAACAGCATTAAAATCCCCCATGTAAACCCCAGGTTCCCCCACCACTTTATACTTCAATAACTCAGTGTATAATTCCACCCTTTCACTTGCTTTATTCGGGCTATATATAGCTGTGACAATACAATTAGAAGCCCCTTCAACTCTAACTTGAATAAAATGCTCCCCCATCTGAATTTTCGTAACCTTCATACTTGACTTCCAGAATAACCAAACCCTTCCTGAAGCTGAATATGCATAATTATTTAAATGCTGCCAATTACTAAACTGACGCTGAACAATATCCCTTGCATTCTTCTCCAAAACTCTAGTCTCTAATATAGCAGCAAAATCAATACCCAACTTTATTAACTGTCTATTTATATATCTATGTTTCTCAGAGGCATTAAAGCCCCTGAGGTTCCAGCTCAGCAACTTCATTTGTTCTTCCTACCCCTCCCCTTCTTAGGAGGTCCTCGATCAACCATAGCATGCCCCTGAGCGTTTAATGGAACCCTAGACTGAACAGCAGAAACTGGAATCTTAAGTGCAGAGTCATACATAATCCCTTTCCCCTTCCTTGTAACCAGTTGGAACCCATCCTCATCTATCAACTTACCTGACCCAGCATAAGAGCTTGTAGGTGTGACATCCTTCCTACCAGGCCCCAGCCCACTTTCAACGTCAGCAGTGGTCTGTTCAGAATCAATTGCCTGCCCTGCAGCCCCCTCAATTGTACCAGCCAAGTCAGAACCCAAATCCCCATTATTTGAGGTAACAACTTCACCCTGCTTTTCAGAATCAAGGCTAGGACCTATCTCATTAGACCCTCCCCCCTTTCCTGATTCTTCCCCAGTAGTAACCAGAACCGAGGTCTTAGAATTTACAACCCAGGCCACTTCACTTGTCATTGCCTCTGCCCTCACAAAATCCCTACTAGCAGCAATCTGCACAACCTTACATTCCTTACCCTGACCCTCACAATGCCCAAACTCACTGCACTGCTTGCACACGGATGGAACTCGAAGATACCGAACATCCAGAGACATTGGATCATCCCCCTCAGGTGCAACACTGATTGTAGCTGGAAATTCAGAATCAGCAGAAATCTCCACGCAAACCCGAGCTACACCCGCCTGCGCCCCACTCAGAGTAGCTTGATCCATCCAGAGTGGCCTCCCAATCAGACTGGCAATCCTGCTCAGCCCTTCCTCTGTACTATATTCAAGCGGCAACCCACTGATACGAACCCAGATCGGGAGAGAACTCAAATTCACCCTCACAGCTTGAATACCTGGAACCCATCGTCGAAGGAAGAGGGGGTTGTTGTCATAATGCCACGGACCATTCTCGAAAACCCAGGTACTAGTCTCCGGATCCGAAAATTGGAAGAGAAAGAGTTGCTCTCCGAAATGAGAAACCGTAATCCGACCATCACGGCCCCAGAATCGACGAGCCCAGCGCCTCAATAAGCCTATCTCCGGCGCCGACGAGAGAAATTGCCCTACCAGAGCATGCTTCCATCGAGCGGCTCCTTGGTCTCTCACAGCACGCGGAATGACCAGCGACCCATTCACCACCTCCGGCGCCACATATTTCAGCCGATTAGGCTCCCCCACACCGAACAGCTGCGCCCAGTTAGCAGGAGCGCCCTGCGCGGCGGCCATCGGCCTCCTTCTCGGAACCCTAAAACTCAGAGAGAAAACAAAAAACTTTTTTTTTTCCAGCGCTCAAACAAAAGCAGTTGTAATGAGTCCTATTAATTGCTAATATTAACAAATACGTATATAAAATTTTGTTAGATAGCATTTTAGTAATTTACATGTTCTGAACGTCACATCCCAAATTAACTCGACCATTCCAAAAGTCATAATCCAAGGTAAGGTAATTTTAGCGTCACCGCATTGGTGACAAAGAACTCAATGATAAACCCTGAATATAACAATCCAGGAGACAGGCAGACAGCAATGAGGGTACAGGTTCTACAACGACAGAGAAAAGCCAATCTGCGAGTTCCTAAACATCCTCAGACCGAGACAATCACTCAGAATGAATCACCTCAATCCTCCCAGTATTCCTGTAGATTCTGATAAACCACACACATCCAATAATAACGAACCACACACAATTATGTGTCACACCAAACAATAAGTATCCTCAATAGCCGTTGAACCCAAGTTTCCAAGTTCCAAAACGAAATACGAGCGCATAACAAAGAGCCGAAGCTGAGTCTAAGAGTACATAAGGGTGAAAAGAAGACTGGGACAACCAACAACCAAAACTAGAACTAGAGCAAATGAAGTTTGTTTAACTTCTAAGCGCCACTACTCATCTCTCTCTCTTTCTAGCACTTGATCTCCTTCAAGGCGTGGGGGAGGTACAAAAATGTAGGGTCGGCAGCACAGTCCTTGTAGTAAGCAAATACCAAGGTGGCATCATCCTTCATGCTCTCCCCGACGAAACTGTAATGTACAACCAAGTTTGTTAACAGACATTTAATGATGAGGGATAACGATCCATCCCAGGTTAATGAAGCGGGGAGAAGACTTACAATTGGAGGTCACTGAGCTTAGAGAGGAGGAACTTAGTTGCTGGCTCAATGGTTTTCTTAAACTGCACCTGGGCCTCCCCTTCCAAGAGAGGGGTCAAGACCTTGATGTACCTCTTCATGTAGGTAACAAACTGCTTCTTGTCGAAAGCGGGTTGCTCCTGCAAACATTATACACACGGGTATTTCAGATTCCAATTCATCATGGCTAGGGTTCTAAACCGTTTAGAAAGAGGAGAAAGCGCCCCACCTGAAGTCTGAAGGTGTCGACAATATCAACAACCTTAACAGCCTGGTCATCAACACCCTCATCGTCACCACCTCCTTCAGCAGAAGGGTTCGCACCAATGTCGACATCGACTGCGCCTTGAATAACCCACTATAAACAAGAATAAAGAACCAAACTTGGACAAATTATTAGACCATTCAACACATCAAGTACCAAGCCTCCCTGCAAAACCGAGATCAAACGAATACCAACCTTTCCATCAACTTCCCACAAAGCTCCATCCAAAAACTCCTTGTAGGGGAATGAGTCAGAGAGAAGCTCATCACCTGTTCATCAGAAAGCACCAATTGCATTAACATCTCACCAATTCAAATGGCAGAAACAGCTACAGAATGATAACTCAGTTATCCAAACAACAATTGCAGATTAAAAATTCACCATCTACCAAGCTTTGCACTTACAGTTTAACCCATTAACAAGGCAGACCTCATGATTCCATGAAAACCAAGTATAAGAACAACATCATTCCAGAGATTACAACTATATACATAACCATAAATTGGAGACAAATAAAGAGGAGATATCAAATCAAAAGTCAGTGGCAGCCGCCGATCTCGCACTACAAACAGAATTAAGAATCACAGATCCACAACGTGAGATTTCAACCTGAACTAATTCGAGCACCGTGGATCCAGCGTGGAAATTCGATATAAACCCTAACAGATCAGAAACTAGAAATCCCGACTCCCGTCGCCGATTGGAAACAGATACATAGAGAATCGAGAGAGAAAAAAAAAAATAGATTCAAGGAGACTAAGCTTACCGGTGACGAGGTCTTGATAGACCAACATGATTGTGCTGCTGCAGAGGCTTCGCTCTCGATTGGATTGAAAGACGGAATGAGCAGAAGCCGCTGCAAGCAAAAAAACCAGAGAGCGAAAGAGGGATTGTGGCTGGCGGACAGCAGGCTATATAAAGCGAGGGTTTTTGGCGTTGTTGGAAATTTACATTATTAGTCCTTTTCCTTTTCGGGAATAACCAGGAAGTCCTTGTCTTTGTTGAACTCGAATACGGGCCGGCACGTGCGAACTAGGGAAAAGTAGCTCTCGGTGGAGCGTGTGGGGACTGGGGAATTTGTTCGTTTTTCCTTGTTTTTTTGGTACGGGATAAATTGAAAATAGTAATAAGGTGCTCTTTCGAATATCCGCTTGTAGAATTAATTATAATAATTCCCCGTTAGTTTACTGTTTAATTCTTTATTTATATATCTCACAAATTAATGTAATTTCTGTCAATTTATTACTGAGTGAGGTTTATAATCGTTTTATACTTAGAGTTAGGGACGGAGCTATAGCTGGTCTAGTGGGCTTCCAACCATTTAAAATGGTGTTCAAAATTTCGTATAAACTAGAGCTAAACTACACAAATGTAACAAGAAAATTAAGTTAGTCTGAAGTTGAAGATTTTCCTATAAGTCAGGTCTTCAATATTTTGAAGGTGACACTTTGATAATTGGTCATTTACCTTACCTTTTTAAAATTCTATTATATTTTTTTTAATATGGCTATAGCCGAACAATTACTCATTTATCTTACATATTATGGTTTTTTAAATTCTTTAATACAATATATATATATAATTTTTCATTTTAATATAATTGAATAATTATTCATTTAGCTTTTATATTATGATGTTCAAAGTCTTTTAATTTCAAATTAGATTAACTAATAACTTGTATATTTTGTTATCTGGAGTCATTTAATCTAAAACCAGATCAATTTAGTTCTTTAACTTACAATATTCTAAGAATACATTTTTGGCATATAATGGATTTTTTTTTAATACTGATAAAAGTAGACATTGATGTCTCAATTTGGAAAATAGAATAGACACAACATTGACATGCATTTTGTTTGTTTCTTTTATGATTTATATTGAATATGTCATGGAAGAAAATTTTAGTTTAGATCTCGTATTGAGTAAAAATAGGATGTGTTACAAGACATTCATTTTGCAATCTTAAAAATAGAATGTGCTACACAACATTAAAGGGTTGTTTGGAAGTTGTGATTCTTTAAATTGATAAATTCTATCAATATGTGCATTCTAAATTGATGTTTTGTTTGAATGGTTGTATTTGAAAAATCACTTGTTTGAAGGTCTAGATTGTGCTTTTCACGTATGTAAAAAAGTAATATACTTTTTCGGTTTAAGGACATATTTGCTCTTCATTAACTCATTTCTCCAAGGAGAGAGGAGCAACGGATGAGGCTAATGTTGGAAAAAACACAAAAAAAAATTTGAATGGACAAAAGTGGAATAAAGATAGACATACAATCATTCATTTACAATCTCAACTTTAACTAAAGATTGTCAATCCTTCATTTTGACGGATTAGAGGTGGGCCCTTAAAAAGTAAATACATATATTGTAACTCAATTTAAACCAAAAAAACTATTAAATCTTCACTTTACATGTATTAGCTAAATACACCACTCCAAATCACAACCTCCAAATTACCCCTAAGATACACTATTAATTTTTTATCAAGTTTCTAATTTATATTGAACCTGGCATCATAAAATTTGTAACAAATTTAACACTTTACAAAAAGTGTGGTTATCCAAATATTAAAAACAAATATCCTTTTTATTATTTTGGTTACTTATATCCCTTTTGAGGGCACCCGAATGCTATCCGGACTCCCTCTTTTTTTTACAATCAAATTGGTTTTTTTTTTTACTGGGAACATGTGAATTTTATTACTCAAAGGTTAGAGCAACATCATCTAGTTTTAGCTGATCAACAATAAAAACTGGAGGTCTTGAAATATGAGCTAATGCATTTGCTTCCCTCTTGAAATACTTGAAGCAACCCCCTCCGAGATCCATCATCATCCGCTTGATATTCCTTATCACAACTCTAGTTTCAGTTTCAATCTGGTTCTGGTTGTTCATCTTTTGTACCAAGGATAGGCAATCAATCTCTAAGATCGGATGTGCGACCCGCATAGAAGTCGCTAATTGCATCCCCATCTCTACTGCTCTTGCCTCTGCATCCTCTAGTTCCCATTGTCCCCGAATACATTTTGCAGCCGCCAAAATGAACCGACCATCACTGTTGCGTACCACCACTCTCATACCCACTCCACCACCAGGAAAGATTGCAACATCTTTTGTCACATTATGGTGTCCCAACACAGGTCGCTCCCAGCTCGCAGGATTCGAAGTAATGATGGGATCTCCTCTACCTCTTGGTGTTGTTTATAGTCTTTCAAAAAGCAATCTTAGTCTCATCAAGTTTGACCCTGTTAAACATGTGCGCATTGCGCTCTTTCATAAAAACCATAACAATACGACTCATTCCTCTAGCATAAAATCATCCATGACCACAACTAGCCACTCGTAGCAACCACCCTGGGGACGCAACTCAAAGCACGATTTAGCATGTGAATCTCACAATATCCTGATGCTCCAGGCACATTCCCCAAATCGGTATACTTGTGTCTCCCGTAAATCGTAATAAGGGCATTTATCTCATCTCATACTTTTGGTGCTGATATGATCGCCCGTGGGTAACAGATCCCGCACAAACCTCCACAAGAATTGCTTGACTTTAGGCTGGACTTTTAAGCCCCATAATCTTCTCCAAACCTTGGCTTCACCATGAGGTAAAAGACCTTCATCCGCCCTATAAAGTTGATACCACAGAGCATAGCCATCCTTCACTATATAGATCCCATAATTATTAGTATTCCATATGAGTTTATCTTTTTCTCCATGTCTATTGGACCGCCTCCTCCATGTATGCACTCAAGCAACACACCAACATATTCACATCCCAACTTCCCGTTTCTTCATCAATCAATTCACACACGAGGGCATCTACCGACAGGCCAACAGGAGGAGAAGAAATGCAGCAGTTAGGAGAAGATGGCACCCATCTATCACCCCAGATTCTAACTATTCTGCCATCACCAACTCGCCACCGTAGCCCACTACAGAGAAGTTCTTGGGCCGACAACAAGCTTCGCTAAAGAAAGCTTGGATTATAACCAACTGTAGCATCAAGAATGGACGTTCTCTTGTGGTATTTCGCCTTGAGGATCTAAGCAATGAGAGTCCCCGGTCGTTGTAACAAGTTCCATACCTGTTTGGCTAGTAACGACTTGTTAAAACCCCTAAGGTCCCGAAAGCCAAGCCCTCCATCCTCCTTAGGAATCGTTAACTCCTCTCACCTCACCCAATGTGCTCGTCTTTCAGTTCCTCTTTGTTTCCACCAAAAGTTGGTAATAAGGCTGTGGACTTCGTCGATGACTCAATCCGGAACTTTAAATACTGTCATGGCATAGGTGAGTTGAGATTGAGCTACCAATTTTATTAGCACCTCTCTGGCTGCTGCAGATAAAGTCTTTTCCTTTCAGCCTTTTAGCTTTTTCTTGATCCTTTCCAGTAACCCTGCAAACAGTTCCTTTTTTGACCGTCATGCCGTTGTAGCCAAACCAAGATACTTGTCATGCTTTTCAACAAGGGTCATCCCCAATATGCCACTGTTCACCAGCTTCATATGCGGCTATGTATTGTGACTGAAAGAGACTGCAGACTTTTGGAAATTAACTAATTGTCCCGACTCCTTCTCATAATCTTTCAGGATACGCTTTAGCTCAGTACTTTCTTGTTGGATAGCACGAGTGAAGAAGATACTATCATTTGCAAAAAACAAGTGAGAGATGTTTGGGGCCCCTGAGCTGGCTGGATCCCATATATTTTCTTTTCCTTTACTGCAAGTTCTGTGTATGCTGATAGTCCCTCACACAAAGAATAAAAAGATACGGTGATAGAGGGTCTCCCCACCGAAGTACCTTGGTCGGAGTTATTATCTGAGATTGATGGCCCAAATTGGGCTTTTATTAATGGATCATCGAGTCTTTATCTAAAGTAGACAAAATAATGGCGGGGGACTCTTTATACTATGCATTTTCTTATATACTCCTAGTAGTAGAAAATGTTTACATACTATAGAAAAATAATGGCTGAAAACTCTTTATTCCTCAACACGTCCATTTCCATTTTTTTATTTCTCAAAATTTCTTTGGCTTACTGTTTGGTAAATATGAGTCGTTGGATGACTTAATTTACCATCCAACGGACAAGAAACACGTAACTAGGTTGGCCATATCCTATTTGTTTTCCTTTTACTGCACAAGCAAGTCTTTAACTATTTCACCAACATGTTACACTGATATACCAAATTATGAAGTCCAAAATAGAATCACCATAATTATAAGGAGACAAGAGTCATACATTTATTCTTATATGATTTACTACCTTTTCTCTATTTCATTTTTTCCGTATTTATCGTTGAACATTTTATTCTATCATTGTATTTTTCGCATTTTATTCTTCAGTCGCGTGAGAACTGAAACTCAAATCTTACATTTTCGAATTCCCTCAACCGAACGATTAATTATAAGCTTCATGGATTCTTCTTCTCCCAACCGTGGCTCTTACGTTGCTGATTCAAATTCTCGCATTAGGAGGTGCTTGATCTGTGGGGATATCATCTCACCCATGATGCGTCCTTGTGTCACCTATTCTTGCTCTCACGTGTTTCATATAGGTAACGCTTTCCATCGTTTGTTTTTTAGTCACCTATTCTTCTCAGTATTATTCTTATTTGTTCGATGTCTCCCGTATTATCGTACATATAAACAATACGTATAACACATTCAACATTTCGTACTAATAAACTAACTTTTCTATTGTCAGAATATTTGATAGTTTAATAATCACCAATACCTTTTATGATTATCTAGATTTTTTTTTTAAATTAAGATTAATTTCAGACATTCAAAAGGAATATTAATATAAAATAACTTGTGATGTTCATATGTATTATACGCAGTGGCGGATCTAGGAATTTTACATAGGGGTGTCCTCTCCCAAAAATTTAATTTAATTAAATAATTATTAAATATGAAAATATCTAAATAATAAAGGTTACATTAAAAAGCTCATACGTGTTTCGTAAAATGGTAAAATACATCCGGTGTCTATACTGCTCAACAAATATCTCTCGACATATCCTATTAGACAAGGGTATCCGGTAATTGGGTTCATTGCTAAGTTTCGAAAAATAAAATTAGCATTTTACTATTATATTTGGATCTAAAACACAATGACAAATGAGTTATAGTGTAATTGAAAATAGGTTTACTAATAAAGGCAGTGTCCCAAATTTAAATCACATAGACTATTACTTAAATATTATTTGTACCAATACGCAAACTACTACGGGAAGTCGGATAAGCATTTTCTCAAATTTTAAGGATGTCCCACTACCATTTAAATATTTTTGTGCTTATACGCAAACTACTATCGATGGTTGAATAATCGTGTTTCCAAATTTTAGGGGTGTCCCAGGACACCCCTAAACATGCATGTATCCGCCACTGATTATACGTGCCCATTTATGGTGTCATCTCTCTTTTCACCAAATTAATCGTTATTTTGATCCTTCGATTATCCCAAAACGATATGAATCTTCAACCATATAATAATGAAAAACGCGTATTTAAATGAAAATTATTCATAGTTTGCTTGTATTTTAATTTTTTTTTAACCTTGCTCAATATAACTTCAGAAACTCATTTAACGATCATTATGTTAAAAAAAAAATATGACTGAAAATGCACCGATTAGAGTACAACTAACGACTCAAAATCTCGAGATGTGAAATCTTTAATTGATCATATTGAGACCAGAGAAAGGATTGGTACATTTTATATTTTTTCCTCGATGGACCATGTCTCAGATTGTGCCGAGTCGATCACCTTTCACTCCCCAAGGCGGACCATCATCTGCCCGCTCTGCCGGTGCATCGACGCCGACACGTGGCGGCAGCTGGATACCGACGCCGGAACCACGTGGCTGCTGCTCGACGCCGACGGCAACTGTTTGCCGGCGAACCCACAAGACCTCAACATCACCGCTTTCATTCTCAATGCACGGCACGTCGTGGAGGCACGAAAGGACGGCTACCACTACAAATCGTGGTTCGATGCGAATGGAGCTCAGCTGTGCCGCATCCGCTAGTTGTAAGATTACAAGAACTTGTGCTGGTTGGTGATTGGTGGGTTTGAGAGTTGGGGATTGTTTGTGCTTTTTTGATTCAGCATGGATTTTTGGCACTGATGTTGAGCTGTTTGAATGCTGTTTTTGGACAATGTTGAAAAGTTTGATTATTATTCTTAGATGTGTTGTTCATGGTGGTTCTAATTGTTTTGGGTTGGGTTTTCGAACAATGTTTGTGATGGTGGTGGACTGGTGGTTTGTGTCATGTCGTGTCGCTGAAATGTATTTTTTTAATATATTACTTGTCGTTCGGTTATGTTCTATTTTGACAACTTTAAAGTGATTTTATTAGTTATTTTCGAGTTTAAGAAAGAAAAAGAAGAATCAAAAGAAGTTTTCACCTAATTTAGAATGGTCACAGTCTCACAGAGCATAGTTTGATATAATGATATTTGTGAGATGATAAGCCTATGTGTTAGTGTTTTGGTAAATGTAACTAGAATTGAGTACTCGAGGAGGTAACTCGAATGACTGAATGATATTATTTTAGATCTTAGACAAAAGGCTCTCTAAAGTCTTTGATTTTTGGCACTTCAGGCTAGGTAGTGTGTGATTTTCTTGCATCATGTGCTTCCTCTGAGTACATATCTAACCGGGCAAAGGGTGTTCTTTTTGTGTGTGTCTCATATTTTTTTGTAACATCTTAGATGAATGTCATATCAATTAAGCATAAGAGAAATTCAAGATTCATAAGTAAGAAACTGAATTTAACTGATAAGATGTTTTGGGGTGAATTTGATTAGTTTTTGTGAGAACTCCAAAGTTAAATACCGTCATTGTGGAGCAATACAAAAATGGATGACTTTATGGAAGTCACATTGACATGTATTCCGAGGCCAAAACCATGAGGGTATAAATCCAAAGCGGACAATATATTGTCGGGCAAAAGGTTTGGGATATTACAAGTGGTATCAGAACCTCTTACCTTTCCTCTTTAATTATGGTGGACAAACCTCAACGAGGACGTTGAGGCTGAAGGGAGGTACGTAACACCTTAGGCGAATACCGCATCGACAAAGTACGTGAGAAATTCATGATTCATAAGTAAGAAACCGATCTTAGCTAACAAGACACTTTTTAGGATGAAATGAAAGAGTTCTTGTGAAAACTCAAAAATTAAACTTGCTCGGAACAATACAAGGATGAGTGATTTTATAAGAAGTCACCTAGACAGACTAGACAGTAACTAAATTTAATTCCAATTAATTAAATAAGATTTAGAAACGATCAATATTCTTTTATTTTTTATCACACTCTCGTACCTGCTTGGACTGTTTGACCACGAGAGGGAGAGAGGCATTTGAGATTTTGGGATCGGGACGACACGACGCCGTGCGCTGAGACAGCAAAAAGCTTCAAAGGTCAGTCGCCTTGGCGGCGGCGGCCGGCGGTGGAGATAGAGAGGTAGAAGGATGGAAGATCTAAGCGAAGAAGAAAGAAAGGCTCTGAGAGGAAGCAAATTCGCGCCTCTCCCCCCTCCTCCTTCCCGCTCTAACCAGTCCAGGTTTGAATTTTCGAACTTTTCCCTTGTTCTTCTTCTTCTTCGAGCTCTCAAAGACTAGGGTTTCTCATATCTGATCGCCGATTGCGCATTTTGGTGTCGTTGACAGGTTAGCGCACCCCGGGGGGCCGTTGAAGACGAACAAAGCCGCGGCGCTCGCCAAGTTCTTGGAGAGAAAGCTTCAGGAGCCTAATGGCTTGGCTTCCATTGATCCCGACCTCGTTGAAATGGCAGTCAAGAATGCCAAAAGTACCGTTTCTTCCGGTAAGTTCCCCTTTTGTCTCTGTCGGTTTGATTCTGTTATTCTGATGATTCGAGTTGGAGATCCGTGTTTTCTAGAGCAACAGGAGTTGGAAATTGATTGGAAATAATAGACAGTATGGGATATAGGACTGCATCAATCTAATCTATGTTGGAATTGGCATCAGCTTGGGTTTAGTAATGGGGCTTGGGTTGGGGTTCTTGAGTGATAGAAATGAACATGGTGACTCTGGTTCAGTAGATGAAAGATGATCAATGGTGGAATCTGTTGTTCGGAAACAACTGATATGTCAATTGGAGGGATTTATAACTTGGTTTTGTTGCCCTAAGAGCTTTTTTTTCACTAATGGCGGTTTACTGTGGAAGACACAGACGATTTGAATGCCTTACCTCTCTGTTAGAAGGCAAAAAATGATGAATTGGAGGGATGGTATAACTTGATTTGCTCCCTAAGTACTCACTCATGTCTCGTGTGGCATTTTCATCGTCAACAGCGCGATTTTGTATGAAAGAAAGGCACACTCTGATTTGAAATCCCTACCTTCTCTTCTCGTATCTGTGTGTGTATCAGCTGGAGCTTCGACCTCTGGCAGAGTTGTTCGTCATGTGAGCTCCTTCGGTGACTCTGTGGTAAGTAATGGATCGATGTTCTTTATTCCATTCGCCAACTTTCCAAGTTTCTGTCTTTCAGAACCCTTGGCAGGAAGGAACCTGGCTTCTGTTTTGAGTCTGTTTCTAATGGTGCGTCGCTGAAACGTTATCTTCCAGGAGGACTCCAGCCAGGAAGGAGATGCTGGGAAAAAGAAGAAACGAAAGCGAAACAAGGAAAAGAAGAAGAAGAAGGGCGCGAAGAATGTAAACCAGGTTGGCTAATCGTCCTAGCGCAGTGTTGTGGAGAGAATAATGTTTTCTTCACCGAAGATGTTCCTAATATGCGTGGCATGAATCTTGCAGGGATCATTTGGAGAAGGGGGCGGAGAGGGAAGTAATTTGCAGAACAAAGGGAAGAAGGAAAAGAAGAAGAAAAAGAAGCAGAAGAACTAGAAAGGGATGCCACTTCAATGCAATGGCCGCTTTTGTTTTCACTTTTGTTTGCAGAAGAGATGCTCATACGAAGCTCTTCTTTCCCCTGCCAAAATTTTGAGGTAATTTGGTTCGCCTTCTATGTTCAACCGAAGAGTTGAGTTTCTAATGACAAAAATTATCCAAGGCATTTGGTGCTTGTGTTGAGGTTGATTAGTTAGATGAACTGAACTTGTATGTCAATTAGATTAGTTTGCAAAATAGTTTGTTGGTCTTGAAGCTGAAGGGAAGAGTGTGCACACTGATAAACTATACCTAAATACTTTACACATATGGCTATTATCTGACCGAAGTATAGGGATGACTATTAAACCCGCGATCGTGGATTTAGATCTTCCCCGTCCTGGAAATCCTCGTATTGATTGGGTGTGGGTAAATCAGTAAAGTGTTTGATGGAGATGGAACGGGTATAGTTTTAGACTTCCCACCCTCAACTCCGCCTCCACCCCATACGAGTTCTCGCACCTATCTCATAAAGAGGTAGTTCTTCATATACAAAATATATATCGCCGATATTGTAATCTATCGAGTAATTCAATAAATAATAAATAAATAGTTGAGATGTACCAATCTCATAAAGAGTAGTTCTTCGTATACAAAATATATATTGATCATATTGCAAAATATCGAGTAATTCAATAAATAATAAATAAATAAATGAGATGTAATTGAGTAGCTACCAAGCCAAACCCTAATTTCCTTTCCTCAATTCGTCCTTCACTCTTCAAAAAACAAAATCCAATAACAAAAGCACAAAAATGCTCAAAAAACACAAAACCCTACAAGATTCCGACACAAAAATGTAGAAGATCCAACAACTTAACCAAACAAATGATGGATTATCCATCAACACTACTTGGTTACCTCCGATTTACTGGAAACCTCCTCCTCCTCCTCCTCCGGCTTAGCTCTCATAATCTCCAATCTTTCCAGATACCCCAACAGGTATCTGCTCTCTGCATTTTCTCTCAACTCTGCTTTCTCATGATACTCCATCCCCAAGATGGTGTGATCTAGCCTCTCCCCAAATATTCTCGACAGCGGAAGCTGCCACTGTGTATTATCCAAGTCCACCACCTCCCTGACCTTGTCGTCCATCTTCGAGAGCAAGTCGTCTTCGAAGAACTCGGAATAGCTTCTGAAGAAGGCGTCTCTGCTGCTTATGATTCTCCAATTGTTATCAATGTCTCCAGTGAACTCTGTATCCTTGGGATCTCTCGACCACAGTTCCAACCCGTCACTGAAATGCCCAGACAACCTCATCCGCAGAATCATTTTCCTGATCGAGAAGAGCACATCATCGTTCTGTTTCTTCTGCTTGTCGTCGCCCTGTTTCGATGATGCCGAGAAATCTGAATGAGGGGGGATAAAGCCTTATCGACTACTCTATTTCCTGAATTTGTACGAATTTTGCTGTGTAAAATTTACCTGTTGTGTTTCAAAGTACTTGTTCTTCAATTGCTGTATCTCATCGAACCACTCTCCGTAGTATTTCTCCTCCCATGTGTCGATTTCGTGCACGGCCATCTTGAGATCCGATTCAGGGCAATCTTCATCGCACTCACCCAACAGCTCCTTGAGGCACTCGGCGTCGGTTTTGATTTTGTCGCCGCCGTCGCCGTAACCGTACTTCCTCGAGGCGATCAAACTCTGCAATCTGATACGAATAAACCATTCCTTCATGATGCGGGCGAGCATGAATTGTTCTCCTTTCAAGTACCTCTTCATCATTGCTACCAAGTCTCCGTCGCTGACAACAGCGTCTTTTTTGTCTACTACTTTGCACGCCGCCGATGACGAGGCGGAGTGGAGTCTGGTGAGCAACGAGGGAGATGCGGAAGAAGGTTTAGGAGATTGGGTGGTCGCTGCTAATCCGACGTTGCGAGACGAAGCGAGGAGGAGGAGACTGTTGGGATTTTTAGTGGTGTGAATGGAAATAAAAGAGGAAAAGTTTCAAGAGAGTCTCTTGAAGTACCAATTTAGGGATGGCAATGGGTCGGGTTGGGTCGGGTTTTGCCAAACCCAAACCCAAACCCATGGATTTATCTTTGAAAAAAACCCGGGGTAAAACCCACTGGGTTTGAAAAACTCAAACCCAACCCAACCCGTTGGGTATCCGCGGGTTCATGGGTACCCACGGGTTTTGTCGTAAAAAATTTACAATTACAAGTTCTTATCAAAATTAAAGTCAAATATCAATCTCTCAATACAAATTATCCATATATAAAACACCATTCTAGAAAATTCAAGCAAATCACAAATTAACTATACAAATTGTTTAACCATAAAAAAAAATGAAGCAAATCACAAATTTTCCATAAATAACATGTTTAATTGAAAGCTTCTTCCTTTCAATTAAGTTACTTTACTCTCCACTCCATAACATCAACTTCATTCTACACAATTAAAAAGAAAAAATTAGACATGTCTCCACAAACATAAATAAGATTAGTTGTTGAGATTATTAAATATACCGAAAAAATTAATTATATGGGTGGGCGGGTACCCACGGGCCGGGTTTACCTAAACCCAAACCCAAACCCAACCCAACCCGTTGAATAGTGAACGGGTTTAAACCCAAACCCGGCCCAAAACCCGTCAACACGGATTTTACCCGCGTTGACCGGGTTGGGTCGGGTGGGTACCCGTGGGTTCGGGTTTTGTTGCCATCCCTAAGTACGCACCCCTTCATTTTCTATAAATAGCACCTAACCCCCTCTAATTTTTACGATAAGAAACATCGATTTTTCCGGTACCAAAATTCTGCCAAATCCAAAAGCTAGAATTCTGCATTCTTTTCAAAGAGAAAATCGTGTCAAGTGTGGTTCTCGCCGATTCGCTGCGTTCGATGGTTTCCGGGGTTTGAGGTACCGCTACACCGGAAAAGGTACGTCCTTTCTATCCTGGGAGGAATCATTCCATAACCTTGGGTACTTGAGGGGAATAAGATTCTTTAAGGAGAGATAGTGAATTCTATCGGCTAGGACGCTTGCATGTATCTTTGCATGTTTTCTTAATCTTATGTGTTTGCTTGTATTGCAAGAAAATAGTATACGTGAACAATTTCTCCAACAATCTTAAAGAATCTTATATTTAGTATATTCACGCATACTGAATTTTTCTTGATCGACATTAAGTTGTCATTCGTTGTTAATCTATGTATTTGCCATTGGAAAATAGCGTTTCATGCATGCGGTACGGTGTAAGTGTTCTATATCGGGTCATTAAAATATCCGGGCATGATGTTGTGTGTTAATTGGTCTCCATGCGTCCATCTGGAATTTGATTTATAATTGATGATGAAGTTTTAGTTGGAACACTTGGTTCCTTCTACCAAAAGATTTGTACATGGTGGGTAGGTCTAATGCCATGCGGTACTGGTGATTTGCCTTGACGTCAATCTGGAAGTGCATTTGATAGTGTCACGAAATTATCTTGCCAATTGTACATGTTCTTTGCCTGTTAATGTGGAAATGAATGTTCGGTTACTGTATGTATACGTATAATTATATGTTTCTCTATATATATATATATGCTTGTTCTGCTTCTGCCGATTGCAAAGGAAAGGAAGAAAAGGAGACAGTAATGGCGATTGGACAGGAAGAGTTGTATTATTTCATAATGCAATACTTTGTTGGTTCTCGGAGAGGAACGAAAGGAAGAAGAATGTTTTTTTTTTTCTCTCCCTCTACTAGTTGCTTCCGGAAGGATAAGAGGGCATTTTGGCAAATCCTTTGAAATCGGTAACACTCTGTTACTCTCTTAACTCTAGATGTGAGAGTGGATAATATATATGGTTTATATATATTTGCTGGTTCATGTCTGTCATTTGAAAGGGATGGCATTGAGTGCCTTGTGAATGGTGTTGGTAGTGCAATGGCTCGATGTAGCCATGCCATGTGGATATGGTAATTGAGTTGTCAAATGGATATGATCACCAATCACCATGCATCTGCATTGCGTGCTACGTGTGATAATGGAAAAAGATGAAGAAGAAAAATCTTCTATATGAATTGTTAAGGTATCGCTATGTACATTGGTGGAGAGCATCCAACCAATTATTGGACTCTAGATGGAATACCCATCTATGATTGGTACTCAATGGGTCCCAATGTGGATGATTTGGGCACCCATTTGGCCTCGATGGAGAGTATGGGGGAAGAAGAGGAAGTTGAGGAATCGGAAAACTAGGAGGAGTACTCTGACATAGCGACCGATGAATGCCTCTGATTCTGACTTCGACCCCAAGAATCCTTAGGATTCTTGTATATGTATTGTAATCTCCTTTGAGGAGTAGAAATATGTATGTTTGTGTATATACATATGGTATTAGTATGGTGTACCTATGTAATTCGTGTATTTACATGATAAATAAAGGACAAATGTTCTTATCTCCCAAGTGGAAAATTAGTTGGATAAAACCTTACGAGTCTGTTTGGTTCCAAAATTAACCACAAAGTTTTAATGCTTTTATTGCATTGGTCCATCTCAATTATGTGGCATGGATGAATGATAAATGTGCCAATTTAATTTGGACACTTTTTCATTCAAAGTGATGCATGAGACTTGAGAAGATGGAAGTACTTATGATAGTCATTCATGGACTCTAAGTAATGGTGGTTTGGATAGTAGCAAACCATCTAGTGGGAAAATATGAACAACCATAGGTGTGTAAAACCTATGGCGCGAGGCTAGTGGAGACTTGTGAATCAAGTCTATCTAAGCCGGATGGGTTGCAAACGTAATGTTCATAGTATGTTGGACATAGTTTGAAAGAGTATACCTCCAATCTGTTAGAGATGAAATTTGGTTAATGCACGTTTAAGGATTGCATTACGAGAAAGCTATAAGCGATAAGGAATTCTAGTTCCTATGATAGTTGTGAAGATATGATAATTTATTTATCATGTATGTGGTTTAGGACTTGATGTTTCCTATGCCATGAGGGCAAGGAAGATGAAGCTATGATTGATCCTTATAGGGATTTAATAAACTTGCCAAATGATGGTCGAAATCAAGATAAACATTAGGTCAAAATTGTTTATGGTATAAGTACACTATACCATTGGAAAATAATTTGACTATGATTATCAACGTGGAGCTAATTGTCAGAAATTTTTTATGGTATATATAGATGTATATCATTGGAAAACAATTTGGAATGAGAGCTCAATTGAGATGATCTTATTGAACTTAAAGTCTGGATTACTTATGGTATATTTATGAAGTTTATACCATTGGAAAGTAATTAGACAATTGAATTAGAAATTCGTTTGAATTACTTGTGGTATATCAAATATCATGTTACATAGATGAAATGTCATTGGTAAGTAATTAGATGGGATTTCCATTACTGGAATGCATTTGAATTACTTATGACGTCTCAAGTTGCCTTGATCTATACCATTGGTATGTAATTAGATGATATTTCTAATAAAATCTGAATTGTTTGTGGTATGCTAATCGATTGAGATCATACCATTGGTAAACAATTAGATACATATAGTGGTTGGCAAGTTCAATAAGTAAAACCATGGAAAATAAATGAGATTATTCCATGATGTTTGGCAAAGGGTAGAATTGTGGGGGAGAAGAGCTAGCCATTGTTTCGGCGACTATCTCAAGACCCTACAATGGGACGCAAACATATCCATAAGACAAAAAGTGAAAAGGTAAGCGAAGTCATATTTGAAAGTATGAAGGTGTCCAATGAGAAAGTGAGAGTCCTTAAACCTTGTGGAGTTAACCCAGTCCAAGGGTAGAACTTATGAGTAAACTTTAGCATATATTGACGTTATGTCAGAGAGCTAGAATATTTATTGATGTTGATCCACTCTTCCCAAAAAGATGATTTTGACCATATACATGAATGTATATCAACAACATTCCCCAAACCGGAAACGTTGGTTTCAACAACTATGATGAAATAGTTGAAATGTGGGGGATAGATTGGGGAGAAGTAATGTGGAATGTCGCTTGGGTGATTCTAAAGTGAAAGTGATACTTAGAAGTTGACATGTGTTATGATTATTGCAAGGCAATAAAATCAAGTCAAGATCACAAGATGTGTAGTGAATTGAAAAAAGACGAGTCTTTGGTGTATTGTACCCAAAGTGAACTCACCAGATGAACCAGAAGGCAATCTATTGATGGATGTGGATTTATGGTTGATGGGGAGCAGTACCTTGGAAAACATCCAAGTTGACTAAATATATACCCACTCTAAGACCGGTGAAGTTTAATAGTCTGGCCCGCATAGACTGGCGTTAATAAAACGCACTTGTGCACAAAGTTGTTATTACAAGGGCTAGAAGTGTTATGTGAAAATCTCGTCGTAGATAATGTAAAGATAACACTATTTTAAGGTCAATTTCTAGTGAAGTTATCGGAGTTGATCATTTAGATCAAGTGATAACAAACGTGGGGCCCACCTAGAAATTTGTTAAAGCATCGAAGGGAATGGACTCGTGGCCTAGGACAAATCATCATGGCGGTAACTCTACCTAAGCAGGATTGGCAGACCCAACCTCTAGGTTCAACGAGAAAACAAAGTTGTGAATGATGGTCCGACATTGTCAACTTATTCAAAGTCCATTCTCATGATGAGACAATGTCCAACTATAAGGGTAAACCTAAAGATGGAAGGTTTTTAATGGTTTCTAAGTTTGACACAGGATGTGATCAAATAGTGTATTTTCGGAATGCATGTTTAGAAATCACCTATGTGAGTGTGAAGTGGAGCCGCTTCAAGGAGAATAAAAGAAGGCCAGATCTCTAAGCACTCATGAGACCAGGCGGTGTTCATGGCTAAAACGAACACAACAATGAGAACCAGTGAACGGATAAGAGTTAGTTGTGTGACATATGTTGTCTTAGTATACAAGCAAAATCGACGGTTCAAAGATATCACATCTACCGATTGGTGAGTATACTCGATATATGTTCACTAAGGAAGGTTCAAAGGGAAACCTACCTATTCCGATGCAACTAATTCTTAGTCGAGAATCACACGATTTTTTGCATAGTTTTTAAAGTACAACATTCACCATTCATATGGGGGATTGTTGGGATTTTTAGTGGTGTGAATGGAAATAAAAGGGGAAAGTTTCAAGAGAGTCTCTTGAAGTACCATGTTGGTAAGATGTGGGAAGGCACGACCTCAAATTCGATCGATTTGATGTAATATGTGGTTAATTGGATAAATTGGTTTGTGTAACCAAATGGACCAAACCGAGTTGAACCAAATCGAACCGAACCGATGTGGCAGTTGGAATAATCAAACCGGTCCAACTTCCATGAGGCCGAACCAATGCAGTGGTTGAAATATTTTAAACGAACCAATGCAATGGTTGGGGTGTAACCACCCATATGAAGAGTCGCCTCCCTTCGTACGCACCCCTTCATTTTCTATAAATAGCACCTAACCCCTCTAGTTTTTACGATAAGAAACATCGATTTGTCTGGTACCAAAATTCTGCCAAATCCAAAAACTAGAATTCTGCATTCTTTTCAAAGAGAAAATCGTGTCAAGTGTGGTTCTCGCCGATTCGCTGCGTTCGATGGTTTCCGGGGTTTGAGGTACCGCTACACCGGAAAAGGTACGTCCTTTCTATCTTGGGAGGAATCATTCCATAACCTTGGGTACTTGAGGGGAATAAGATTCTTTAAGGAGAGATAGTGAATTCTATCGGCTAGGACACTTGCATGTGTCTTTGCATGTTTTCTTAATGTTATGTGTTTGCTTGTATTGTAAGAAAATAGTATACGTGAACAATTTCTCCAACAGAGACGACGAGGCGAATTTCGGAACAGAGAGGGGCGCATTTTTGATTGATTTCTCCCGATCTATGGTGGCAGCAGCAGCAGCAGCCGGGTCCCGGGTGATCGACTAGGTTTTTTTTATAGTATTTATAGGTTACCAGTGGGAAATGTAGCGGTGGTCGGATTGGATCGGGTTTCTCTGAATTCAAACTCGACTCAGCGGGTTTGTTCATTATTTCTTTTTTTTATAAAATACTTCATTGGATTTTGGAATTGAAAACCCAAATCAATCTGATCCATGTGTTCAGGAACATAATCATGTATTATTCCTACACCCACATCGTAATGTTTAAGGGTGGTGATCGACTAGGGTTTTCTGAGTATTTATAGGTTACCAATGGAAAATGTAGCGGTGGTCGGATTGAATCGGGTTTCTCTGAATTCAAACTCTACTCATCGGGTTTGTTCATTAATTTTCTTAGGATAATTATATATAAAATACTTCATTGGTTAAAAAAATGGTAATGTCTATTTTTTATCTTAGTTTTAATCGCTAAAATTTTAAAACTAAGGGTTAGGGAGTTTCAAATATAATGTTGACGTTATATATAAAATACTTCATTGCAAACAACTCTCTACCCATAGTTTCAAATGTGTTAAAGAGGCGGAACCTCAAAGTCGCTCATCTCTTATTCTACTTTGCAGTCGAGAGAGCGAACCTCGCTCCTAGTGATCTTTGTTTCTTTTATGTTTGTAAATGATGATGATCATGTAGTGTTTGTTTAATGTCTTGCTAGTTGGTGCTCACTAATTGGATGAATACGTTTGATTTTTTTTATGTCTTCGAATATTTATTTGGATCATGAATTCATGATGGATGTTGTATTGTATTGATGTTATTTCTTATAATTATTAGTTTATATTAGTGGCATAGAAATTTAGTTAAATTATTCTGAATTATTTGTACGCTTATTTTTTGATTAAAAAGGACATCATACAAATATTTCAAAATAACAAAAGAAAAATGTCACATGTAAAGGTTGTTATCGATTAGTGATCAAACGCCAAACTAAACGATAACATGTAGTTAACTGATAAGTCTTATTAGTTCGGTTTTTTTGTATGCATGTTTTGCTTAGTGGTTAACCGAAACCGAAATTATTAGCACCCTAGTAATGTGATCAAAATTTCTCCTCAAAATATATCTCTACAAAGTACAAAGACTATTAACATCCATAAATTATGCATATTACTAGGTTTGTAGTGTCATAAAGGCTAATAATACACATAAATTATACATATTGTTCTGCTTAGGTACAAAATGACATCATATTGCTTCTAGTGAAAACGGGTTGCATTTATGCAAAACCCGACCCGCCAATTTCAATAGCAGGTAAAATCTACACACGATCTAAGACCCATCAACACTGGATTTTACGCAATTTAACTGCATTGGATCAAGTTGGTATTCGGTTCTATTGTGATCCCTAAATATGGCTCGTTACTAAATTAGGATCCGATATACCTAAATATTTGATCAGATATATGAAATTTCAAAGGATTTTTATGAAATGACAGTGATTGACTTCCACGTCGACTGTAATACAAAATGGGTAAATGTCACATTTGGTCACTGAGTTTACTAAATCGTTTCATGTTTAGTCACTAAAAAACATTAATATCAATTTTGGTCACTCGAATTACTGAAACAGGTCACATTTAGTCACTCTCCCGTTAGTTTCCGCCCAAATTCATTAATGGAGTTGGACAGAAACTAATGGGAGAGTGACTAAATGGGACCGTTTTCTGTAATTCAAGTGACTAAATGTGACATGTTTCAGTAATTCCAGTGACTGGAGTTGGACGGAGGCTAACGAGAGAGTGGTCAAATGTGACTTGTTTCAGTAATTCGAGTGACCAAAATTGAAATTAAATTTTTATAGTGACTAAACATGACACAATTTAGTAATCTCGGTGACCAAATGTGGCATTTACCCAATACAAAATAGGTAAAATACTCACTTGTAAGTTGCAAGATAAATAATAAGGAAATTAAATCCAAACTAGTATCGCAATTCATAACTAGTCTTTCGGGCCTTGAGAATAAAAGTCCACTTCGTAAAGACTTATCCGCGTTACGAACAAGGAATTGGTCTAGTAGTAAACCACTGGTTTTGAATTTAGAGGTAGCAAGTTCGGTTATCTGAAGTACTAACTAAATAACAAAAAATGGACCTTTTATTACTCTTATCCCAAAAAAAAAATAGACTCATCCACGCCATTCAGTCCAGGAAGGAAAGGAATAATGGGTTTGAGCGCTTATGATTCCGTCGTCAATATCAGATGAGTAGAGACAATAATAAGTGTGAAGTAGTGGTGTGCAATGGTCCGAGCTGTCCGGTCTTGGATCAAATTCATGATAACTATAGTCTAATAGTGAAACGTATTTTAGAACTAAAGATCGGACCACCAACATAATTCGATCACGTGTGATATTGTTCAAGTATCAATTTAATCCGATGCAGTCTAATACCGACCAATCCGTTGCACACCCTACTGTGAAGAAAATAACGGCATGCGGCGTTTGGGGATTGCAACAGTACTTTCTTGGTGTGACGCCGTATTGGATTGGGGGATGGACGGCGGTGATTACGACCGACGGAACTATAGGGGTTTTGTCAGTTGACAAACATAACGGCAATGGGCTAAGATCTGGTGACTAAGGGAGCGGCGGAGCGACTGGTGGCTTCCACGTGGTCGGAAGGGATTGGATCAGGGACAGACGTTCCAATTTTGAAGCCTGGCACTCCTTTTCCATATATATATTTGAGAACAAGGGCGTAGAAGTACACAATTATTTTCTCCCCTTTTCAGGTTCCTCCAAATGATACATTACAGGGATCAAACACGAGGAAGAAGAATTGATCAATTACATAAAAGGAAGAAAGACATGACCACAAAGGAGGGAATTGAAGGGTTCTCAATTCCCCCTTTCCTTTCACATATTGTACATTCTAAAATGGAACGTAAGCAAGGAAGAAGAAGAAGAAGAAGAGGGGACGAAATGGGGAACGTATACAATCTGCGATTACCGGAGTTACGTGGGTATGAGGGCCAGTATTTGGTTCCGTATGATCCCCATGCATTTCTGTATGTCGGCGTAAACCGGAAGGTTCTGCGAACACGACGGCTTCAGATTCGCTACGGCGGAATCGAGTACCTGAGCAATGTCGCTCGGTGGGAACTGTCGCTCCGTGCATTTCTGCAGAATACGGTAGGAATAAGGCATGGTTGTTTAGTGTGAAATTCTGGCAGTATACTATAGAAACGTGGGAGGGGAGAGAAAAGGAATGTCGTCTGTGTACCTGAATCATGAGCAGCGTGGCTACGGATTGAGCTATTAGCTCCGACGGAATCTGTGATTCGTTCAGGTCGGTCGTGTTGTTGGATGGCTTGGCATCCGACGTGTGGTTGGCCAAGGCATTGGAAGTCGACTGATTTTGTGATACTGAGGCATCCTGAACCGGAACCGCGGGGTTAGATGGTGCAGCTAACTGGGCAGCTAACTCATCGGAAGAGATCTGGTTGTTGACATAATCGATGGCTTCCTCGATACTCTCGATGCTGCTTCCTTGCTTGTTAAGAGATGTCATGGCCTGAAACGGGGAAAAGATTTTGACGGCAAATTAGTCACAGTTCATAGGCATCGGTTTGTGCCTGCGCTTGATCTAATAACCAACTTCTCAATCAAATAAACCTGAATTCCAGGCGTGGACACAGCTTTACTGTATTGTATCTGCATTTTCTATTCTACTTCTTTTTCTATAAAATTGAGGGGTGAAGTAATCATTTCACTCATTTCACTATCATTCACTTATTTTAGTTCCACTACTACGTTTGCTCTCCGGTTGACAGCCTTTCTTCCAGTTTCTCAAACTGAGCTCCTGTCCACTGAGTCGAATGAGCTAAGAATTATACCACAGGTAAAAGAGGAGTACCTGCATTGCTGCATCGACCATTATTTGGGCTTTCGACCTTGAAGTTCCGACAATTTCAGCTACATGACCCCCGGAATCTTGGACTTCCTCAACAGGGTGATCGAACGAGCTGTTGTAGTACAAAACAGGCTCGCCGATGGTTATAGCAGGAGTGGCTACTTGATACGTGTTACGCCGTCGTAAGCTAAAAAGCGCAGATGAAAGCTGCATGGAAAATTAAGGATAAGAGAGATTAAGAGTTAAGACCACGTTCCAGGGTATTATACTGAGGAAAAGGAAATAAAGAAATGGGGATGTTCAATCATTAGTTATTTGCCTGGTCATTTATTTCATTCAACTGCAGTAATACGGCAGCATAGTGCTTCTTGAAAGATTCTGAATCTCTGAGATTGCTGCTTTGATTTTCCAGCACGTCCTCGTTCATGCGCTTCAATTCGGATACCACGGCATCCTGTAAGTGAAAAAGAACAAAAATCATCAGCTAATCCTTCAAGAACCCAAAATGCATCATGAAAAGCATTTGAAAGAGTTTGAATGAGTTTCCAATTATGTAGGTACTAAATCAAGAAATTAATATTAGGAACGTGCTTTATGATGGATGGCTGATTACTAGAGATGGGTCCTGTCCACTCTGGTCCAGAATCGAACCGATCGGCACAGTACCAAATTGAAAAATATGGAAAACCCGATGACTTGAATAAAATGAATAGTACATCCAGTTTCAGTTCAGGACTTTTTTCATGGTTTATAAGAGGACCCATGGAACAAAACCAAAGATGTCCTGAATTATAGAATTAATCCGCTCCATTTCCATCCAAGTGCCATTAGGTCTAATGCACTAAAATTCTGCCAGAATCATTGTCCATGCCTAATTATAAGTCAGTTTAGAAATTTAGAAGCAGTTCATATAACATGGTATACAAATTGATCACAACAATTGGGTGCTAAAACCTGATACTATACCAGGAAGTATAACAATGATGAAGTTGCCAAAGAAAAAAGAACGAAAACATGCAAAAGATTCACAACTATATGACCATGGGATACCAACTGGTACAAAAGATCTCTAGTACTACAGATTAGCTGGAAAAGAACACGGACCTTCTTTTCAAGAGCACGGCTTAATTCTGATAGTGCTTGAATATCGACTTCCTTCGCTTGGATGTGTGCATGAATGGAAGGCTGAGCAGTTGCCCCTTGTTGGGGATTAATGGTTTCACCAAATCCAGTAGTGATTGGTGTAGCCAGACCTAGAGGAACGCCCTGGTCAAAATAACTTACCATCAGAAAATAATCCGTGTACATATATATTCAACAGTAGTTTCAATAAGAAATTGGTACAGGTAACAGGCATACGTTAATTGTCAAGAAAACAAGAGTCATAGACTACCAGGTTGACGAGTTTCTAACCTGTGAAGGCTGCATGACATGATAATTTGGTGGAGGCCTATGAGGGAAACCATTGGCGTTTTCCAGGCTCTCTGGATGGATTACCTTTGCACGCCCTTCAATTGTTTTCTCCATCACTGACCCATTTGTTTTGTATTCATTCAAGTTCTCTATGAAGTTGTTTAGTGCAAGAACATGTCGGGTAAGAGAGGCAGGCAGATTCTCTGCCGGGTTTAATGGCATGCAATCAACGTCCTGCAGCAGCATAAGTACAGCACGGAAAAAATCAAATGACTAATACTACTTCAATATTTCTAATTAAAAACATAAGTGGAAAATTCTAACGCTTCTCAAATTCTGAATAACATAAAAGAAAATTACCATGACAAATTCCACCCCGAGGTCAGGTTGATCAAATTGAACGCAGCACCTATTGTGATCAACAGTTAGCACACTCCCATCATGGATTTCTCTTGTCCTCGGATGAAGTGCAACGACACGCTGCCCAACCGATAAAGGTCTGGCCAGATCTGTTGGAAGTCCTTCCCTAATACCCGCACGAAGTTCACTATAATGTTTCCTAACTGACTCCCGGTATTGATTAAGCTTCTCTTTCTCTTCTTTCAAAAATTGCTCAGAAAATCTCCTCGGTTTACCAAGAGAACTGCATTAAGAAGAAACACCAATAAAGTGATTTACAACCCAGATTTTTATGGAACAATGAAAATCACAGGGCCAAGTGAACTAAAGAATCGTAACAAATGTACCTCCTTATGACGCCCCACTCCACACGAGTTAATCTTGGGATATGACCCAAACCAACATGATCTAGGTATTCCACAAACTCCCTTTTAGCAAACCAAGGGTAATCAATAGCACTATAGAACCACTCAAAGACACACCAACGCCTTAGTTCATACCGAGAAAGGCAGTTGCTAAGTTTCTCCTGCAAAGATCAAATACAAGAGCATAAAGTTTAGTAAATAGGATATAGGAGCAACAGCTTCATAAGCAAACACATGCAATCCTCAGAAGTAAAACCTTTAGAATGAGAGCTTGGTCCTCGAATGAAGGGAAGGAAACTTTTGGCTGACCATTTTTAATGCCCTCGTGAGTCTTTCTATCTTCGTCAAGCAATGGTTTCGGTGAGCTTACTTTGCGCCGACTCCGTACTTTGGTAGGAAGACTGAACTGGCTTGCGGATGCACCTTGAGCTGTTGAGGGACCTGAATCATTTGATTCTATTCCAGGATCAGCGCTCGAAGAAGTTCGTTCCAGAGGTTTTACAGATCTCTTTTGTTTGACAGGTGGAGCATCATGAGAAGACTTGACTTCATCGACGGAGGTATTCGTATCACAAACAACCTTGAGTGCAAGGACATAAAAAAGCATCAACAAGAGAGCTCAGACAGTGAAATGCACAAAGGAAATCTTGGGTAAAAACACACTTTAGTAAAAGCCAAATTATATAACACAGTAGACAAGGGCCGCAACTAACTATCTTGATTCTTGATAAAAAAAACTAGGAAAATATAAGGGTAGAAGAACATTTACAAGTTGGAGGTTGAAATTACAAATTTGCAGAGTGCAGGCTTCCAAGTAAATTATCAACTAACAGAAAATCATTGAAATCTTAAATTTGAGAAAAGCAGCCTCTACAGTACAACCTATAAACTTCAACAGAAAAGAACCCCAGAGCTGAAGGGACAGTAGATATATGTAAGACAAGAAAGCTAGATGAATAATCACGGTGAGTCCAACAACTTCATGATTGAAAATGTTGTCTTTTGATGTCACAAACCATCCAATAGAACATCAGTCACAAAGTTATAAGATCAAAAAGAATTGCTCACCTCAATCTTCTGTGATTCACCCAAGCGAGGACCAATCTGCTGTTCATTTTCGGAAGGCTGCAGGTCATCACCAATTTGCAGGTGTTAAATGCATTGAATATAAAGAGTAAAGACAGAATAAGACAAGAAGTCATAGGTTTAGGGGGTGTTGGAAAGCAACAAACAGATGTGACTTAGCATTGCATCAGCTTATACCTTTGGCTGTGGGGGCTTATTCTTCCTTTTACGAGTCCCTGCATTAATTTGAGGGCTTCCCTCCTTTGACTCTGGTAAAGCAACGGCATCACGTACAGCTTTCACGGGTTTATTAGACTTGGAAGGAGTGACTTTAACTCCCGAAGTCGAAGAATTTCCTTTCAACTTAGACTTGACAACATTTCCAGTTGTTCCTTCATCAGCATGCACAAATGATTCTAAAGAAGAAACACGAATATACATTTAGATAAAATATTGATCCGAACACTGGCTTACTGGTAACAGCAAGTATCCTACCTGTATCCATGGGTCCGTCTGGCAGTCTCAAGGACAAATCTGCAAGAGTTTGCAAGGCATCCAAGGCAATATCTTCACCTAAAAAGGGAGCCAGGAAGATACGAAAGAAAGAGAGAGGCAAATGAGATTGCACATTACAGGAGAAAAGAAATTCAAGGCCATATGAAGCATAATATAACCAGAAACTGAAGGAGCAAAAGAATCACAGCGTTAAATTGTTTCTAACTACATCAAGGGAGACTGAAAGCAATTGTGCACAAGGACTTCAAAGGCTACAGAACAGAACACTGTCACAATACACCAGGCACAGAACAAAGATGAAACAGGTTTCCCTTACCTTCTCCAAAGAAAAGTTTTTTGCTCTTCTTCTTGGGGGCCCTATCATAGCAGGACCTTGACAGTTTTGAATTAGCGACTTCTGCATCAAATCTTCCTTTACCAGCACCCAGTTTCTGTCCTTCCTCTGTCCCGCTACAGGCTTCCTTTATCTCATCCAAATGATTATCTACACTTTCTTCTAGTTCTGGTCTCCATCTCTGGTATCCCTTTCCTCTCGAGAATGTTCTATCCCTTGTATAATCTCCAGTGTCAGCTTCTGTACTTCCTAAACTTAGTTCACAACCACTGTCATCCATTTCACTACAGCGAAGCTTTGCACTTGTCATCTCTGAATCAGCGCGCTAAATACAAGTAGACAATCAACATCAATATATCATATATGTGTTCTCCAAGATGAAAAACAATTCCAGAGAAAGCAAAGGACCATCCACTTAAGAAATTACCATTTGTTCGCCATTCTGAACGGGTGAGGAAGAACCTCTTTTCCTGGTACGAGATTGAGAAACTTGTGGGGGGCCACCTCTTTGTGAGGCTGCCGTAAGTGCAAATGCAAGCCTGTGGGTGACATTATCATCATCATCATCATCAACTGCATTGCCCTTGAACTTCAGACCCTGCCTAATCGGTGAAACATACTTCTCTTCTTTATCTTTGTCATAAGAGTATGAAACTGGGACTCGGGGAGTCCGTTTCCCAACTGCCCAGGGCCTATTTTCTGAAGAAAATTGAGGACAAGAGCAAGTTTGATCATCAGTGACTAGGAAATGGAAAATTAGAAATAGAAGGAAATGACTTCAAATCACTTGAATAAGTTTCTCGTAAACAAGGAACAAGATCCTCCAGCTAATACACTCAAACTATCAACTATAGCATCACAATCACTTATATACTGCGTTGAAGCCTTATATTTTAATAAAGAGTTCAGCAACATATAATCAGAACCACAAGGATAGAGAGTGGTGAAAGAGAAGGAAGAAAAGTACAATGAAATTCCCACACAAGTCAAATGATATTCTTTACCTGAGCGCCTCTTTTTTAACAAAGACAAGCAACCATAATTTGAGGCAGCTGGCAGGGATTTTGAAAGATCTGCAACTGGTGACCCCTCTGAACCTTTGGTTGTTCGAGCACGTTTTGGGGGTTTGCGAGAAGTACTTGGAGCCTCGTTTACTTCTTCTTCTTCACTCTCGCTGTCTCCCTGCAAGGATATAATCTATATGACCTCTTTCCATGGATACAATCTTAAGAAGTCAATCACATGGAACCAATATGTAAACTTCAAATGGTCTCTTTTTATTCCAAGAGTGATTGTACACCGTGCAGCGAGCTGTCATTAATAAAATTCCTCATAACTCACATTTGAAGCTGCCAAACTTATAGCTATACAATTTTATGAGTTCAATAGACGAACAACAAAATCTAAGTTTTTCTTTGAGTAAGACCCAAAGACACAAAAGACAAATTAGAATTCACTTTCTTGAACTAAATTCAAATTTTACCAGATTCGAGTAGTGATCTGTCATCATCGCTATCAGTCCAGCAGCAGAGGCATAGCCTTTTGGAAGAGATAAATAGGCCTGAAAAGAAATATCATAGCTCTTTACAAACTTCAAAAAAAAAACAATCTTCAATTGCAACTAATAACCTGTTCATTCATTTACATAAGGTAGCCATGTAAAATCAGTTGTCCGTATCATTCAAAAAATCAAAACTGTCACAAGACAGCTTTTCCAGCCAGCTTCAAGAGCAAATTTCATAGTTCATAGATATATGCATACCGTGTTCATGGAGTAAAGGGCCTCTACCATCCCTACAGACCGGCTGCGGACGGCAGCAGCTACCTAACACCACAGGGAGAAAAGAAGGGTACAAAAGAGATTATATAAGGAGAAATGAAATACATTAGATAATCCAAATTTAGTATATAAGAAGTAATCTTTTAAGCTAATATGCAATTTCTTCATTAGAAAGTTGCTTCTAACCTTCTCCCAGTCTTTACCATGCTTACGATATGCCTTGTAGAAACGTTCAAGTTCCTCCTTGGTCCATTTGGGCCCCAACTTGCCAGTCCATTTGCGTTTCTGCAGCAGGGAAAAAATGGATGAACAACACAAATGCTTGCAATGCCATAGGCTTCTTCCAGATTAATGTATGAACTTGGGTTGCACATTTAAGGTAATGGTATGGAATTAACTGCAGTGATAGCAACATTACCATACTAAGAAAAAGACTGAACTGACCTTCGGCCTACTTTTGTTGGCATATTCAGCACCATTATTAGTGTTAACCTCATTACCACCTGAAAACCTCTTATTCACACCTTTAGATTTTCTGGATGGAGCCATGGATAACTTCCTTAATTATCTGAACATTAAAAGGAACCATAATATACATTACCAAAATTATTGATGAATTCACAACTCGCAACGGCAAAATTAAAGAAAGATAACATGATAAGGCCATTGTCACACAAGGACCCACATGCCCCAAGTGGCAGGAGCAGTAATCTGTCAACTTTGCCAATCATGAAGGCCATTTAACACAACTGACGGGTTTACATTTCATAAATCATATTAGAGACTCGGTAGGATATGTTCACAGTTTCAGATAAACTACTAGACGGAACACCATAAGTATGTTAGTGATATATACCCATAGGATTCCAAAATGAAATGTGCCAATTCTCCAATCCGCAGAAAAAGAAAAAGAAACATAGCCATAGATTAATGAACAGATAATTGCTGGACCACATAGGACTTTCAGGTAGTCAATTAATGATCACTACCAAATTCCAGCCCATCCTGCATGTTAAGAATAACACCAACAACCCTAAAACAGATTAGACACTTTGAATAAAGCTACCCAATTAACCAAGCTTTGTAACCAGGCCATGAAATGTCAGCAAACCTAGAACCAAATTGCCAGTTAGTAAACATTACAATTTTCAGAACACAAGCTTCGCCAAATAGATACTGGAAGCACCAAGACGCCAGTTAGTTAAATTAGAAGGTTGTGGGACACTTCAGCAAGAACCCCTATGCTTAAAAGCTGTAATACCAGGCTGCACGAAGATCTATATCAGATCATGCATGCCAGACTAAAACTTTATACTCAGGGAAGAGCAAGATCCGATTTACCCGTACATACAGATACTCATGATAAATGTTAAAATGGAAACAAAGGCAGAAGCACAATTAATGAATTTCCTTTCATACCCAAAAACTGACAGAATATGATCCAGGATCACAATGCTAATGCCGTGGTACTGAACAAACTGAAACCCCCCCTCTCCGCCCCCTCAGGAACCCAGCAAGCCAGCAGTCTGTCGATCTAATCTTATTGGAATCAAAATTCTCAAACAAACATGCAATGTTTTATAAACCAAAGCACTGATGCAGAATGAAATTGTGAGAGTTCGTGGCCACCAATATCTCAATTCTCCAGCCGAATTTTCACTGAGAGGAGAAACAAGAGAAACGAAACAGTGGGAAAGCAAAACCTCCAAAAGAAGAGGACTGGAAAACTTGTTGGCGGCAGTCTATCCCTACACTGCCAACATTCCTCTACCGAACTATGAACTAACGCAAGAATAACAGAAATAGAAGATGGGCAGATTGAAATTCAGAAGAGCAACGACTCATCCAACTCCAAACTGAGCGCCAATCAGCCAAATTCGACCTAGCTCAATTCTCACAATTCCTCCTTTCGCTCGCCAAAACGGAGCCGCGAAATCGAAGCGATTCGAGCTCGTTCTTCCTTTCCCGCTCACCAAACTGAAACGAAGCGGAAGGAGGCGCGAAGAAACAACAGAACACAGCTTGCGGAGGGGGAGGAACTAATTGAGGGGAAGGATTGGCGCAGAAAGAGAAGGAGAAGGAACAAAGAGATCAGCTCGGGAAGGGAGAAATTGAACTTACCGATCAAAATCGCCGCCACAAATTGATTGGAGGAATCGCGACTGTGAACCAGAAGAAGAAGAAGAAAGACAGCGGAGAGCAAAGTATAGAGAGAGTCGATCGATCAACGAGAAGAGAGAGAGGCGGATACCAGTGAAGAAGAAAAAGAGGAGATGAATCAAAAAAACAAAACAAAAAATTGGGGGTATAACCGCGAAACTTTAAAAAATAAAATAAAATCGAAATCGAAAATGAAATTTAAAAATATAAAAAAATATATATTCCTGTATTTCTGGTGAGGGATTATTCGTCCTGTTTTTCTTTCTTTATTTTTCTTATACAATTTTGTATTTATTTGTGTTCACACGCTTTATCATTTGAAGGTGTCGTTTTGGGCCTCGAGGAATCGTGAGGCCTGCTCGTTACCTGGTTGGACCACTACAAACGAGAGCCTTATATCCGAAGTCCAAGCCTGCTTTGATCCGGCTGATCGAGCGATACGGCTGCAATTCTCGACACAACTAAACGGATTAACCGTCCTACCCAAAGTTAATGCCCAAATTAGGACGGATAAATGGTTCGGTTATGGTTTAACCAAATAAACTAGTCGGTTAGCCGACACCAATAATGGGTCGAAATAGCCAATCGCAATTGCCATAGGTTGAACTATCAGTTAAGCGCAATCCCTAACACTTACGTTTTATTTCACACTTATGGTTCATTTATCATCCCTTAATTCAATATACAGACATTTTATTTACGAATATAAATGATACTTTAATCATTAACCATTAAATCGTTAACCGTTAATCAATCTTCGTCACTCGTCAGCATTCAATCCGATAATGAAAGCAATTTATGTTTGACAGCTCAATTTTATGATAAAAAGGCGAGGAGCCCGACACATGACTTGGGGGAGCGATCCTTGAAGAGATTCATCGATTTTTCAGAGAACTTTGAATTTTGCTTTTGTTCCTTTGCTCCGTGTAGAGTTAATAGGACTACTGTCTATCTTGTCGCTAAACAAGCTCTTTTATCAAAAGTTTCGACTATTGGTCAATTTTCGCACGTGGTTGTTTTCTGTCCTCGGACTATTTGATCGAACTATATATTCCTGTTAAAAAAAAGGACAAGAAATCGACAAATCGTAAAACGAACCAAAGACAAGTAAAGTCGAATGGACCAAACCATCTCAAGCCAAGACTCCCCATCCTGCGCCCAGGCCCAACTAGAGACAAGCCCAACCCATTGTGGCAACACCACTTTCCACCCGATGACCGGGCCGCAATCCGCCACCGAGCACCGGCTGCTGTCGGGCTCTCTTGTTTTTTCACCTGACCCGCCGTCCCCAATAACTCCTCTGCATTTATACGCAGAAAACTTTGCCTTACCGACAATGCCTGCCGGGTACTCAACAACCGCACTGCCGCTCACTTCGCTTCATCCCGACCGTTGAACTCCCCGCACTCGGGCTTCGATCTCGTCCGTCCAATCCAGCAGCCACAAAAACTAATTACCCCAAGTAAGTAACTGACACAATTCCCCTGGCTTTGGTGTCAACTTGTTCGTTGTCTTTCTTTTTATTTCCTATTTTCGTTTTTATTTTTCAATTTCAAACTGATTTGACAGTCGCACTGCTCTCTCTACTAGTACTACTACCACTCGCACGCGCTTCCCGCGACGGAGTGGTGTGGGAGTTGCCGGTAATGTGGAGCACGCGCCGCCGCATGTGTGTGGGGAACGAACGAAGTAGTGGAGGACGGGGCAGGGAAGTAGAGTGGGGACGTGGCAGTTGGTGATTGGTCGTTTGGCTTGGGGAAAAGTCTTGCCCAACTTATTGGTTTTTGTTTTGTGCCTGTGAACCGTCACCGACCGTCACTGTAGGAAGCGTGTTTGCTGTTTGGGTCGAATTAGGCAAAATGCGAGTTACTGTGTACTATTTGCGGGATCCCCACGATTAAATTTAAAGCCTTCTCCACATTGCGGTTTAGTGAACGATACTGTACATAAGCTACATTACTACGTCTAAGTCCGGCGGTGTCACGATACGATAGTAGCGTGATCTTGAACCTCCGTAATTTTCTAAAAATATTGTCGAATGTATGCATTTTGAATAATTTAGTGTTGTTATTTTTATATTAGTACGAGAAAGTGTCTCGTGGGGAAAAAAAAACCAGTTGTGATTTAACTTAACCAGTGTTCAAGTCCAATTGCCTCGGATTCACGCAGTACATGCCCGAGGAACTTTTTAAATTAGAATTAAAACACGAGACGACAAATCAGTGCGATGGATTAAGAAAAAAATGTTGGACGCATAGAACATAATTTTGTATTAGATGACAATAATGTTGCATAACTTGCATCAGCAGATACATTAACCTTTGAAGAATCTCTAAATTGTCACCTAAACCCTATAAACAATATTGAATATTGAGAATCGCGTTTTCAAAAAGGTTGGTGGAGTTGGTTCAATATTTGAATGAAATAATTAATTGTGTATGTAGCTATAGGTTAATGGAATCGGTCATTGATGTGTTAGTTGTTGTTATTGTTTATTTGATGAATTTAACATGAAATGTAAATAAAATAGCTTGGTCTATACGAGCATGTTTACATTGTTTGTTTTCTAAGATTGTTGTGGTTATATTGCCGCAGTAGTTGTATTCTTTAAAATATATTATTTTGATTTTATCACATGTTTCACTTTATCTCATCAACAACTCTAAACTAGTAAGGGGAGACATAAGTACTACTTATGACCTTCATCGTACTATCTTTGATCCACTCAATGTTATTTCTTGTATTTATGTCATTTTAACTTACTTTATCATCTTTTAACTTTGATTAACTTACAACCATATGCATTTATCGATCATCAAAAATAGTCCCACTCCATCAATAACGTCATTCTTTCTCTGTATTCATTTAGAAAAAATGTATTTTTTCTTTGATTTCGCTTTAGATAAATTGACTTGTAGCCATTGGCGGAGCTAGGTGAGGGGATGTGGGGTACATGGACCCCACTTGGAAAATGAATATACATTAAATATGGTGGATTTTTAAGGTGTGATAAGTAAATTTAGAACCACGGACCCCCTCTTCCCAGGACAATGATTTTACTATTGAGACAAACATTGTATGTAGTTTTGTTTGGACCCCACTAAATTACATCTCTCGCTACGCCAATGCTTGTAGCGTTTTGTCTTCTATGATGCATGTATCCGAATCAGAATTCAATTTATATCCCATACAAATATTTACCCAAATTTAATATGTACTCATAGGAAACAAATTTACGTGTTGCTTTTTTTATCAAATCTGTATGTTTTATTAAATTGATAAATAATGCTTACAGTCAACCATCAACTGAGAGATCAGAAAAAGAGTCATTACGAGCTCTGTTTCGACTAATATAACTTTTCCAAATCATATAATTTTCATAACACAATAATTTCCCAACAAATATTTTGATTCTTTACAAGTTTAGGATGGATTCTTATTTCTTAAGACACGATTGAGGGCGAAGGAATGGATACATACAGTACTTATCACGGTGGAATCAAAAGAATGATTACCGTCCATTGGTCATTCATATTTCATAGGACTTTTCTTTTTTACAAGCAAAAAAGGCCATCACTTCCTTTCTTTTCCCTCCCTTTCCGTTTCTTTTATTTTCCTTTCTCCTCCATGACCATGGAATATAAAAGTCAAAGCATAAACAAACCAATTTTGGGCCTTCTTTATTCTCTTTCCACGAAAGTAAAGAAAAGGGGAGTGAGTTTCATTAATTAATTAATTAATAGCATCGTCAACATATATATACAATAGTACATCAGTAGACCCACGTGTATTCTCCACATATTTTGTGAGATATATTATGGTATTTTACGTACATTGAAACACGAATATGATAATTAGTGAAACCAGACAATTATCATTTCAATAAATAGACATTTCGATTAATCGATGGTTTCCTTCATGACTCGTGCGACATATGCAACAAAGAAGCCCCCAACAACACATTATCATTCGTTGCAGTGTCCCGAATTATTGATAAAGTAATCAAATCAGATTCGCTAATAAATGTAAACCCTATATTGCGAAACGACAAACTCTGCCCCATCTAAACGAGTAAAGACCTTAGGTGCTTAAGAAAGGGAGTTAAAGAATCAAAGGATATATGGTGCCGCACTTCTCATGATCTCAACCACAACCATGTAATTCAAATCATGAATAGGGTCTCTTCACAAGATATCAATTTAGATTATTCATATCAATGTCATGGGCATGCTTTGATGTTGTGAATCCACACAACAAATTGTTTCGTAAAAGTGAAAATCAAAATGCAAGTGATCACATCTCTATAGTGCATTTCCAGCTGCTTTGTGTCCTATATATGTTAGATAGACCACATTATTTGAATGCATTAAAAATTACAAGTACAATTTTAAATGCTCTCAAACACATAATATAATATAATGCCAACAGAAAATATATGCTTTTGAAAAGAAGAAAAAAACTCAATCTCTCATATACACAATCTCTTAGGTGTGAATGGTGATTTAGACAACAACGTATCTAACCTATTGATTTGTTGCTTGTTTTTGGTATGAAAATCATGTTGATCGACCACTATATAACGTTACAACACATAACATTCTGCATTAAAATGTTATACAAATAAACGAATTGATCGAAATCCTTACAAACCAGACATTGTAATTTTAATACATAAAATTCTCAGTTTCTTACCATCCAACTTACAATTCTACAGCACACATACTTGCCAAATGCCAAACCTTTCCCAATACAAAAACAACCATCTCGATCATTGGTGCGAAAATAGGGTATTTAACCGGCGGGCTGTAAGCAATTGGCTTATGCTTCATTTATGACTAACAACAACAAAAAAATAAACTGTGCTAAATTAATTAAAGCAATTTAATCAATTAAATTAAACCATAAAGAAAGGGGATGGCTGAACTAACGGGGGGAATTAACTTAATCAAACAAAATTTAAAAACTATAATTACTCAATTAAGCCATGTCGACCATTTTCCACTTTCGTGCCCTTTTGGCGCGTAACCGAACCAACCAACCCAGACGCGCGCGCACTCTCTCTCACACACCCACACTGCTCATTTGGCGAAAAAACAAAAACGAAAAATAAAAAAGAAAAGAGAGCAAAGGGGAAAAAGAAAGATCAAAACCATCGCTTTGGCTTTGAAAACTGACACACTGAGAGAGAGAAGGAGAGAGAGAGAGAGAAAGTAGCGAGAGAAACACTGAGAGAGAGAGGGAAGAAAAGCCAAAACACCAAAATCCCAACAACAAACAGTGCTTCCTCTCATCTCGCGTTTGCGTTCTCAGTGTGAAGAAGAGAAAATCAGTGAAGACAAGGATAGAGAGAGAGAGAGAAAGGGAGGAAGAGAAGGAGATGGTGTGTTTCTAGTTTTTTTACTGTGTTGAAGCTTTCTCTCTCTGCTTTCTCTGTCTGGGAGTGGAAGGGGGAGAAGGGAGGAAGAAGGAGAAGAGAGCCATTTGATCGGGGATTGTCGGGTCGCGGGTTCGACAGCCGTACAATCCATCTATGCACCGCGGGGCTCCGCGAATTCCGGGGAGGGGCAACTTTTCGACGAGCATGGAGCAGCGGTACGGACGCGGCCAGGAAGGGGCGCAGTCGGATCCGTCGCCGGAGTGGTCGGCGCCGGGGCCGGAAACCGGGCTTGAAGGTTCGTTTCCGTTCGGACCAACCCGCATTTCCCTGTCTTCGCTGCTGGATTTCGTGCGGGAAGAGGGAATGTTGGTTTTGTTTTTTTTTTCTTTTCCGTTTACCCCTTTTGATTTTCTGATTTTTTCCCCTTCTTTTTTTGTGTGTGTGTTTCCCCCCCCTTCTTTCTGGGCAATGCAGAGGGACTGTGGCAGTTGGGATTGGGTGGAGAAGGCGAAGCCGGGTACCCGGAAAGACCCGACGAGGCCGATTGTATCTACTACTTGAGGACAGGGTTTTGCGGGTACGGAGCGAGGTGTCGGTTCAACCATCCCCGTGACCGAGCTGCGGTAAGCTTCTCTTCTCTGCTTGATTCTGGTTTGGTAATGGCTGCCGGGGACGCGATCAGTTTCTTTCCAGTCGAATCAGCTGCGATCTCGATTGGGATTGGGCGATGATGGTGTTTGGTTTTGCTCCAATTTTGTTTGGTTGTGGAGTCGGTGCCGACTGCCAAGTGTTCGATCATTTGCCTAGCTGAAGCTGAGTTACTACGGAAAGTGATCTCTTCTTGTAGCTGACATATTGTGTGTGAATTGATTAGGTGCTGGGAGCTGCTAGGGCTGGAGGAGGGGAGTTCCCTGAGCGAGTGGGCCAGCCTGTGTGTCAGGTAAACCCATTTTGGCTCTTCTTCATAACGTGGATGGTTGATAATGGACAATGCACTAAGTTGTTAAAGTTCTTCAACAGTTTTAGGAATGAACCGAGGAGGATATTTGGAGCTTTCATGGTTCATATCTGTCTGCCTGTTTCCAGTTTGATGTGTTACTGAAATGGTTAAGTTCTAATTGTCATCAAATTTTGCAGTATTATATGAGGACTGGAAGTTGTAAATTTGGCGCTTCTTGCAAATACCACCACCCAAAGCAGGCAATTGGTTCAGTTGCTCCTGTGCCTCTGAATTATTATGGTTACCCTCTGCGTCCGGTTTGTACATCCTTTTACCTTGATGCTTAATCTGTTGCATTTTTTTCCTTTAATCTCGTGGACGAGTTACAGATTCGATGTCTTGTTTCTTGACCGCGTGAGTGTTGATTGATTTCGCAACAGGGTGAGAAAGAATGTACATACTATATAAAGACAGGGCAGTGCAAGTTTGGTGCTACATGTAAATTTCATCACCCACAGCCAGCCAATGTACAAGTTCAACAGCAGTCATTGCCATCACAAGTAGCGCCTATGGCTACTCCATTAGCTGCTCCTGCAATGTATCCACCCATGCAGTCTCCATCAGTTCCCTCATCCCAACAATATGGGGTATTAGTTGCAAGGCCTCCTTTGTTGCAAAATACATATGCGCAAGGCCCCTATGGTCCCATGCTCCTGTCTCCAGGCGTGGTTTCCTACCCAAGCTGGAGCCCTTACCCGGTAAGTGGATTTTCTCTTGTTGCCACAAGTTTTTTAATTGTGGTTTCACTATCATTCAATTGAGTTGTGATATCTCATTGTGCAGGGGCCTGTAAGTCCAGTAGCATCTCCTGGTACCCAGTCTGCACTTGGCTCAAGTTCTGTATATGGTATAACTCAACTGTCGCCATCGGCACCTGCCTATACTGGGGCTTATTCACCTCTGCCTTCTTCAACTGGGCCTTCAAGTAGTAGCCAAAAGGAGCACTCTTTTCCTGAGAGGCCTGGTCAACCAGAGTGTCAATACTACATGAAAAATGGCGATTGTAAGTTTGGATCGTCATGTAGATACCATCATCCGCCAGAATTCAGTGCACCAAAACCGAATGTAGCTCTTAGTCCCTTGGGTCTCCCCTTGCGTCCAGTAAGCACTTCTGCAAACTACTTTGTCTTGTGAGACTTGGATCGTGATAAGCTGTTTGTTATCACTGTAGTGTCTGCCTATCTCTTAATATAGACTTATGTTCAACTTGGTTCTTTTTCTTCCAGTTGTGTACGCCTGACGATTACGTTCTATATGTCTCTTAAAAGTATGTGAAGCTGTTAAAGTTGCTTTCGATATGTGGCTGCTTTTGTACTATCCAAGTCTTGCTTCATTTCTCTGGAATCTTTCTTCCTCAAATGTTATTATTTCTTCAGCAGTCGTATTGCACCTTAAACTGCTTTTTGGTGAATGCTATGCCTTCCATTTTTCACACGTGGCTGTTATTTCCATTTAGTTTGGAATGGGTCACACATCATATTCTGGTTCTCTTATCATGTTGGTTAAATACCGGTAGTAGACCCCTTTTCTCTTAGCTCTAGTATGCACGAGCTAAAGTATCAACCTATTCTTGTGATCAACATTTTTGAAGCTTGTTATCCTTTTGAGACAAGATTTCTTACTATCTGTCTTGCCACTGGTGCATATGATATATTTTGGGATTTGCCATGGGTATGTCTTAACACTCGGTAGGGAGATTGCACACATATAACGAAAAGAGTATACAGTGAGTGTGCATAATGCTGTATACATTGGCTGCGTATGGTCATAGACGTATGGGGGGGTAGTAAACTATCTACTGCTACTCTGCTTACCCAATATCCTGCATATGCATGCTTTACTTGCACTTAGGAATTTTTATTTGGGATAATGCTGCAATGGATTTGATGTTTGATTAGATGGGTAGATGAGTTATTGGGATTGAATGGAAGAGGTTTTTTAAGATAACTCGGACAAGTTGTTCTGGGAAGCTGGGTACTTCCTGTGATTTTCTCTTTGTGGATTAACTTTAAGTGACTCCGGAGGTCTCAAAGAAGTTAAATTGTTTGATGTTGTCTCTTCTATGAAGATTTTCTTGTTTAGGTATTTTAAATGTGCCACAAGCAACCTTATGTTATCAAGAATCTGATCTTTGATGGAATATTTATTGGATCAAAATATTATTATTTTTTGAATATGACTTTCTCTATTGGCTTTGATATCTACGTTTTCCTACCCAGCCGTCCAAATCTATGTTCTTCCCAACAAGGATCCAAATTGGATACCTTGTGTATTCCGAACCTCTGTGCCAGCGTTTTGGTGCATTCCTGTCCTTTCTGAACGTCATGTTATGAGCTTATTTTCTAATGGGATCTTGGCTAGTAATAGTTACTAGACATGATTATGTTATTCCTTTTAATAATGATGCTGGCCTCTATGTTGAATGGTACGGCAGGAATTTCCCATCTCCAGAATGCATTGAGCGTGAAACTTCTCTCACATTTTGTTGTCACTTTGCTGTGCTTTTGACATTGTTTTTTCGGTCTGTTGATCATAACTATGAAATCTCCTTCTGCCCTGCCTCCGCTTGCTTTTGACTTCAAGCCAATTAATGTGTTCCTTTTTTCTTAATCAGGGGGCCCCTCTTTGCACTCACTACACGCAGCGCGGGCAATGCAAGTTCGGTCCAGCATGCAAATTCGATCATCCAATGGGAATAAGTTACAGCCCATCTGCGTCATCCTTGGCCGATATCCCCGTTGCACCATACCCCGTGGGCTCTTCAATCGCCACCCTTGCTCCATCTTCCTCATCATCGGAGCTACGCCCTGAACTGACAGGAGGATCTAGCAAGGACTCCTCCAGTTCCACGAGAATGGCATCATCATCGGTAAACACCTACAGTGGGTTCGTAGGCTCAACTTATTCAAGTGCTCAGCAACCTTCTTCTGGTTCTTTAACTGGCAGCGGCAGCAGTGGCAGTAGCAGCAGCAGCAGCAGCAGTGCTCGTGCCTCTAGCTAATCGTAAGGTTATTGCAACTTTCCTGTTCATTCTACCTCAGATCAAAATTCATGAAAGCCACGATCTTTTCTTTTTTTCTTTCGGTCCAAGCTAGCCGTCAACTAGGAAGCAAAAAGGTTCTCGTAATTTTCTAGTCCTTGATATGGCCATCTACCCTTTCCCCCCCTCATCTTTTGAATAAACTATGGCCAAAGTTTAGTGAACTTCCCAATATATGAGCCTTGCTCCCCCCACCCTCCTTTTTTGTTTGAATAACCATGAGAGGTTACTTGCAGTTCTCTTGTCCCTCTCTCTCATTAGCAGAAAGTCTATGTCCCAAGGAAAGTTGGGAGGGGAGGGTTGGTGTGGAGAATAGTAGCATATTCTATGTTCTCTTCTTTGTTTCCAAAGATGAATGAAGAATGAGAAACATCACAAGATTCTTCCTTTCGCTTCACAGCCTAATGGCTTCCAATTTGTCCAGTGAAAGAAAAAGAAGGAATTGGAAGGGGTTTTCTTGTTCAACCCCCCAGTTTTTTGTTGCAGGGGTTTTAGTGTGAAGTGAAAAAAAAAAAAACCAGAAAAAAGACTTGTGGAAAAAAAGATGGGAGGCAGAATCTCAATGCTCTCTTTAGTCTTTACCTTTTCTTTTCAACCCCCCATCTTTCTTCCAATGTGATTAGATGCATAGTTGTTCTTATATGTATTGTTCCCCACAATGAAGACCTCTCTTTGTTCCTCCTATCTTTCTGTGACATTGTTATTGGTGAATCCTGTTTATGCATAGTTTACAATGTATACCAAGAATCCCTACCTTCTTTTGATTGTAATAATGAGATGAATTCCTCCCTCTCTCTCTCTCTATCTCTCTCCCCCATTTCCTTCATTTCTCATTGAAAAGTGGTTGCATTTCTTCTGGCTGAAAGTTACGTACCTTTATAGATAAACCATCTTCTCTTGTCCAGTTGCCACCTCGTGTGCCTCTTACTGTTAAAGGTGCAACAGAAACAGGGAATCAACGCATGCTTCGTTGGTTGAGTAGTCGTGTCTTCATAATCAATGTTACGGGTTCAATTCAATTCTAAAATTTCACAGTGACTGATAAGTTTCTCTGAGATTTTTCTGCGATCGCGAGATCTTGTTACTACGGAGTTGATCCGGTAGCAATTGATGAACAGATAATTAAGTTAGCTAGTAGTGAAGTAAACAACAAAAGTGTCACTTTTGAGAGGAAGGACGTGTGCAAAATCTGTGTGACCCCATTGTTGTATATAATTATCAATTTATCATACATGCCCTGGCTTTGTTTGTTTTTTGGTATTGTACGGTACACTCCTTCCCTTTCACCCCACACGAAAGAAATAAAAGATTGCACTTCAAAAGGAAGGATGGTGAGTGGTGACAGCTGCCTGCCTATACGATTTCATTCAAAGCAAACAACAATGTGCCAGAGCAGGAATTAAAAGCAAATTGGTTCGACATTTAATGATATATATAATTAAAGGCCTAAATTAGAAATTGATTTCTTTAGCGACCAAACTCTTGGGTTAAAAAATCTTTT
The DNA here is from genome assembly GCA_946122785.1 of Linum tenue. NCBI lineage: Eukaryota > Viridiplantae > Streptophyta > Magnoliopsida > Malpighiales > Linaceae > Linum > Linum tenue. The sequence continues at coordinate 84,855,629 of CAMGYJ010000008.1, read as the reverse complement.
TCTTAGCGACACTGCTTAGGAAATCATGGGTCGTGCCGTGTGGTCATGGCGTCGCATGGCCTACGTCATCCCCGCCATTTTTCTATTGTGATTTGTGAGTGAGGTGGGGTTGGGTTTCCCATTGTCCACAAAAAGCAAAGGCAATTGGCCGAAAGACCGAATACCGCTTAATGGAGAGACTACTAAAATTTACACACTATTGAGTATTGACTATATCATATACCTTACTACTCGACATTATTATTCTTTGCTTCTTCTTGAATACTTGCATGTTAGTTAATTAATCCTGCGAAATTGTTATAAATCGCATATTTGAATTTACCAATCTCGTCGATTTTTCCGAAACACAAATTTTGATTTTTATATATAAGAGAAAAGCAAAAAATTATACCGATCCTGTGAATTGTATAAGTAAACAATACAGTTACGTTGAAGTGGTAATCATAATCTATAGTTAGAATGAGTGACGAACTATTTTTCCATTACAATATGGGTGAAGTTCTGAATGCTTATATATAGAATGATTAAGGTCAAATGAGAAAGACATTATATTATTCTAGAGCTTCTAATGGTTGTTTGAAACAATTCATGCAATCTAAGAAAAATATACGAGACAATGTATCTAGTTCCTTTCAAGTAGTTCTTGACGAACCCGCATATTCGAGCTTATAAAAAAGAAATTTCACAAACTTTCATCGTAAATTCTTGTAACAAAATACTATCATGATCGTCGACTTAATCATTCTTTCACGATAATTAACTCCAAAACACGCGCGCAAAATGTCTCATTCCCTCTCTCGTTCTACTTATAAAAAGAACTACATAAATCATATGGCAGCGGGATTTTAACTAGAAAGCAAGACCCGAGAAGACCGGGATGAAGAACCCTAGCATTAGCATGCACGTGAATTAAAAATATATATATATTAGGCTAGTACGACTCATAACTCAACTGGAACACACGAATACTAGCTAATAATAACTAGAACAACGAGTAGCCGAAATCCACCGACTCGCCGCCGTAACTCGTCCCCGAACCATACGACTGACCCGCCGCCGCCAGCCCGCCGTAACCCGCCGCCCCACTGCCGTCATTATTCCGCTCGTAACGATGATCACCAGGGCTCGAGTACAGAGGATTCATCATGTTCCCGCCCTCCATGCATGCGTCATCCACCCTCATCGTCCGGCAGCTGTTGATCACCGCCGACAGGTCCCCGGAATCGTACCCGTCCCACGACGGCGACCACGACTCCTCCCCGCCGAAAGCCAGCCCCGAATTCGCCGCGTTACCAAACGACGGCGTTTTGGGCTGCCCGTTGTTGCTGCTGGAAGAGGAGGATCCCGTAACAACAAAGTTGAGTTGGGGGAAAATGAAACCCTAGAAGTCTTGGTTGTTTCTCATTCATATTTGGGTTTAAATAGGCAAAAGCTTTGCACTACAAGACAATATGTGCAAGCTAGCATTTGAAGACAAAGATAAAACATAACTCAAACTAAAGTCTAAACAAACATTGACATTAAACTAATTAGATGATGATGATGTTTTACTCTAAACCTGTCGATCCACTTTGACATTCATGGTCGCCGGTTTGAGTTTTGACGATAACTTGAAATATCTCCTGATACCTCCCCGCAAGCGGGTGAGCACAGAATGTGCACACCACGCTTGGAGAGAATACAATCTGAACTTGAGAATGTTGCTGCACTGTTGGCTAGCTAACTTCTCTTGAAACTTCAAATGGTGAAGCTGCTGCATCTTGCTAGCTAACTTCCCAAACATCTTCTGAAAAGCTGCTGCATCTGTGGCTAGCTAGCTATGAAAACTTCTTCTTCTTCAACTGGTGATACCACTGCATCTTTGGCTAGTTGGCATCCCATCTTGATCTTCTTCTTCTTCTCTTCACCTTCTCTTCTTCTTCTTCAACTTCTCAACCCCCAACTCAGCTTTGTAGCTTGAGTTTCTCCAATTGAACTCGGATAAGCCGCTGCATTTGTAGCTAGCTAGCTTTCCGGTATTCTTCTTCAACTCCTCAACCCCCAACTCAGCTTTGTAGCTTGAGTTTCTCCAAATAAACTCGGATAAGCCGCTGCATCTTTGGCTAGCTAACTTTCCACTCTTCTTCTTCAACTACTCAACCCCCAACTTCAGCTTTTGTAGCTTCAGTTTCTCCAAACAAAGATGGGATATGCTGCTGCCTTTTCTTTTGCTAGCTAGCACTCCGATGATCTTCAAATGAAATTGCCGCTGGCTGAACTTCACATCTTCAGCTTTTTGTTGCTTGAGATGGATCTTCAAAGTGGTCCGGATATGTTGCTGCTGATTTTGCTAGCTAACATTCCATCCGAAATATGGGCCGGATATGCTGCTGCTGATTTGCTAGCTAGCATTCCATCCGAAATATGGGCCGGATATGCTGCTGCTGATTTGCTAGCTAGCATTCCATCCGAAAAAGAACTAAAATCAACAAGGGAGTGCATTGTTGGCTACTTCCCTCTACTTTGACTTGATGATGATATGCTGCTGCTGATTTTGAGCTAGCTAGCATTCCAAAGAGAATTACTTCAAACTCAACAGGGGAGCCCTTTTTAGGCGTCTTCCCTCTGCTGCAAATGTGGCTGCTGCCACTCTCTTCTCTTTGGTGAAAGAAGAACATCATTTGTTTTTTTTTTTTTTTTTTGTTGCTGCTGAAACTTGCAGCTTCTTCTTTGTTCTCCTGCTTGCTGAGAATCAGCAAGAGACTTGACACTCTTGTCTCTTGGACATTTCCTCCAACCACCCAATATGGACAATCTGATCAATCTTCTCAACTTCAATCACATTCTCAAACAAAATATGCTCAAACACAGCTTGAAAATCTTCCATTTGGCACACAGTAATGGACGAATGCAGTTCAGTCTCTTGTTCAAGACCCACAATATTGTTCTCTGTAGTTTCAGTTTCAAGAAACTCACCTTCCTCTTCTGGGTATTTTCTTTTGACTGTGAAATACCTTTCATTGTGCTCTGTACGCATCCTCTGCCTCAAACTCTCGGAACCCACTGCTTGCTTGGTGAAATGACTCACTTTAGGGGAGAGAACAGCGACGCCTGACTTCCTCCCGGTGAACTTAGTGACAGGCTTTAGCTGAAAGATGGAAACCAACAGAGAAGATCGACTAGAACAAGATTCCAGTTTTGAGTCGTCGGATCTGCTTTTCTCTTCTTCTTCGTCCGACTTGGCCAGCGGGGATGGATTCTCCTCCGTTGGGCTTGTCTTGGTCATGGCGACGACGATTGATGAAGCTGAGAGCTGGTGGCGGGCCTTGCCGTGACGATTCAGAACGGCGGCTGGAGTTCGCTGCAACGGATCTGTCTTGAGCGAAACTCGTGGTCGCCGGTTTTTAGATTTGGGGGCTTTTGGTTTTAGGGATTTGGGTTTCCAATCTGGAAAAGTTGGAGAAGAGATGGATCTTGAGATGGTGAGGGTTTTGGGAAGGGAATGGCTTTCGGTTTTGGTTTTGGGGAAGATGGGAAAAGTAGATTTGAGAGTGAGTAAAAGAATGGGTTTGGAAGTTGATTAGGAGGGATATGATGAACAGAGGGATGTGAGACAAATGGGGAAGGGACGAATGGATTTGGTGATGACTGTGGCGGCGGAATGGCCTGCTGGGTTAGTGGGTAAAGCCGTAAACGCTGTGTTTGGAAGATGGGAGATGGTTTTGTGGCGGAAGTGGGGATTTGGGGCTTTTGGTAGGAAACAGATGCAATGGAGATGGATTGAATGTAGGGTTTGGAATGAGGTTTGGGGAAGAGATGTAACGGAGGAGGAGAAGAAATATTTTTGATTTTTAGGGTTTATGATCTGGAATTTTCAGATCTTGGACATGGTCCTTATTTTTGTGGGTAAAAGGTTTTTAGGGTTCTCAAGGATCTAGAGGCTCTGATACCATAACAACAAAGTTGAGTTGGGGGAAAATGAAACCCTAGAAGTCTTGGTTGTTTCTCATTCATATTTGGGTTTAAATAGGCAAAAGCTTTGCACTACAAGACAATATGTGCAAGCTAGCATTTGAAGACAAAGATAAAACATAACTCAAACTAAAGTCTAAACAAACATTGACATTAAACTAATTAGATGATGATGATGTTTTACTCTAAACCTGTCGATCCACTTTGACATTCATGGTCGCCGGTTTGAGTTTTGACGATAACTTGAAATATCTCCTGATATCCCGACCCCGAGGAAGGCGGGCGGAGGCAGTTATCCGGTACGATGCAGCCCAGGTACCCGGAATTGGACTCGTCCACGTCAGCGGGAGGGAAGAGGGAGGTGAAATCTTGGTCTCCAGCTGGCGGCGGGCTGCGATCCGGTGCGGGCGGGCTATTATCGTACTTCGGTGCGGGGTAGTTGATGAGGAACGGGTGGTGGTGGTGATGTGGCGGCGGTGGCATGAATGTAATTTGGTGGGGGTCGTAGGGAGATAAGAGGGAATGGAAGTTGTTGTTGTTATTATTATTGGGCTGGGCGTAGACGAAGTTGGTGCGGGCCTGGGTTCCCTTCATGGACAGGGCGGCCCGGTCGTAGGCCAGGGCGGCCTCCTGGGCCGTGTCGAAGGTGCCGAGCCAGTGCCGCTCTTTCGTGGTCGGGTCGCGGATCTCGGCGGCGTAGCGGCCCCAGGGCCGGCGGCGGACGCCCAGGAAGCGGCCCGGCTCGGCCTGCTTGTTGCGGCGGCCGCGGCGCTCCGTGGCGGGAGGGGAGGACGACGACGTGGCGGGGTTTCGTTGGAGGATGGTGAAGGTTCCGCCGCCTGCGGCGGCGGCGGCGGGGGAGGTGGTGGTGTCGAGGTGGAAGGGTTGTTGATCGTGTTTGGAGGCGGCGGTGGACATGGTTTGAGAAGTGATGATGAGAAGGAATGGTAATGGGTAGTGTGTGGTTTTGTGGAACTATGGTGTAGAGAGAGTGGACAAAGGTAAATGAGATGTGAGTAAGGGAGTGAAGTGAGGTTGGAATAGGTGGAAGGAGGGATAGGTTGGGGGTTTTTAAAGGGAGGAATGGGTTGGGGTTTTAGAGGAGATCTTGTGAGTCAAAAAAAGATAGGAGAGAGAAGGAGCTCATGAAGTGATTCTTTGTATTTGTTTATGAATATACTATATAGTATGTTAGGAGTAGAATACTCATATGGTAGCTTCATTCTTGTAGAATGAGATGAAAAGGACAACATGCACTTATATATATATATACTTCTTTTCTTATGGCTAAGATGTGATTTCAAGTGGCAAATTGGTTGGTTAAGTTGAAAGTTAATGGTGTCTTATGACCTCTATCTTAGAGTATAATGATTTATTTTAACGAGGTGAATTATTTATTGAATATTCAACCAATATTATCGTTAGAGGCGAATCTCATCACCATAATTTATATGCATATAACTAGAGAGGCTCTTATAATTAGATTATTGACCCAAATTGCTATAAGTGAATTTTGACACATAACTGGTCAACTTGAACCTTTTGAACAACCATACGTGAATATTGAACTGTTGACGAGACATGAGATTATACAAAAGATCTTATTATTTTTCCCAAATGTAATAACGGTTTTCAAATGTAATTGAGTGGACTTGCTAATTAGCAAAATCCAGGTTGGGTGGGATAATTATAAAAGTTATAATGATTAAGCTGAAGAACACATAGAAGAGAGAACTATGAATATTGGGAGCTCAAGAAAGAAAGCCCTTCGAACATAAAAACATCATCATTCCTTTAGCTAGTTCTAGCTGAAAATCGCGAGGACTCCTGTCCTACATTAATGCATCTTAGACTTGACCCCAAAAAGGGTCGCATCAGAAGTTTGTTGTTCAACACTCTAAGCTAGGGTTTTAACTTTTAACCGACAAAGTAAACTGTATGTAAAATTGAACCATGTGAGATAACTAACATGAGGTAAATTAGAAGCTATAAAAAGCATTGTATGTGGCACGTCATGTTCACGTGCAAAAACCAAGTAGACATATATAGCTAGCTAGCTAGCCAACCCTATCTAGCTAAGCTACTTCATTCACTCGATCGAGGCTATATGTATATAGTTAGGGTTAGGGTTATAGGGATGTGGAGGGGCAATATCAATTACTTACTGCCAAAGAACAAATGGGTGAGGTGGTGATCAGGAATGTCAAAGTAGCTAATCACGATTAGAGAGCCCTCTTAATTATATTAGCCCCCTAGCCTTAGCTAGCTATAGTAGGTTGCCCATGATTAGACCAAACTCCAAGTCACAGTGATTTGGAGTCTGACAATCTCATTCGTCGATCAATAATACCCTTGGAATTCTAGTTAGACGGAAAAAGATCGACCTCTTCAGATAGTTGACTGGTTGATCATGACTTAATCACTGTTAGAACATTATTCCGTCACTAAAAAGAAAAATAATGATCGACTTATTCTATCAATTAGCAATCGATCGGTTGACCATCACATTATCAATGTGGAGTGAGATTCCATAATTAGAAAAGTTTTAGCAATAAACAAGACATGGGTAATGAAAAACTCAATAAATAACCATCTATGTTTTTTGTTTATCAATATAAAATTTGTGTAAATAAGTTATCGTTGTTTTTTAGCTTGGTGAAGAAGAACAAATCCACCATAACTAGCGTTTAATAATAGATTTGTTGATGATAACGATATGTTTCACTACAAATTATGGGTGCTGAACATTTTGTTCTCCAAAGCTGGTCATCTTGCACAACATAGTCGTAGATCGGAACAAGCAACAAGTATGTTAGGTTAGCATCTTCACTTGAAGCGGTCGACCTATATGACAAGATGATTGACCTGATATAACGAAATTTTTGGTGTAGGCATGACGCCTTGAATTCACTCGACATGGAAACTAAGAGGTCGGCCTATGGTTCTTTGGCCGACCTTCATATGTTATAGAACACAAAGTCGATACGTTTTGTTGGTTTAGGCATCTCCTCTTGAACTCACTCGACCTGTGAAAGTGAGCGATCAACCATTGTAAACCTCGTCAATCACATGCCACATAAATCACTACATCGGTCGACTAAATTTTGCAATCGGTCGAACGAATTGTGCTCAGACTCCAAACCCTGATTTATAATTTTTACAAACTTACCATAGCCATTATGTATCCATTTGATTAAACACTCTTTATGTTTTGATTTCCATGTATATTGATGATATTAATTTATAACTCTGGGGTACATATGTTTCTAGACTCTATAGTTAGGAACTAAGATTTGACTTCCTATGGGGATGGTGTGGTGGATTTTACTTCCTAATGACTATACCGATAAGACCACAAGAAGAAGATAACCGAGTTGGTTTTTGGGGGAGTGCAATTCTTCCTAGAGAGACTCGAAAACATTTGAATAACGATGTTCTTCTAAATTGGCATTTTGTGCACAATTTCGTCTTTGCATTTGCTTGCCACAAACGATAAAACCACTTCTTCTTCTAAGTTCGTGGGCACATGTGGGAACCCGCGTTTTATGCAAACCCATATGGAGGAATGATCAATATGTAATTTGGATGGGTCTCCAGGTTTTCAAAGGGAGCAGTTGCATTGCCATTTTATCTCTTAACTAAACCTAAACAAATGCTAGTTGCACCCAAAAACATGAAACATTTTGTACTAATCAATCGGGTTAAGTCGTAACTATGATGATGATTTTGAGGTAGTCGGTTCGAATTTGATAAGATCTGTACTTTATACTTTTCTCATATTGTTTAATGTAGAAGTAGCAATAAATGTTATCTATTAATTGAAGAAAAAATATCTTCTCCTATTACGAGTAGTACCATTAATCTTATCAAGTTTTCAAAATTGAATATTTTTAATTCCAAGTCTATTATTAACAAAATCGAGGAGTAGCAATATTTTCATAAATTGGTGAGTTGGTATATCTATGTCGCTTATAAACTGAATAAAATGTCGGAAAACCGTTAATGTATGAAAATATGTCATATCAAGAATCAATTGCTTAATTTAGGTTAGGAGAATAACATTTTTGTTTTACACTGGACAGTAAGTTTCAGTATGTAGTGCTAGGGAAGACCGACATCAGATCTACATTATTAAGCCCCTAATCCACTTACACAAACACATGACTTCCTTAAGTGCTAATTAGTTTAATTCATAAATTAGTATAGGCTCTTTCTTTCTATCATGTTCTGTGTGTTATAGAAGCTGCAGCTCCACACATAAAGAGAGGACCAGGACAAGAGCATATACATACTTGATTAATAATTACTAGTTAAATATGAATAAAAAAAAATTAACCCATGTCATTAAAGTCAAAAGCTCATTTCCTTGTTTTCCCATGTTTGTCATCTTCTGCTACTTCACAAGTCACATGGTGGTAGCATTGTGGAAGCAAAACCAAAGTCTTTGCTCTGTGAGTACTATGGTCAACAGATTATCTAATGATTTATTCTAGCTACTAATTCCCAAGAGGGACACTTGTACTAGATTAATAACTAGTACTCAAGGTTCACTGGAATAAGATAATTTTTTTGAATATAATCCTTTGATGTAGAGTCGTTGATAACCAATTAATTTCGCTACTCATTTTAATTTTTAGTTAAATCTCTATGGAGGAAATTAACAAGACCCATTAAAATCGAAAGAGTCAACGACGTCCAACAAGTGTGCAAATGATCGCTACTTCTCCCTCTTCTCTCAATCTGACCATCTTACAGACCAATTATGCAAACTCAAATGAGTGACAATTATTCTCAATGTTTTCAAGTTTCAACAAGTACTACATGTTAGACCGGTTCCTGAAAATGTAATCGAAATCGCGACATGTCATATAATTTTGTTATAAATTGAAGTACTCAACCACTTTAAAAGGAAAAAACTTTATGCATATAAAAACTTGTTAATGACCCACACATGTGGCAAAAAGAGTGTTCCAGGAAACCTGCACTTTTGAAGGACTTCTATTCTACATATGGTCAGCTCTCCTTTTCAAGGAATTCAGAAAATATGTTGATCAACAACACACAACAAAAAAAAGCAAATTATAATTCCCTTCTATGGGTCTCAGTCAGTCAGCCTCTCATCATCAGTACTAAGAAAGCTTGGGACAGACATCTCATGATTCTCCAAAAAGTGAGAAGAAAAGGGTTTCAGTTCTTCTGTGGAGAGTCAAAAGGGGCAATTAGGAATGAAAGGTGGATTGTTTGTCTTTGTCATGTCATCAAGTAGTTGATTAATTAAACTAATTAACTAAACTAAAACCCTTCTTTAGTTAATGGGCTCCCAAATCCAAGCAGCAGCACGAGGCAGGCAATAACACTATAGGGTAGGAATATTGAACTTCTCATAAGTGGGGTCATTAGAGTGGTTAATTAAGTAGTTTTGATTAACTAGCCATTTTGGCAGATACTTAACCTAGTTGATGGATGACTAGAAAGGGAAGAGTTTTCCTTTGTTTTTTTTTTGTTACATGAATTGGCATCGGGAAAGCCATAACCTAATCATCACACATGAAATAAAGATGCACTAGACAAACACTGTTATATAACAGTGGTCTATTATCTATCTCAAATTTTAGGTTTTACTATTTACGTGGTGTATCGTATAAGCTCAAAGTAAATATTACCCGCATCGGGAAAGCCATAACCTAATCATCGTAATTCTTACCCATGTATTGTATAGTACGTATCTTAGTGTTAGTCGCCAGAGATTTTAAAAGCATAATGTTTTGCAAAGTATTTGATCAACCACTACTTTAGAGTTGCGAAACTTCTGCTACCTCTTTGCATTATTTTTACAATCGTGTACTCTGCTCTGTATACTGACAACTACAGACAGTACCGTACAAGTTTTACAAGGAGGTGAGCTACAAATTCTGGGCAGACAACCCTCTTGCACTCTATCAATTGCTTCAACCTTTCCACAAATTCCACGCTTGTGTAACTCTTCTTCTCGTATGATCGTCGACAACTTTCTCTCTGTATCTCGCTGATGACCAAGTTCCACAGGAGTTTCACAGCTTTGCAATTTTCAAACACCGTAACGACTTCTTCAAACCCTTTCCTGCCAGCTTCCAGTAGCCATTTCAGACGATGATTATCGACTTTCCTTCACTTTGATGAGCGAATCAACTTGTCTGGTAAATAAGTAAACCACTATATACCTACCCAAGCACTCTATGAAAATGTCTGCAAACTGATCATATGTTCTACCATACTTCAATTTTGATCAAACCTGGTATGACCCCCTTTAGTTGCATGCACATATATCTCAATGTGATCTCAATGTTCTTCGATCTCTCATGGTAAACTAGATTCTCTGCAATCTGGATGACGAACATTTTATCAGAGTAGAATACTAACCAGGCAAACATCCATTTCTTGTAAGAAACCCTTCACATCAATGTTCTAACATAGTTCACTTTGATGAACTAATCAACTTCATGAAACCATAAAAACATTATTGAAACGGTTCAACCTTGATAGCTCTTCTGTTCCCTACAACACAAGCTGATATTATTTTTACCTAACTTGTAGAATTATACGTATAACAAGAGTATATGGCACAACCATACCATGACAAAACGCTATCCAAAACTAATTAAGCCATAATTTATTTCAAATTATTTATTGTTTGTGGTGGTTTGATTAGGGTCATAGAATCCATGAACAGTTGAACACCTTGACTCTTCCACTAAGATTTGAAAAGGGTACTTATTATAAAAAAAAAATGAAATTGGATTCATTGGATCGGTATTCATCAACAGTGTTTCATTTTCACCTTTTTCTTCTCTGGTTCACTAGACACTACGTACCCACTTGGATTTGTTTCCATACATTCAAAATGCTCTCACGTGGGCTAGAATCTCCCATTGTCGTTTGGTTTTGGTGATAGTTAAATCGATGTATTGTCATCAATGCATCCATAATAATATACATGTATATAAGAAAATTGGTGTATTGTAGTTTACATCGTTTGGTTTCTGTGATAGTTATTGTAGTATTTAAATAAATTATATCACTTTTTAAGTGAAATGTCACTTTTACCCTTTATTTTTAATATAAAAAGCAACACTATTAAAAAGGTAGGGACATATTTGGAAGAAGAAGAAAACACAACAATCTCCATCAAACAATCTCAACGAAAACTTGAGATTTAACTATCACTCATTTTGAGTGATAGTTTGTGTCAAATCAACCAAACAATACATGTATTGTTTGCGCTAAAAATTCAAAAAAACAATGCATTGTGGACATTGCATGCATTGTAACTATCCCAACGACCCAACCAAACTATCATTAAAACCAAACGACTCCTTATTAGTTTGTAGGGTTTGGGGGACAATTGATTCACTAGTGTATGTTTGCAGGTAGTTGTTCTGGCCTATATTTAGGTAATGGTTTTGGAGAAGAGTTTAAATGATAGATGGATCGAGCAAAACTGGCAGCAGTAAGATTTTAGTGGGATAGAAGTAGGAATTTTTTTTGGGTAGAGGGATACATTTTACATTTCCCTTAAATTAAATGGGGGAAGAAGTAATTTATTTGAAAGTTCAGTTGTTATCAAATAGGTAGTGGTAGAAGAACAACCTCATTGTATTTATTTATCGTTATTTTTTCATAGATCAAGAAAACGTGACATGTGTCCGTCAACGTACCAATTAAATGCAAATACTTCGCTTTAATATCAGTTTGAAGAGTAAGAGTCAAAGGAATAGTTCATGATCTTCAATCATCCATATAGTCATGCAAGTATACAAGTAATTACCGAATGACAGGAAATCACACTTATTTTGTAACCGCTCAAATCCACTTCTATTCAAATGAGTTAGTTATTGATACAAGACTTAGATATGTATGTGTTTTAAACTTTCAAATCAGGGCACAATATTCATGATGCGGTATGTACAAGATACGACAAATATATGCAAATTTTAAATTCACGATAACGAACTTTCTGTTCAGAGAATGAGTGTAATATTCACTATATTGAATTCGTGTGAGAAGTTAAAGTGACTGAATAATGCTTGTGAACAATATGGTGTACAATATGAGGATATGGTCATGACTCATGAGGGCATATGTTTGGCTTTTTCAGTTTCCATTATGGGTTACTCCTAGTCATGGAATTTACCATAACAAGAGAAGAAGGAGCAGTCAAGTGGGTTGTCTAAAAGGGTGTATATAGGGAGCCTGATGATGATGAGCTAGCTAGATGTAGTTGGATTTGGAAAGGAAAAGTTAGGGTTGGAGGAGGAGCCTTTAAAGAAGAGACTAGACATCAGTTTGGTTTGCTTGAAATGGTTGGGATTTTAGTTGAGAAAAAATAGACCCATCTGTTGCTTTTATATGGAGTCAAAGTGAGGAATTGGGAATTGGATGGAGACAGTGTAGTAATAGTACTAATTATTGTAGGGATGGGGTCCCTTGCTCAGGGTACAAGATTGTTGCATTCAACAACTATATAGAACTTTGCATATCAAACATTTAGGTGTTTGTTTAGTTTGTTTTTTTTAATTTATTATATGGATGACGATAATTAAATTTTCGTTGTGGGTGACGGTCACGTAAAAGATGGTAACTAACTGATCATATATGACATAACTATCAGGATTCAAATAGGACTACGAATCACAAAACTGACTTAATACTACTAGTTACCTGTAGATCAAAATAACATTTTTCAAGGTTTGCATGTAGTTGTTGCTCGTTTTTTTTTTAATTTTTTCTTTGTCTTGAATGTTAATAGAACCATTTTAATTTTTAGATAAGATGACTGTTGAGAACTAATTCACCTAAATAAACTCGAATTCTTGAGAAAACCTCATGAACCCTTATATCTTTTTTTATATGTTCCTCCTCCAAAAGAAACCTAGCGAGTTTGAAGTTTTGCACAAAATGAACATACTTTGTGTTTAGATCAATTGTTACGTTTTGGAAGATTGCTCGGAGTCGAAGACAAAACATAACGATCAAATACTATAATACTATATGAACAGCGGAATTGTTACAATAACACAAGTTATTAAAAGATGTGTGAGAATGAATCTTGCCATCATTTTCGCATAATGATGTCCCAAACAATTTCATCCCATTTCGATCCAGGTTAACCGAGGAAATTACCAAATGGAAAAAAGGACAAAAGGAGATCAAAGCTCGAGCCAAACTACTACTGTGGTCTGTAGTTGTTGCTGCTGCTCATGTTGGTATTTTGAGTCAGACTTGGAATTTCTGCACATTCTCCAAAAACAGCCGACCCACTTTAGTTACTTATTTAATTTTCTGGCAATCAAATTTGTTGCCTTCCTTTTCTCTTCAAAAGAAGTCCCTGGTTTTAGGGGGGCAAAAGTTGGGGAAGATAATAAAGGTTAGAAATTAGGGTTCTTGGGTTCATAAATAGTTGAATGGGGTGGCAAATTACTTGACTGATTAGGAGGTTTGAAAGGTTAAGGAATGAGGATTAGCAATTTAATTAGTGGGATAATAATTCTGAAGAAATGAAAATGGTGGTCACATGCACAGAGGTAAGATGGCTCCCTAATCATACTTTTAATTTTTTATTGGGTTTTATATTTATGGTGTGTCTTTTCAGTCAAAACCCACATTCGTGGGGTTGTGGCCTTCTACATAATCCATGCAATCATGGTGCAACAAATGTGCACGCACGAATTAGTCTTTATTTTGAATGATCATGTCCTAAATAAACTTTCTGGGGATGGGTGATGGTTGTTTATGATAATCCAAATGAAAATGTTGTCTGTCCCCTTTAATAATAATAATAATAATAATATTATTATATGTAATTTAGTTATGATCAAATATATAAATGAGGTAGAAGTTATATAATAGAGTGCGTTTATGAAATTTTATCTTAAGCTAATTTTTTAGAGTGACTTGCAATGTGCTCTCATAATTTGGAAATATACTAAAATACATCTGACTCACCAAAATGTTGCTCTTAATCTATTTAAGAAATAATAGCTCGCATGATCGCCAACAATTTGGTTTATGAGGTTACTCTTGATGTATCTCACATTTCTCACTGTAGAAAAAAATGGCCCATCAACACTTACACTCACATCGAAAGTGGCAAACCTAGCTAGTTATTTTCATAAACAAATGCATTGTAGATGATAAAGAAAGGTGACCGTGATTGTCTTCTTTTTTTTTATAACGAGGAACACCCTCCACGGTCACCACATTTTGTGGTGCCGTAGTCGGGCTAAACCCCGGGACCTCCGCCGGCGGTCCGGGTGATAGCGGGATGCCTCCGGGAACACCATGGTGGCGGTGAGGATCGAACGTGGGACCTTATGGTCACCAGTCCTCCTCCCTTACCACCAGGCTATGTGACCTTTGGCAGAGGTGACCGTGATTGTCATTGTTGTAATTTCAGCAATTCTCTTTAAACTCTATATATTTGAACACTGTCGAGTCCTTTTTCATGGAATGTAACATGTTAATGCAGAAGCAACGACAGAGCTAGGGGTGTCCTTTTCCCAAAAATATAAATATACAGACAAATATATTTAATGAATATAATAATAAAATATAATCAAATAGTTTATCATTAATAAATAAATAACCGACTAATACAATTTTTCGTTTCCATAAACAATCAAGACATGTTTTCCAATTTTGAAAGAAGAGCAAAATGCATCCGTTGTTTCCTAGAGGAAATAGGAGTAACCGAGAAGAAGTAAAGAGGCTGATTAGGAATTTGATTGTGTTTGAGTCCAACTGAGGGTAGGAGGTAGACTCGTGAGAAAGGAGGGTGAGAAGAGTAAACAATAGGAAGGTTTGAGATACCAGAGCTTTTAGAGAGAGAAAGTTCTTAGCCGTAGAGTGAGAGAGTGAAAAATGCGATCCCCTCACCCACTGTAGTAAATGCCATATATATAGGCTACAAGGTGGTGGGTGAGTTTACAGAGGTGACATGACAACTGACATGTCAGACTTTGGGTCATAGGCCATGCCTCTAGGCCCTAGGCCATACTTCTACCTAGGACTATGATTGGGCTATGACATGACTGCTTCCTGACTTATGCGACGCTTGTGATTTGCCTCAGCTTAGTCAACGCATAACCGGGACGTCGTCGTTTGGCGCTCGATGCTTTCGACCGCGCGCAAGGGTTTGGGCGCGCTTGGGGTTGTCAGTCTCGCGCTGGTCCCGGCCCTTTCTTCGCGCGATTAGACCCGAGTCCTATGCCCAACATATTGCAATTTAAAATTTCAGCTTATGATGTTATAAATAAATTTAATGACAATATAATTAAAAAAACAAGCTGCAATATAGTAGCAAAATACTCTTATGTGAATCTACATTTAATGAATTGGGATGAGATACTGTCACAACCCACTTTGTATTCATTGGATACATTCTCTCTTCTGTCTCTTTCTTCTTTTTTTTAAATCGATGGTTAGGATTACACGAAGGGTATTTTGGAATGGAAAAAACTAATCACATAGAATTACTATCACTATTAATTTTCATATCCTTTCCTTTCTCTAAAAACCCTAATCAGATCCCCCTCTCTGCAGTCACCACCGCCAGTTCTCCCTTCTTCTTCATCACGTCTGCCCCTACAGTCGGAGCCACCACCATCCAGCCCTCCCGCCGCCCTCCGTCGCCACCCCCTTCCGTCGGCGCCACCACCATCACAGCCTCTCCCGGTCGCAACCCTCCCGCCACCCTCTGCCGCTGCAACCGCCTCCCACCACCATCACCAAAGTCGCCTCTGCCTCCCCCTTCCATTCTTCCTCCGCCTCCCACCACCCTCTGTCGCTGCAACCGCCTCCCACCACCATCACCAAAGTCGCCTCTGCCTCCCCCTTCCATTCTTCCTCCGCCTCCCACCACCACCTGTCTTCATACCGCCACCACGAGGTAACCACCCCTCCTCTGCCTGCCCCTTCCCTCATCCCCTATTTTTTTCGGATCTGGTTTTTCTGTCTTAGTCTCTAGTGGTACACTACCAGTGCTATTAGTACACAATCAGTGCTAGTGGTACACTACCAATGCTAGTGGTAGCGCCACCAATGAGTAGTGGTACTGGTACCTATTAGAGGTAGTGGTACGCTACCACTACTCACTAGTAGCGCTACCAGTGGTACTGGTATGCTATCAGTGGTAGTGGTACGCTACGCTACCACTACTCACTGGTATCGTACCAATACCACTAGTAGAGTACCAGTACCACTGTACGCTAGATGAAAATCACTATCACTAGCGCACTCACGAAGTTGTACTTTTTTGCAGGTGGCCGGAGTGAGTCTGACTGAAGGTTGTCACGGGAAAAAAAGTCTCCCGATCGGAGTAAGTTTGGCGGTAGGAGCGAAGAGGCTGCTGGAAAAAGCAGAGAGAGATAGAGAGATATAAGTGTATTAAATGTAGAGTTTTTTGAAAAAAAACATGTATTTAATATGGATTTTTAATTTCCAATGTGTAATTAATACAAAAAAAAATAATTAATAATTTTTTTTTTTGTTATATCCAAATTAATCTTGGTTGTGAATCTCACCACCCCTAAGGGAAAGTGACCGTATCCATTCCGTAACTGAGTTTGATCCTCTAAATATATATACTTGGAGGTTGATTATATTCTTACCCAAATTCAAGTGTGACCGTGACGCTTAAGCATTTAGTTCGAGCTTAGATTCTCTACATCAGTTTTTCTGACGAGCCTGTAAGAGATCATTCCGTACATTTGAAACCCAAATGGAAGACATATATATACAAGTAACATGGTAATCATTCTTTAACTCACCAGTACTACAGTAGTACAAAACTCTTTCCTTCTTCTTTCTTCTTAAGATCTTTGCTGCAGGGTACAGAGAATATTTTTTTTGGGTCGGATTTTTTGGAGTTAAACCAATGGACAGCGGACACGCAACCTACACAAATACACAATCCCCCAGCTGCCGAGTCTAAACTCGTAACCCATAGCCGCGACTACAGTACCACAGTGTATACGGCCACTGTTGCCACGTCGGGAAAGCCAGCCAATGAGAAAGCCCACGAAACCTTCCATCGCAGAGCAAACGGCAAACTACGCACTTAAAGATGGGCGCAATCTTTTTGGGATGGTTGCTGCTGTACGGGATCCGGACCAACTGCTGCTTGCTGCTGCTGCAGCGTTGATCACGAGGAAGAGTGTGTACGAGGTCAGATGTACGGTCACGATTTGTTTTTCTCTCTGGAATTAAATGATGGATCCAATAGGGAAGGGAGGAGGAACAGTGGAACACAGAGAATAGAAGGGGGGAAGTTTTATGGATGAACAGTGAAAGCGAATCTGTGTGGCAGCAAGAGTCAAAGATTCAGCTTCAGTGAAGAAAGAATAAGGGCAGTAGTAATTAATGTATAGTGTGATGGATGTAAATTAGGGGTCGTCCTTTGTCCCCGTTGTAGGACGCACGACCTTTAGATAGGACTCATGAGAATTGAGATCAAAGAATTCTTTTCAAGCTTTTTTTGATTAGTTGGGACGTGAACTGTCCTACCTAGGTTTGCTAGTTGGACGGGGTGGGGTGACTGGATACTTGTATGATTTGTGTCGGTTTCATTGTATGCATATGTATATCACGTTATAAAAACTAGACTTGAAGCACTAATTAGGACAATATACATGAAATTGTTTGGAACAAACAATGTTCTCGCTTGAATGGAAGATCCGTTAAGAATTCAGATACGAGTCTGACAACGAAATGATCTAAACCCCCTGTTGTTCTAAACCACTGTATGTGGCAAACTGATATCCCGGTTTGAAACAAATTGGGAGCGCATATAGTCGAGCAGGTTTAGAGGGAAACTGTATTGTATATATCTAGCTAGTGGTGGTTCCTGATTTGTAATTAACGTTGAGATCAGATGAAGTTTTTTTTTTTGTCATGCAGATCTATCACAATGAGGAAATATACGACGTCTGTTTGTTGTGACTCGTGAAATGTAGCTACATTAATAAAAAAAAAGTCAATTATATCATAGAAGGGCGTGGATTAAATTGTTCGGACGGAACAGTGGTCTCACTTAATAGAGGATGCGTTAAGAAATCAGATACGAGTTAACTACAAAATAATCTAAACTCTGTTGTTCTACGTAGTGGCAACTGATACCCCGCGCGGCTCAAGCGAGCGAGGCCGTGGTAGAATGGTCGTATCGCTGGTTTTCAGCCTGGAGCCCCCAGTTTCGAATCCCAAGGACGACGCTCGTTTCCCCCTTCCCCCTAGCCCTCTAGTAGCACCTTGTAACAGACTAACATGTCTCTGTAAAAAAAAAAAGCCCCTCTATTATGACGTTTTATCAAACATGCCCCTCCACTATTTTTTACATCAAACATGCCCCTGTACTTTGAAAAAATTATCAAACATGCCCTTCTGTTAAACTTTCCATTGAAAAAAATCGTCAATCATGATTGAACCGAGATTTAAACAACCCGACATCTGCAAATGGGAGCGAAAATGTCAGTTTTCTCTCCCGTTTTATTTCTCTGGGTCTCTTCAAAGTGAAATTATTTTAATTATTTGGCTATACAAAAGAACCAAAAAAATTCTAAAGTGAAATTATTAGGGATATTTTAGACATTTGTGTCACCAAACCAAAGTTCGGCCTTTGTTAACAAATTTTGGATGGAAATTTTAATAGAAGGGCATGTTTGATAATTTTTTCAAAGTACAGAGGCATGTTAAACGTAAAAAATAATCGAGGGGCATGTTTGATAAATCGTCATAGTAGAATGACATATTTTAACTATAACCCAAAAATATATGACATCTGTTGTAACTTGGGAAATATAACTACAGATAGTCAAATACGTTTAACACATAAGACTTAGGATAAATACAATTTAATATCCAAACCTTTTATTTTAAACAATATAATAGCCAAACCTTTTCGAAAATAATCTAATATCCAAATCGTCAACTTTCTGTCTGTTTGACCGTTAGTTGACACTTCAAAAAAGTTCGAAGTACGACCCTTCATCAATATCCATCGATATCTTCTCTGAAAAACCACCAACATATCGTAGTTCCAAACCCGAGAAGTCCATGACTCCACCATGATGGTATAGAACATCTAAATATTCAGTCATCTGCAATGCCAAAACAAGAAACAAAGTTGTATTGTGACAATTTCCCCTAAACAAAGTTTTTTTGAAGTGCCAACTAACGGTCAAACGAACGGAAAGTTGACGATTTGGATATTAGATTGTTTTCAAAAAGATTTGGCTATTATATTGTTTAAAATGAAAGGTTTGGATATTAAATTGTATTTACCCTAAGATTTATGATACACAGTCTTATTATAAGCGCAAACTACGAATTGAAAGCACAATATATTACAAGAGATTTCATATTTCTTCAAGAATCGCTTCTCCTCGTGCATCCATCACCTAAAAGTCGAGACACTCATTCATCTATCACCAGCTTGACATCCCACAGAAGAGAACCTCCACAACTGTGGCGGGCTGGACAATGTATGCCTAACCTGGGCCCTGTTTGCCATCACCGCACAACATATCCATAATAGCCTGATATTGGACAGTTCGGCCCAAATATTGTGACCCAATTTACGGCCCATCGGTAATTTAGTTTGGATCAGATCCATTCCGAATGTATCGTCCCTGTATTAACTTGGGCTACATCGCCTTTTGTTCTGGCAGTTGTATTATCGTATGTGAAGCTTGGGTGGCTGATCAAAACTGAGCATGATGAAATAAGATAACAGGAATTATGAGTTAACTGTTTTTATTAATAGGATTTTCACCATACTTTCTGCAACAAAACCGGAGTTTCTGGCATAACAAAGATGGAATACTTGGACGGGTAAAGCCTGAACAAACCAACCTCTCTCCCACAATCACTGGGTCTCCTTCTTTGAATCTCCTTTCAGAATCCATGTATCTGTTTTTGTGGAAAGATAATGTTTGGTATAAATCCATGTGTTGTGGAGAAACCCATGTATTTTTGTAGATGGAAACTGTAAGAATGTGTGTAATGTCAGAGTACAACGTTTGGTTTCTAAACGACCAATCCATGTAATCAATAACGTGGGAGCAAAGATGCAAGAAGTAATTGATCACTGTGGGTTACCGTTAAACTCCATTGCCAAAAAACCATTTACCAGCAGCAATTCAACTTTTTTCAGAGGAGGGAGTTGAACTGAGATTGGCCTGTCATTTCTTCATCCGATGAAGAAAGCGTTGCAACTAGGACTCAGTTACGTGCCAAGTCTTGGACTCGTTCTCATACAAGATCTCAAAGTCATTGATTGGCGCTCTCTGATGGAGGCTTTAATACACCCAAATATGCATAAAACAAATTACTAGTTACTACTCTGTACTCACCCCTACTAGGAATTGGAGTTTGATGGAGGCTTAAATGAAATTTCCAGTTTTTAACGTCGCTAACCATTAAAAAAAAAACAACAAAAAACAATAAGTAGTAATGGGGTTTGTTTTGACAAGAAAGAGAGGTATGATGGTTATAAATATGGTTGTAATACTACCTCTATGTCTGCCAGTACAATCGTGTTTAACAAGTATTGGAAAAAAATCGACACGAAGACCATCGATATGGAGAGGTAGTAAAAATGATACAAAAATTGTCAAAACCGAGAAATCGAGTGCTTCGACCACAATGATAAATTTTGATCCCTAAAAAAAATGATGTCGTTTTGGTGAAATTAATTAACAAAAGAAAGGAATTTGTTGAATTAAAGTATGGACATTTACCTTCGAAGATAAACTCAATACGAGTTAGCCATGTATTCCATCGGGTCGAGACTTCATGGAAATTGAGGAAGCTCTAACCACAATGACAGCTCCTTACATTCAACAAGCGATACGGTCTCGTTCTCCGCCCAGGGGTTCCCGTTCTAACCCTTCACCGCCGCCTTTCTCGATTTCTCGAGTGATGAATTGTGACGGTTCATTTGTCCAAAATTCGTTTGTGGTGGCTTATGGGATTACCATTGCTAGCCTAATACCAATGGTGAAGTGTATTGACGACAATGCTGATACTTTCCTTTGTTCCTACCCGATTCAAGTGGAAGCCTATGGTTTATCTAATGCTATATTGATCGTAGCACAAGACCCAATTCCCATGTGTCCTCTGGTCTTGGCAATGTCGTGCGACTATTGCACGAATGGTTTCTGTCATCCAATCTACACCGTGGATTTTTGTTTAGTTTGTGCCTCTGCATTTTAATTCAATTGCAGATTAGGTTAGTTGAGCAGGCTAGGAGAAACACTTTACCAGTGGATTAGGTGTTATTATGTGACATAATAGCTACACGGTTGTAATTGTTATGTTTTGGCTTCCTTGATTTGTTGGAATAAAACGAGTATCAAAACAGTATGAATATTTAGACGTTGATGTTATTTGTTAGATTTATTAAGTATAAATGTGTGGATATTATATAAATGTTAAATGTTGCATATAAATATGATATATATAATTTTGTTTGTAATATGATATTTTATTTAAATATGGATGTAGATTATAGAGAATATATATATTCATTTAGTCATGAATTTTCACTTTGCTCATATGTTTTGTTAAAATTGACATAAAACAATTGTACTCCGCTCGGAACATAATATTTGTGAGATCGGTTTAACGGGTTAAACCGATTTGACAATGGGGTAATAAGTAAAAAAGGTCATCGAACTGGGAAAAGAAATCCCTCCCACGACCATAAATCGCATTTTTTGTTGCAAACTAATAAAGAACATTTTCTCCACTTAAAGCTTAGCATAGATATCTTTCGAAGTGAAATATGCGAGATCGCATTGTTTTTTAGGGAGCTGCCAAACAAATTCTAGGGTTTTGGCCAACTGATTGGAAACGGTAATTGAAACTCTTGAGTCGAGCAACGCGGCATTGCAGGCGGATTTGTGTGGTGGCGCCATGTACAGTGGTTCTAGCGACGGCGAGAGTCACGATGCTCAGAGAAAGATCCCACCGCCGTCGTCCATGCTGTGGGTGCGAAATCTCCGAAGGTATATTGGATCCGGCGCCGGACTCGGATCCGAAGCTCTAATGGGTGAGTTTCGGCGCTTCTCGCTCATTTCTCGGCAAATTAAGGTTATCTTAGGGTCAAGGAAGCTTAGTTATGGATCCTTAGGAATTAGGATGTAGAATGGTTTGCAGGCCATGGAATGTGACTTGATTTTTGTACTCTGTGTTGTAGAGCTTGAGACAAAAAGAATTCTGCTTGATATATTTAAGGAAAAACAGCAAAAGAGCGCGGAAGCTGGTACAATCCCTAGTTTTTATAAGAAGGTATGTGGTACAAGTGGCAGTGAGGTTGAATAGTTGCATGATATTTGAACTGGGCTTGCATTCTGGCTGGGATTAATCGAATGGTTTACTGATATTCAGTTTTATTTTGCTGTTTGGGAATGTTGGTTTTAGAAACCGGAAGAAGGATCAATCAGTCACAGGGTGCAAAGACTGGCTAAGTATCGGTTTCTGAAGGTATGGAATGTGCTTCTGCTGGGGCACTCTGCCTTTTTTCCCCCTCTTGGTATCCTTTTTATTGTATGAACATAATAGAAGTTCAAAGCATGACACTCGTCCTTCCACTTTTTGCAGAAGCAATCAGATCTTTTACTAAATGCTGATGATTTGGATGCTATGTGGGTTTGCTTGAGAGAAAATTGTGTAATTGATGATGCTACTGGCGCAGAGAAGGTTGGTTGGCATTGACATTTGAATCTTTGCTTTACACTAATGAACGAGTTGTTAAATGTTTTATCTAAACTAGTGGTCTCAGCTTTTGGGTGCATCTAACACTAAACTGACCCCAGTTTTATCACCTGACAGATGAATTATGAAGATTTTTGCCATATTGCTTCTGTATGCACGGAGCAAATAGGTCCCAAATGCAGAAGGTTTTTCAGCCCATCCAATTTCATGAAATTCGAGAAAGATGAATCAGGAAGAATTGCTATTCTTCCTTTCTATCTATACGTGATGCGGACGGTTAGTCTGGCTTATCTAGTCATGAGATTTTCTTACTATGTACTACTTCATACGATCGCAACACATTTAATTTACAACTCCCTGATATTGAATGTTTTGATTAGGTTTCACTCACACAAGCTAGAATAGACATGAGTGAGCTTGATGAAGATTCTGATGGCTTCCTTCAACCCCATGTATGTGTATATCAGATTTCTTACAGTTTCAGCTGTCCCAATTGCTGTTCCTTCTTCCAGGCTATCCTTATAAAGCAATGCACTTCTTTTATGCAAAGATGTTTAAACATTTGTCTGATGTATTTGTAGGAAATGGAGGCTTATATCAGAGGTCTCATCCCTAATTTAGCACAACTGCGGGATATGCCTGGAGTCTTTGTTCAAATGTACTGTCGTATAGCTGCACATAAATTCTTCTTCTTTTGTGATCCGCACAGGCGAGGTGAGTTTGGAAGTAGTAGTTATAACCATGGAAGTCATAATTTTGTTTGATATCACTTATTCTTGATTTCAGGCTCAGCATGCTTTTAACTTATTTGTCTTTTGTGTTTATCGCTAACGACTTACTGTTGGTGGCCCAGGGAAAGCTTGCATTAAGAAAGTGCTTCTCAGCAACTGCCTGCAGGAGTTAATGGAATTGCACCAGGTAAATGATTCCGGTCCTAACCTTTGATGAAAGTGTGTAAAGCAAATTGCCATCTACATCCTCGAAAAAAAGACCAGTTGCTGATTGTTCATTTTTCTTCTTATAGTAGTGCAAGAATTAGACTGAATTTTTTCGAAGTAAATTTTGATGTCAAGTTAGACTTTTCAATATAACAGCTGGTCTTCAAAAACTTCATTTTGTTTCCTTACCACTTGTGATCTGTGCCAGGAGAGTGAGGAGGAAGTCACTGACACAGAACAAGCTGAAAACTGGTTCTCTCTTACGTCTGCACAGCGCATATGTGGTAAAAATAGTTTCTTCAATGAATTCCAATCATGATTCTGTATTTTTATAATTGCAACCACATGAGTTGTGACTTGCAGTATTTTTCCATATTGGGCCAAGCGTCCTTATGTCACTGTTTGTTGTATGTGA
The DNA here is from genome assembly GCA_946122785.1 of Linum tenue. NCBI lineage: Eukaryota > Viridiplantae > Streptophyta > Magnoliopsida > Malpighiales > Linaceae > Linum > Linum tenue. The sequence continues at coordinate 84,831,578 of CAMGYJ010000008.1, read as the reverse complement.
TCCGTTTGAAGCTGACAACTGGACTAAAGAATCTAATAAAAAAAAGCAGTGAAGTGATAGTTATCTGGAATATGGATTTCGGAAGTTTTTATGATATTGATTCAGCACCATGCAATTCTCTAATTTCTGTGTTCTCTAAGTAGTTTCCAATTGTCTTGTAGATATGTTCCTGGACCTCGATAAAGATAGAAATGGAACATTGAGCAAGCAAGAGCTTAAAGAATATGCTGATGGGACATTGACAGAAATCTTCATTGAAAGAGGTACATGGAAGTGCTGTGTAACCTATACTTCATCCTGTATTCTCTTGCTCATTGGGTTATGGAAGATGTTTGCTTCATGTTAATCTGAACTCTTTGGATGCTTGCACGATCGAATCCTATGATAGTCTTTCGATGGTTGTTGAACTTGGACTATTCACATGTCTCCCCTATGTTTTCTTTACTGATTACTTTTTGGTAATATATCTCAAAGGGAAAACTCTGTGTCTTTTCACTTGCATGTTTGTGGATAGCTTGATTCTTGATCTCATTATCTATCTTTTTCTTTTGTAGTATTTGATGAACATGTCCGCCGTGGCAAGAGTGGAGCAGGAAATGCACGCGAGATGGATTTCGAAAGTTTCCTTGACTTTGTTCTGGCCCTGGAGAATAAAGACACTGCTGAAGGGCTGACATATTTGTTCCGCTGTCTCGATCTTCAGGGGAGGGGATTTCTAACAACGGCTGATATTCACTCCCTTTTCAGGTGAACGCTTTCAATCATTTACAAATATCTGCTCCAATACCCGCTAATTTTCTTATGGAAGCAAAGAAGGGGAGCATCATTGAGTTAGGCTGCCACCTGATACAGTCTTCCTATAGTAAATCTGTTGTTTCCTGCTTGTAGTGCTTGAGCTAGCTCTGCAAGTCTCATATATCCAGAGACATAAATCCACAAATCTAAGAATAAGTGACGATCACCAGTCTTTTGCTTGTAGTGCCTGAGCAAAACTTTTGCAGTCTTTTCATGTCACAAGTTTGATGTCCTAAGTCCATTATCGTTTAAATTTCAATATGCTTACATTCATGAATTTTGGTGATTACGAAACAGAGACGTGCATCACAAATGGATTGAGGGTGGGAACTACGAGCTGTGTATTGAGGATGTGAGAGACGAGATCTGGGACATGGTGAAGCCAGCCGATGAACTGAGGATCACCCTGGCCGATCTGCTCTCTTGTAAACAGGGTGGAACAGTTGCCAGCATGCTCATAGATGTAAGAGGTTTCTGGGCCCATGATAACAGGGAAAATCTTCTCCAGGAAGAGGAAGAACCTGAGGAAGAATAGCTCTTCCAATCATGCCGACAAGGAAGATGTTCGACGAAACCATGGCAGCATCAACTAGATTTCCAGTTCGTGCACTAACCCAGATCACTTCCGTTCGGGCTTTCTGGTCCAAGTTGTAATGTTTGTTATGTATTTGTAATAATGTAATCTATCATGTCATTGATGTGTAAAGAGTGGCAACAATAACACGTATTGTTTTATATCTTCACTTGTGACGGTACATTTGTGAACAATCAACAACTGATATTTTCGACATAGAAAGACAATGTTATTGATGTTAAATTACAAGTAAAATATAGGGTTAATACCCTAGTTTGGCCTGAAGTTTAGCGTTAGTGACCGTTCTGGCCCCATTTTTCAAATAAGACATTTATGGCCTACTTTTGAAATTATTGGACAAATTTGGCCTATGATTTAATTTGACTGTCAAAATTGACGGTCAACTGTTTTTCCGTCAGTGACTGAGCATCAAAATGCTGAGGTGGATTCGAGATAACTGCCACATCATTTTTTTATGTTAAAAAGATTCAAAAACAAAATCTTAAAACAAAACAAAACAAAAAAAACCAAAATCCAATCTTCACCCTAACTCCCTGCCCTCACGACCCAATTCACTACCCTCCCCACCCAATGGATTTCCTAAAATCTTCACCCATCCTCCCTACCCATCTCGCCACCATTTCCATCTCTAGCTACCTCCATTCCATCTTCCCTGTCCTTCTTTTTGTCCGTTCGCTTCTGTTGCTGCTCACTCGAGATCCCGTCCACAAAATCACAAGTCGATGCTCTCTATCTGTCCTTATTTTTCTCCTCGTCGGGCTCGTGACGGTTCCTCTTCCGCGGAGGCGATGGGGAGCGCTGGTGGTGGCGCGTGTTCGGTTCGACGATGGAGAGAAAGAAGAGAGGGAAGGGGACGGATTGTCGATCTCCCTGTCCCAGATCTATCGATCTCGTTGTCGAACCAGTAGGCGGCGGGGTGATCCAAGGGAAGAAGAAACAACCAGAGATTATGGCGACAGAGGCGAGCTAGCTTGGACAGCACCGACGCATCCTGGGTGGCGTCAACGTTGGGGATTGTCTCGAACCGGCGGCGGCGGGTTTGGCAAGAGCACGGCGGCACTAGGTTTTGTTAGATGCGATTTGGCCTGGGGAGGGGCTGGTGGCGGGTCTCTGATTATTTAGGGTTATGTGTATTTGGGGAGGATGATGGAGAAAGAAGATGAGGAAGGGGAAGAGTGGTCTGTGCCCCTTTTCTCTCTCTCTCTCTCTCTCTTTTTTGTTTTTTATTTTATTTTAAATAATAATGACTTGTTTTGGTAAAAAATAATAATGACGTGTACAGGTCCAGTCAGCACAGTATGTTGAGTTACTAACGGAGATAATAGTTGACCGTCAATTTTGACGGTCAATTTAAATTATAGGCCAAATTTGTCCAATAATTTCAAAAGTATGCCATAAATGTCTTATTTGAAAAATGAGGCCAGAACAGTCATTAATACTGAACTTCGGGCCAAACTAGGGTATTAACCCTAAAATATAAGTATCAATAACTATTGATCTCAAGACGATATCTTGCTTCCATCCCTAGTATCAGTTACTTAAGGAGACCTGATGTAGAGAAGGATGGTAGCCAGCATCTCGGCATCCCCTCTTCGTTCCATACACAGGGTAAAATCAGAGAGCTTTCCGTACCTCCACTTTCCTCTTTACGATAAACCCTCATCGCCGAAGCAGATGAAGTGTGATGAATCAAAGAGTCAGGTTGGTGCAGCGGTTGACAACATTGTACCATCCATCTGTTCAAGAGAAGAAAGTAAAATCGCTCAAGATACCATGGGAAGTAGGACCTACATAGAACTGACCGAACCATACGAGTAAAACAGAGATACATAGAGGAGTTTGGAGCAATTGAAACAATATCATTGGAATAAGTAACGATCAGCAGAGTTGGTTAATGTATGTACCTACACAAAGTCGATGCTTCTGGAGGAAATAGATGGTCATTTGATGCGCCATCGACTTCAGGGAGCAGGGGGATCCTTTTCGCCACCTGACTATTTGCCCATTTTAGTTCCCCTGGCTGAAAATATTAAAAGGTTGCCTACAACAGCATTCACAGGTACCACTTCAAGCAGCTTCATGAATCTAGCTAGTCCATAACTTATCCGAGTTTATCTGAGCAGATGTATCCTTGGAGGCCTCGCTTCATCAAACTCTTGTGATGGTACATAGTTAACAACCTCATCATATGTTTCCATATTCAGTGAACTTTCAGCAAAACATCTGCAGGTCATCAAACAAAGGAAATACAAGCTTAGGCATTGATAGTACATCAAGTAAACCGAGTAGCAGCCAGACATAAGTCAACAGTCAGACGTCTAATTACCTAAGCTCATGCCAGAAAGTATCAGCCCAGTCACCCAGAAAAGGCCTTATAGGACCAAGTAAGTCGCCCACAACACCGTTGCCGCCAGATTGAAAATCGGATTTTCGTTCAACGCTTTCGATGAAACACGAGGAGGCCACATGGACAATTACAGACGGATCTGGATCATCGAGCACAGCCTGCAGCTCCCTCCGGATCCATGGTTCTATTCTCTGTAACATTCCTTCAACTGTTGTGTTCTGTACAGTTCAGAACAAGCGATGTCGAGACTTCTAAACAAACTGAAACTTGAGAAACTCACACACTACAAAAATGAGCACAAATTTCTACCGGACCCCGGAGACCGACATCAGACATACCTTACGCCTACCACGAGAAGTATCAGCCATGGGAACAGCTTGCAAGCATTGCTTGTATATACTGCACAGCACAAGATCAAGTGAAAATGGAGCCATTATCACTGCATAACAAAGTAAAATCGACCATTCTAACAACGACAACAAGTTACCAAAAGATTTTTCCTTGACAAGAGTCGACATACCTTTCCCGCCACTGAAGCCTTCTTTCCCCTCCGGCAAAAGTTCGCCGCCTAGGTAAAGGCTGCGATATCCGGTTATCATTATGAACCGTCCTAACCACAAAGGAACAAAGGCAAAGAGTTAAACCCTATTCCAATTGGGGAGGGATTCTCAAGTTCAATTCCTCCGCTAAAGAGAATTAGGTTACCGTAATGCATTCCGAGAAGCGAATCTGCCGCGCCGAATTGCCACCGCCGTGGAGCTCTTGGCTTTCACCGGAGCTGTAGGCGGCGGAAGTTTCTCCGTCTCAAATCGCCGAGACGAGAGGCTGATCCTGCAGAACCAGGAATCGAACTCCGCGTTGCAGAGAGGACACCGCCTCTTCAACTCGCTCCACCGCCGTATGCACTGCAAGCAATACGCGTGCAAGCAGACGGAAATCACCGCCGCTCTGCGGTGATCGTGGAGCGGCGTCAAACATATCGAGCAAGTCTTCCCGCTGATCGCCGGAGAAATAACAGTCGACACGAATTTCTCCCCTCCCCGATGGCGGTGGTGATGTCTCCATGATGAGCTCCTTGAAGACGAAGGCATCTCCATTAGTTCTCTGTGAACTCTGAAACTGCGAAAGAAATTCGAGATTTCCCCGTGTTTTTGGAGCTCATTGTTGGGCTGTTTGGGCCGCATTGTAATATTTTATATGGGCCTTATGGACTGTAGCCCATAAGCTTAAATTGATCGATTCTCTTGAATGTTCGTGGATCAATCGAACTTCCTTGCAATGTTCTTTGGCAGGATCAAAGAATAAATTGATTACCTTCTTCAGACGGTACAGCAATCACTAATTCCTTATAATTGGGAAATCAAATCTTTTAAAATGAAAATTAGAAGCATGGCTACTAGAATTGAAATGAATAGTGACAAATCTGAAAACAAAATAATTCTTCTTATTAAAGAACAAGTAAGATGTGCACTATTACTTATAGTCACATCATGCAAATGATTGGTTTGTGAGTCTTTTTGTTGTTGTCTTTTAGTTTGTTAGTGTGATTTTGTTTTCTGTGATTGTTTTGTTCGTTTACTCGCGTGTTTTTTGCGTTCTGTCTGTTGTTTTTAAAGCGTATTATGTTTGTGACCGCTATAGAATTGTTGTTGCCGAATTCTTTTTTACTTTGTACCTTTTGTTTTGCTTTCATTGATTTCTTATATTTGCGTTTTGCTCTCTACCTCTTATTTTGCTTTCCTCGATTCTTATTTTTTGGTTTACTACTGCTTTTAATTCGCTTCCTTCCGTGTTTGTTGCGTTTTGTCACTGTTGTCCAACTTCGCTTTTGGTGTTGCCGACGCAAAACACACAAGATAATGTTGTCTCCCTTTACACTTGTCAATGTCGCTTTTTCCATTGCTTTCGTTCCTTTGCGCTTGCTTTACTTCTCTTGCGCAAACGCTCCTTTTACTCTAATGTTTCTTTACCTTTTCAGCGCAACATGCCGATTGTTTTTGCCGATTTGTTGTTATAGATTTTTGTTACTTCGGTTTCCTATAAAATCGCTTTGTTATATATTTTTTGTTTTACGCCGTCTTCTTGATAGAAGATGCTTAGTTTGTGCCTTGCGCTTAAACGTGTTAGTAGTTGATGTCCTCTTCTTTGTGTTTTTGCCTGACTTCGTTTTATCGTGTTCTGAGTGAACCGTTCCTTCCTTTTAAGATTGGCAGGACTTTTCTCTTCATCCTTTTTGTGCTTTTCGCAAATGTAGCTTTTGCTTACCTTCATTTTGTATGAAACCTGTTCTTTTTATGATTTAGTTTTACCTCCATGACATATGCTTCGTTCGTTATTTACGATCGTTTCAAGCAAGTTGCATGGAGAAACTTTTCATGTTTTCGTGTTTGCTCTTCACTGAAAACACATTTGGTTTTCCGTTCGTGTTGGTATATAGACAAAATTATTTACTTTGGTAATGACGAAATGTATGCAGTAATTAAATTCTGATTCCAAATTAAATTCGTTAACTATGCGAATGTTAAACGTGTTGTATAGGAATTACTTATTCTCAGTGCGAATTGCGTCCAGTGAACGGGGATAAGAACAAATACAATCCACAGTTATGCTGATGTTGGATTTAGATTTATGGTTGATCAAATATGTATATGCTTATGTGCGTGTATTAATTAGGATGTTTGATGAATAAGACTAAATAGGAATCAGTCCGTTGCCATTAGTAAAATTCCCCAACTATTGGGTTTCAAATAGTGGCCTTACACTCCCAACTCAACTTTTTTTAGTTCCCTTACCTGTTTTGATGTGGTTTTCCATTGTCTATTCTCTCTTCTGACAGAGCCGCCTGTCCTTACGAAATGAAAAACTGGTCAGAGAAGTACAGGTTTCCCCTTTACTTTATGAGTGGTGTGTCGATCCCCGTTCCGTCAGATCCTACTTTTCGCCTTTACCCTTACCCTTTCACTTCGCCGCCGTTCCACCGCCTGCTCTGTTAGTTGCCATTTTGGTCTTTGTGAATCATCATTGCTTCTTCGCGCTATCACATGCATCCTCTTTTCCCAGGTCATTCATCGTTCTGTCTCTTCCTTCACCACTTGTTTGTTCACAAACATTGCTACTCATCTCAAAGAAGAAGAAACTCACCCCTTCTATCCCTCGCAACCACTCATCTCAAGGAAGAAGAAGAACCCACCCTTGCAGATGAATTTCTTTAACTTTTTCCAGTTCATCTTCGATCTCGATTCTTTTTGTTGAACTCCCAATCTCAACGGCCACATGTCTCGGTCGACACTTGCAGTTTAAACTTGTCTTTCTCCATCTAAGCTTCTTCTCCGACGAATCGATGAGGGGACGACGCAACCAGACTTCTTCGCTCATAGGTGCTTACGACGAACTATTGCTGCATCATCAGTTTTCCTCTGTGTTTCAGTTTCATTATAGTCTCTGTTCCGCTCTCTCTTGCTGATTTTGTATTGGTTTCTTTGTTCTCTTTGTTTATCACAGCCGGCAGATTTGAGAGGTTCAGTGATGGTGTGGAGAAAAGCTAATCTCCAGGATTCCTATGATAATCGGTGTTCTGCGTCACGGTTTGGAGAAAAATCCGATCTCCAGGTTCCGTACTGCAATTGGATTTCAGGTGACGGTTCTTTCTGTGATTAGTTTGTTAACTCTGTTTTCTTCCTTTCATGGTTTCGTTCTCATTCTTTCTTCTTTTGGAGGGTTTCTTCGTCCCCTTTCAGAGGAGGTTGGGTCACCGAGGTATATTACAAGGATTCCGATGGTAATTGATGTTCTGTCGTGCCTTATCCGTAACCTTATGAACGAGCAAAAGCGAGCGATGGGTGGCCGATATGTCAACGGAGTTTTGTCGCGACCGACCATATGTAATCAATCTCTTGCAGGTGATCACTTCCTATTCCACTGCAGGTTCCTTATTCTATATAGAAATTGACAGGTTTTGCTTTAAAATTTGCATCTAACTTTATTTAACCTCTGTGTATTTTTACTCAAAGTGGTTTTGCGTTGTTCTTTTTTTGTTTTCCATCCTCAGTCGTGTTTGGTTTGGTTGCCTGGGATTGCTATCTGCTCTGATCTCCTTTCTTTCTATCATTGTTTGTGTATGTACTGGAGATGGAACACTGTATCATCATCAACCAAAACAATGACAGAAAGAAAAGTGAAACAGAAAAGACAAGTAACGAAATACAAACTACGGACACGATGCCTGAAGAGATGGCCTTCGCCAAACAGTTGGTTGGGATTTTCCGCCATTGGTCAGGTGTTCTTATAAATTGTGACTTTAATCGGTTGTTTTCCCGTTTTAGTTAGTTCTTTTTACCGCTTAAGCATTTTACAGCTTCTGTTGAATGTTTATTCTTTGTCTTTCACGTCTTTCCGATCAGTCCTGCTTTGTTTTTTGCTCACTTTAACATTGCTTGCTGTTCAATTTTTCTTTTCATCGTTTCTCTTGGGCTTAAAATCCTCAAGGTTGTTGCTCAGTTTTTATTCCTTTCTATATAGGTCATCACTGAGTGCTCCGAAATCCAGTTCTTCATGGAACTCCTGGTGGTTGGTGCTTAGAGCTATCAAAGCTACGAGTTGTGGTCAGAACAACGAGGGAGCAGTGCTATGTAAGACCTCTTTATATGCTCGAAGACTATCCTTTTGAGCTTGGCTGGGTAATGATAACTTGGAGTTTCAAGAAGATGTTAGCAAGGTAAGCTTCTCTTCACCATCTTAGCAAGTATGTATGATGAATGCTTGCCGGTTTAGTGAGTAGTTTGCTGCATTGTATATCATTTTTAACAAGCATGATGCTGCCCCTGATATGGGGATGGATCCACAGTTTCACAGTTGCCTTTTTGGCCTCTCTTTTCTCCCTCTTCCAACGGCTGCTCTTTGTCTCAAGCAATGATTGACAACAACTATTTTGATTCGAGCAAGTTAGTTCTCTGCTTTATTTCTCTTCCTCTTCCATCTACTCTTCTTTTTTTCTTTCGTTGTATTCAATACCGCTACCACATAATTTTTCCTATTCATTCTAGGATTTACTCTTCCTGATTGGTCAGAAGATTTAGTTTCTCAGACAACAATTGGTGACCCATTGACTGTCAAATAGGTGGGAGTCGAATGAAGGATGTCATAATAAAAAAATCAGTTTCTCTTTTACCTTTGAAAATTTCACACAAACTCTTCCACACAAACTCCAATTGCCACTTCCTGTGTTGAATGATTTACTTCCTCACAAAGGGTTACTAAGTTTTCATATCTCTTGATTTTACATAAATCTACCATGCGAAGGTAAATCTGCAGAACATGGATATGAATCCCGCACAACCCAAATATGATCCTAACATTACAAGACTATTTCGATTTAATTGAAAGTGTTGATTGGTTGTGATAGAGTCAAAAACTATATTCCTCAACCACAAGATCAAGTTCGAGGTGAGAAAAATTGCATTCATTTCATGTGTTTGGTGTTTGTTAATAGATTCCCTGATAATGTTACAGCTTTATGTGTTTTCTCTTTAGAAATTTGTGCCTTCGGATTGGCAGTGAATTGACAGGATTGTTTCTCCACAACACACAAATTACAACTCTTCTATTGCAACATGCAGTTGGTACTCGAATTTACATGTTATTGTACTACCTTGCCTGCTAACATACTATAGAAAGTTGTATAACCACCATTGTGATTTTTTCTGAATTTGGTTCTATTTGTGATGCCAGATCATGCTTGCCTACATCTATACAAAGTAGATTAATGACATTATATGGCCAGTGATGAACACGATCATTCACGTGGGCAGGATAAATGATGTTGTGAAGAGGATCCTGAGGATTTTATGAGATTTATTTTGAGAAACCATTACCTGTTCTCAGTACGTATAGTTAATAAGCTTGAGAAACATGTCAATCACTAATCCTTTTCCTTATTTGTCACAAGTCCATATGGGTATCTATACTCTCTGCTTTGTTGTAACATATTGTCTGTTTTCTATAGGAGCATGGGGGTTTAGCTAGGGAAGTTGTAAGTCTTGTGCTGTTATTTACCATTATTATTTTGCATGTTGCCGGTGACAGGAGTAGAGAGAAACATAAAGGTTTTCTGAAATGAAATATGCTCTTCATGATAAAAATACTAACTATGTATGTCGTTAACAGTATTTTCCTAATTACTTTGATGGGGCTGGTTTGCTTTTCATTAAGCTTAGGTTGGTTCATTGAGCTTATGTGTTATCTATTCTTTCAGTTGAATCTGTACACAATATGATCTTCGCCACAACTTCCCTCTTTTTATTTATCTTTATCGGGTAGCTCTTACTTAAGTATGAAATTGCATATGTTTGTAGGCTGAGATCATGACTTTCATTGTTTTTCGTAGCACCAACCTGATGTGTTTTTAGCAAACTATTTCTCTCTGCCACAACTCTTTAGAGTTGGATTCTATTTTCGATACTTATGCTGATAAACAGCCTGATGTATTTGCCTTTTAACTGGTAAAAATTAACTAGGCATCATCATTCATCAGTGATTGAATGAATGCATTTGGGTTGTTTCTCTGTTTGGTTAATGTGGAAATATGAAGCCATCTCTTAGCCAAGCTTTTCCATCTTACGCAGGTTGGACATTGGAGACGGTCAAAAGTTTGAACTAAAGAGACTCCCAAGGTCTAAACCACACTTAAAATGCATTAAGGGGTCGTTTGGATGGATCAATCTAGAAATGAGTCAATTTGATCAATTGTCTCGTTTTATAAATGAGGCAATTAAAACGAGTCAATTCGAATTACCTGCCCTCACCCCAGGTAATTGAAATTGACTCAAAACGGATCAATTCAAAATACCTCAGGCAGATTGATCCATCCAATTTTTTTGCTGGCAAACGAGGCAATTTGGTACAATTGTCTCAAAACGAGACAATTGTGTCAAATTGATCCGTTACAATTCCTCATCCAAACGACCCCTAAGTACCTTGGCATGGTATGAGAATTTTAACATAAAATGTGTTTTTTTTTCTTCGTATGTTTGCTCAATCTTTATGATTCCCTTTGCAATGTGGTGTATTCACTATTAACATACTGAAGTGGATCATCAACAAAAACAAAAGCATTGCAAGTACATTTGTCATGACCAAGTTTACATGCCCTTTTTCTCTCTTCCTTTCCAGTTGCATCCCTATCTTCAATTTTTCTTTTTACCTCTGTTTCTCTTTTTGTTTTTGGATATAAATTCCCCTATTTATCTCTCTTCTTTATCATATGTAGATAGCAGCTACGCAGAGATTTGAGAATAGGAAGATGCCGCTTGGAGAGACATGGAGTTTGTAAGAAAGGGAGCAAAATTAGGCTTGGAGGATCTGCAATACCAGGTTAATTGTTTATTTCTCAGGGTTTTGTTTTCTAATTCTCAGTCAATTCCTCTTATTTTACAGGCATGCTGCATTTCTTACCTGCCACAATGTGCTGTCATTTTTAAGATCATGAGCTCCTTAACTAGAAATTAGCAATAGGTTCTTTTATCAGTCTGTTTCATTTGTTCTTGAGTTCCATAACTGAGCCAACCAGCACTCCAACTACAACTTCTTGCTATGCATCTTTTACTTTTTTTATTTCCGATGCTGTGCATCTTTTAGTTGAGTCAGGACAGGATTTCGGAGGCAGTTTAGCAATAGTTACTCAACGAGTTCTAACTCTACAGGATTCTTTTCTTTACAGAAAATAGTTACTGGAGCAAACTCTGCAATTCTGGGATGTCTTCCATGAGATAAAAGACAACATAATAAGTAATTCATGTCCTTTGTTCTTTACTAATCTGAGGGGTTAATATTTATGGCAAATAATTTACCTTTTGGAGGTTTTATTTTAATTGAATTGTAGGATAGGTCCATGTTTGGTTCAATCATGTTCGTGCATGTTCTACCTTAACTAAATATCATATTTGGGGTGCCGCGTGCAGGAAGTCTCGCTATGATATGGAGAATGCAAAGAAGAAGACAAGGAGTGAGCTGTAAGCAGCAACAATGATTTCCCCCGTCAAATCTCCTGGTCGTAGCTTAGGAGGATGAAGAGAAAAAAAGGAAGAAGATAAGAAAATTAGACGATCTGTTACGAAACAGAGTTGCCATGGGTTCTCCTCTACACCCACTCAATTGCAGAAAGAGAGAGTGTGTGTGGCAGGGTGACAGTCCAAACATAACATAATAGGTTAGTATTTGATTTTTGCCTGTTATTTCAGTTTGTTTGTGAACCCTTATTTTGTCGTTTCCTTTGCCATTGCTTCTGCAGCAAAGCTTGAAACGTGAATGGGGTAATGCACCATATAACTTCTTCCCATCCACGACTTAGAGCTGTAAAGTAGTTAGTACTTAAAAGTTCTTTAGAGTTGAATGGAACTGCCTGCTCCAAATGGATAAATAGAAGCTTTTGGGTTCTGCTGTTACTTCCTTTCCAACGTGTTGTTTAACATCTTTGTTTACTTCCTTTGAAACGTTTAGTTTGCCATATTTGCTGTTCTCTGAAGGATATTTTTTTATCTACCTCAAATAACTTCACTTGCATAGATAGTGTATTGTCCAGCGAGTGCATGTTGTTAATTTGCCGTTATAGTCTGATCCAGGTCTTGCTGCACGGTTGTGACTTAGAGTGAGAAATGAAGCCGAATGCATATGATGGAGGGAGGAAGATGGGGGGAAGATGAGGAGGACCTGCAGGCTGGAACCGCCATCATATTCTTGCATGCTTTGTTCAGCGTTGAAGAGGTTTTGGTACTTCCTTCTCCCATCACTGTTGTTTTAGTTTGTCGGAATGAATGAAATGAAGTACAATGCAGAAGAAAAACCATTAGGCTTTTGGGTTATTGAAACTAAATGTTTAGATCCAATTTTATGTGGATATATAGAATAAGGAGGAAGCAAATTAAGGTGTTTGATATGAATGGAAAGTAAAACAACAAGAGTACATAATTAAAAGTCCACTGCAGCAGCTATTTCGTTAGTTGCTGCCAGCAAGGAAAGCAAAGCAGCAACACCATTACCCCAATCTAGCTAGCATTTTCTTTTCCTTTCTTTAGCAAATATGAGCACGGCAAGTTTACAGAGTAGCTGATGATTACCTTTGCGATATGGTCTGTAAATATAGAGAGTTCTTATCAGTAAGGATTTTGGTTGTATGGAAGGGTTAGATTTCTTGGATGGAAGTAGTTGGGAGGGGCAGGATTCATTTCACAGGATGATGTCAGAATTGTTTCTCCTTTTCTTGAAATCCCTATATGGCTATTGAAATTGTACCTTTTCAGTTTAATCCAATGAAGAAAGAGATTAGGATTACAAGTTACTACGAATCCTAGATTCTACTACGCAATCAAAGTTACTCCCGAACCATACCAACTCACGGGTACAACTCTTAACGGACTTGGTTTTTGTTATCAAGAAGCATGATTAGGATCAATCTCTATGGACTTTTGTCCTTCTGAGTATGTGTTCAGTGATTACCAAATGATTAATCACTTAATGATTTCCTGATAGTTGTGAGTTACTGATATTTAACCAAATGATTTACTGATTCAACTCAAGTGATTGTATGGGGGGAAAGCTGTATCTGACGCTACTGGGAAGAGGAGGTGATGGAATGGAAGATAGTGCGAGTAATGGCAATTCTGCATGGTGTGGAATGACTTTTATGCTAAGTTTATGTTTTGATGATATCCTAACAACCTGTTATTGAGCTTACGTACTTTTAATATGGCCTGTCACATGGATTTTTTTAATGATTGCATTGTTGCTGTGTCGAGAATTTTAATGTGCTAAGTAGGTTCTTAATGTATCTAAAATTTATTTCGAGTGCACTATGCTCATGTGTCTATTCAAATGTTAGGATGAGAAGTGATTACACTTTTAGAGTTATTCGGATATAATTGATATCTTTAAAGCGTGTCATACGTGTTCAAATTGGACATGGATACCAATTAAACGTTACGTTACAAGCCTCCTGACGTGAGGTGCATGTGGTTCACTTGGGTAGCGATCGAAAGGTTTATTTTGTGTCTTTTGAAGCAAACTAATATCTATCCAACCTGTTTTGCCCGTCGCGTAGCGCGGGCTTTAACTTCCTAGTAGACAATGGTTTACAAAGTCATGCACACATGATGCTGCTACTGCTGCAACTATAAGTTTCACTCATTCAACCTGATGAAACATCAGAGACGTTGCTTGGATTAACAATGGAAGCCGTATTAGACTTCATCATCCATGTCAACCTCGTCTTGAATATCAGCGTTGATCTCACCACCATCATCGATATCAATGTCGATCTCACTGTCGCAGAGAAAAATGCGAACATCACAAGTGCTTGATACTCTTGGGAGTCTTAGCAGTACCTGAAGTTCCTTGCGCTCTTGTTTGGTATCAGCTTTGACTACGTGGATATCTACCTTCTTTAGTACAGCTCCAACAGTGAGCAAATGTGCTATCGTTTCCGCATCAGTTTTCAGGGGTACAAAATCTTTGACCTTGATTTCCTCGAGGCTCGACTGCACACACTGCGGTATACAAGTAGGTTCTGTCTCCTCCCATAACATTGAGCCCTCAGCCATCCTCTGAACATCCCACAAATCAAGTCATTCATGTTCATTTGTAATAGCGTAAGAAGAGAGAGATGTGGAACTCACCGGTTTGATGACAAGAGATTGTAATCTGGGGACTGAGTGGAGTAAGGAGTGCAGAATCCAGCTGCTCGACCTTTCAGTAGGTTCGAGTGTCAAATACGTCAAATTGGGGAAGACAGCCAGCTGAATATTGTCGCCTGCTGACAGAAATTCCTGCAAACAAGGATTACTAAAAAAATCAGCCCTCTAAACAACTAAGAGATAGTGTAGTTTATGGAGTAAGGGGAAAATGTTCATTACAAGAGTATTCCAATATAAGCACATCTCCTTTGCACTGGAGATTTGGGCGAGCAACCTAACCAAGCTTTGATACGAGCTTGCTCTGCGACCAGTGTCAACTCGAGCTGAATCGAGGCATGGCAAGGGACTACTACTGCATAGAAACTCTAACTCTGTGAAATCCTCGAGATAAAGATGCTCAAGCTTTGGCGCTTCCATAGCAATGCGACACAAGCACTTATCATCATCCTCAGCAAGAAAAGCAATTATCGTCAAGTTTCTCAGGGATGGTATGGAAGCAATGAGTACGTCGTTCTCGTTCATGTCTAGTAAGATGCAATGCTCCAGACGAAGAGTCTCCAGAATAGGGCAACCAGTTATGAGCCTGCTCAAGGACTCACGGTCCTCAGCTAAGACATCCCAAAGCTCTAAGATTTTCAAACTAGGAAGAGAAACTGACCCGTTCACAGTGGCCTTAACCTCGTGGAGCTTCGCAACTTTAAGATTCTTCAAAGTGTAGAAACTCTCTGGAAGCTGGAGACAAAGTTGAGATACAATGGCCTCAAGAAGCATAACATCAATTTCCTCAACCTGAGACCCAAATGCCAATCCCCTCTTATTCAAGTAATCTTGCATCGCCCTCGAGACTGAAACATGGAAGCGGAAACAACGTACAGAATCGAGATTCCTGTGCTGGCTGAAAACCCTATCGACGAAGCGGAGGAATTCCACATCCCTCCTCCTATCTTCCATCTCCGTCAGCCGAAAGTAATTAGCGACGCGGGAGCTGATAAGATCCCTGTAAACCAGGCGGTTGTCGAAATCGAGATTGGAAACCCTAGTCCAGAGATCCTTCCACCGCCGGCTGAGGACGGCGGTACCCACGGCGTACTTGGTTGGCAGAAAAGAGAGGATGTGGGAGATGATTTCGTCAGGTAGAGAGGTCAGCCTGTCGTCGATTCCCGGCTCCGGTACCTTCCATTTGTCAGTCCTCGCCATTTTAGCAGCGTTCTTCTCCATGGATGAAAGGTTTGGAGGTGCCTCTAACCTGGGAACGTGTACAGGGAGAGGCGCGCGAAGAAGCAAAGCGACGCTTACACTGATTGATTTGTTGGGTAATTATCCAAAATGGTTTCGGAAATTTGGTACTTGCACAGAATGGTCATATAAATTTTAGATTTTATCTTAGACAGATATTTCGAAGTTTGGTCACATTCTATCTTACAAATACAATAAGACGATATCCAAAATACTACATTCCTCACATATGAAGGTGGCAAATAGTTTGTATCTATTGATTGGTGGATTGAATTGATAGTTTCAAAATCAAATGGTGAATTAAATTCATAGATCCAAATAACATCTAAAACATTAGACCAATATATAAAATATGAAAAGTAGGTTCTGCTTCCTCCCACTCCATCAGCCATCAACTAGGGTTAGAAATTGGAGAAAGTGTAAAAGTGTCGATTCCGCCTGGTTTAGGGCGTTTTTTTTAAAAAAATTTTAATACGACGAATAACAAGTCAGAATGTTATTAGTGAGCAACAAAATGTCATCTCATGATGCAAAGATTTGATTTGATTTCCAACTCAATTCCTCATTCTCTGTGATCTATACAAGAGAATCAGAAAGCAGAGGAATCGGTATGCAAAAATGAAAGACAACATTACTGCGATATTACTCCACTTCTGAGACTCCTTAAGACCTTGCAGCTTCAAGAATCCTTGCCCATCCAGAGAGCAGATTCCATCAACGAACTCCAAGCATCTCCTCTTGCCTTGCTCTCCCCCATACTCATTTATCATAAAGCACTCCAATGGGTACTTAAACAAGCTCAGGTAGTGCATGAACACCCAAATCTCAGGCATGTCGTCTTTGGCTATGAAGTACCCAGAGAACAGGAAGAAGGATCCCATGAAGCAGGCAATCAAGGATGTCCCTGTGATGAAATCTCGTACTAAGGCGCTGAAGCATGCAACCATGGAGTTTGACATCATCACCACCAGCCATACCACTAGTAAGAAGTACAGAAACCCATCAATGTCTCTTCTCAGTCCGATTAGCCAGTATGTTGGGAGGCTGTACAGCGCAGCCACGACGAACAGGAAAGGAATGAACACGAGTGCATTCGATACGATGTAAGAAGAGACTCTGTATGATCCCTTTGAGATCTCTGTCAGTAGGATTCTTCTCTCTTGTAAGAATATCGGCAGAGCTTCTGTTGTGGATGACAGCAAGAACGTGAGGCTGAAGGCGAAGAATCCAACTTGAGTTTCGAGCACGTACCTGTTTGGTTCATCTCTTCCATTCATGAATATGGTCCCCAGCACTAGTCCAGCAGCTAGCGCTTGTACCATTCTGGAGGTGAAGAGCTGATTTGTTCTGCAGATTATGCTGAAGAATCTCTGTCCAAGTATCCACACCTCTGTGAATCGACCGTTGGAGTAGGATACTCTAGTTTTCTTCATATGCACGTCATAACATAACTCGTCTTCATCGCTACTGTGATCTTCACTTCTTTCACCATCATCTCTTCTCAAGGTTTTCAGCACATCAATGGCAAACTCCAGCACATTGACATGTCTTGGAATGCAACAACCAGCAGATATAAGTCGCTCCTCGAGCGATGCAAGCGTTCCTTCATACAGAGCAGCTCCATTCGACAGCAGCAGAACCCAATCGAACACCTTGAGGATACGAAACCCAGGCTGATGGATGGTCAGCACAATCGTCTTACCATGGTCTGCAGCCATGGATTGAAGCAGCTGAACCACATTAAGAGCCGATCCAGAATCCAAACCGGAGGTTGGTTCGTCAATGAGAAGAACAGCAGGGTTATGAACTAGCTCAACAGCGATGGACACTCTTCGCTTCTCACCACCTGAAATTCCCCTGCTAGCTTCATCTCCAATCCTGACACTGGCAACACGTTCAAGAGCTAGCTCCTTCAATAGAATCTCCGCTCTGGCTCGAGCCAGTTGGACCCCTCCACCTAACCTGAGCCGAGCTGCGTACAAGACCATCTCCTCTACTGTGAGAAGTGGGAAGAGTGCCTCATCCTGGGTCACATATCCAGATATTCTGCGGAACCAAGATGCATTCATCGGCTTCTCGTTCACGAGTACTTCACCGGAGACTCGTGAAGAAGCCTGGCGACAACCTGTAACCAGGCTGCCGCCGAGTATCTGAAGCAATGTGGTCTTACCAGCACCACTTGGACCAGCAATGGCCATGATTTCACCTGCTCTGGCTTCAAATTCAACATTCCTCAGTATGTACTCATCAGCAACATCAATTGGCTTCAGTTGCTTCCACCATTGAAGCCAGCTGCCACCACCATTTACTGTGCGGGAGAGTCTGTAGGAAAGCTTCTTAGCCTTGATGGTGTATCGTACTTCTGTCTCTTCCTGATCCATTGTTGAGGGTTATGGACACATTGATGAGGGGGAAAAAAGACTCAGACTGAGAGACCCATCTTATTAAACATGACGAGATGAATATGAATCGGGTATGAGACCAGTAAGATGAACTAACTCCACCAACTCTACTCTTATTTGAACACGTTGTCAGATAATATCAGGCTAGCTAGCAGGAGGGAGCACCTCATTTTGCATCCATGGCGGCTGCCTGCCTTTGAGTTGGCAGCCATACGTATGTGCGATGGACTTTTGGGAGAAACTGACAGCAGCTTCCAGATGGTAGCCGATATGTATACACAGTTCGCCACTTGTTCCCACTGAATAACACTGTTTCTAGATGACAAATCATTTTTTTTTAGGAAACTATACACAAGTAGGATCGTAGTTAATGCACGGTGTCGATCTCGCTAGAAAACCAGTGTTTTTTCTTTTTGCACTTCTAGAAACTGAAACCAGAAAGGACCAGGAAGCATTAGCATGGACTAACCATGGGAACCGTCTTGTCATCGATTTCCACTTCGCCGTCTCTGTCAAACTCATTGGCAAATCTCTACTCGTGGACATCGCCGTCGACACTAGTGCTCATCTCTCTACCTCGAAGTAAAGGCGAGCATTTTTCGTAGCAGTGAGTCCAGTGACACAAACTCTTCGCATTCTTCTTCATCACTTGAAGGACAAGAGTTTGGATGAGTAACTCAATCAGGCCAATGTAAGAGTCAGCGAATATAAGGATTCCTGCTCGAGATTTGGTTATAATGGGACACAGCCACTTCTTGTACCGACGATCACCACAGCTCACCATCGTCAAGTTTCTCAAGTTTGGCAAGGAACCAATAACTAAGCACACGCCTTTCTCCTTCATATCCATGGATACTCCAGATGAAGAGTCTAGAACAGGCAAACCAGAAATGAGCCTGCTTAATTACTTGAAGTCCTTAGGGTATACTTGTTCAAGCTTTAAAACCTCTTCACTATGCAGGAAAACTGACCTCCACTTTGCATTCATTATGACCCTGTTGAGTTCCACAACATTAAGATTCTTCAAAGTAGACATACAACAAGAGAAGGCAAGCAAGAATCAACATAGACTTAGTTCGATTAACTTCAAGTTGATATACAACAAAGAAATGATAGTAATCCTCCGGATATCTATCTGCATCCCATTCCCATATTCTTAATAAGAGACAACGTCATTGACATTTGGATTAACAACGGGGGATCATTTAACATATTTATAAGACATTCGTCTTCATCATCAAAGTCAATCTCGCCTTAGTTATCAGTATTGATATCATCATCATCATCATCATTATCATCATCATCATCGATATTAATGTCCATCTCCCTGTCGCATAGTAAAAGGCGAACGTCACAGGCGCTTGATTCTCTTGGGAGTTTTAGCAGTGTCTGAAGTCCCTTGCGCTCACGTTCGGTATTATCATCTTTGCTTACGTGGATAACTACCTTCCTCAATACAGCTCCAACGTTGAGCAAATATCCTACCATTTTCATATCATTTTCTAATGGTGCAAAACCTTTGATCTCGATTTCCTCAAGGCTCCATTTCAGACACTGCGGCCCAGGTTCTGTCTCCTCCCATATCATCGGGCCCTCAGCTATCCTCTGACCATTCCACATATCAAGTTATTCATGCTCATTCCTCCTATGAGTAATAGTGTAAGAATATTTTCATTCAGAGAGAGAGAGAGATGTGGAACTCACCGGATTGATGACAAGAGATTGTAATTTGGGGACTGAGTGGAGGAAGGAGTGTAGAATCCAGCTGCAGCACCTTTCAGTAGGTTGGAGTGTCAAATTGGGGAAGACAAGCCGCCGAACATCATTGCCAGCTGACAGAACTTCCTGGAAACGAGGATTACCAAGATCAGCTCTCTAAAAACAAAGATAAATGATAAAAGAGCGAACTTTCAGGAGAAAGTAGAAAATGTTCATTACAAGAGTATCGTCGTGCAAGAACATTTTCTTGGTGTTGGTGATTTGGGTGAGCAACCTAATCAGACATTGATACGACCCTCCTCCTATGTCATGAATCTCAGCTGAATACAGGCATGTCAATGATCTACGGCCTAGAAACGTTAAGTCTACGAAACCCAGAAGAACAAGATGCTCGAGAATCGGGGCCTCGATTGCAATGTGGCAAAACAAGTGCTTAACATCAAGGTCGTCTACAATCCTCAGGTTTCTCAAGGATGACAAGCAAGCAATGCGTATATTCTTCTCGTTGGAGTTGTCTAAGTAGCACCACTCCAGATCAAGAGTTTCCAGAACAGGGCAGCCAGAGATAAGTCTGCCTAACGACTCAGAGTCCCGAACTATTACTCGCTGAAGCTGTAAGATCTTCAAACTAGGAAGAGAAACTGACCCCTGCGCACTCATCAGAACAGAGTGGAGCTTCATAACTTTAAGATTCTTTAAAGTGTAGAAGCCCTCTGGAAGCCACCAAATCAGTCCGGGATGTCCATATGTCACTGCCCCAACAATACTCACATCAATTTCCTCAACCTGAGACCCAAACAACAGTTTCCTCTCGAGAAGACCATCTAGCGTCGACCTCCAGTTAAGCCGGAATAATAGAAAGTGTAAGCGGAAACGCCTCACCGAATTGAGATTCCTGTGCTGGCTCAGAACCCTGTAGACGAAGCGGAAGAATTCCAAGTCTTGCCTCGCCCGAAACGCTGCCTGCGCTGGTGAATCTCCTCCGTGGTACGTACCGAGCTGCTTGTAAGAAAGGTGGACGTCGAAATCGAGATTGGAAACCCTAGTCCAGAGATCCGTCCACCGCCGGCTCAGGACGGCGGTTCCCACGGCGTACTTGGTTGGCAGGAGAGAGAGGATGTGGGCGATGAGTTCGTCCGGTAAGGTGCTCAGCCTGTCGTCGATACCCTGCTCCACTACCATCGATTGATCGGTTCTTGCCGCCATTTCAGTAGGGTTTCTAGATGAAGAAGCCAGCAAAAAAAAGCGGGAAAAAGAAAGGAAATTTCTAAGAGGTGTGCGGGATTGTATCAGTGCAAGGAAGAAGAAAGCTGGACGGAGTCAAATCGTGGGCCGGCTTCACAGGCCCGAAGGAAAATAGCTGTGGTGGCGTTGGAGATTGTTCACGGGCCAATACAAAGCCCATAAGATAAGTATGACTGGCTAGTGGCTAACATGTGACTAGGGATGGCAACAAAACCCGAACCCACGGGTACCCACCCGACCCAACCCGGTCAACGCGGGTAAAATCCGTGTTGACGGGTTTTGGGCCGGGTTTGGGTTTAAACCCGTTCACTATTCACCGGGTTGGGTTGGGTTTGGGTTTAGGTAAACCCGGCCCGTGGGTACCCGCCCACTCATATAATTAATTTTTTCGGTATATTTAATATTCTAAACAACTATTCTTATTTATGTTTGTGGAGACATGTCTAATTTTTTCTTTTTAATTGTGTAGAATGAAGTTGATGTTATGGAGTGGAGACTAAAGAAACTTAATTGAAAGAAAGAAGCTTTCAATTAAACATGTTATTTATGGATAATTTGTGATTTGCTTCAATTTTCATGAGTTTTCTAGATTGGTGTTGAACAATTTGTATAGTTAATTTGTGATTTGCTTGAATTTTCTAGAATGGTGTTTTATATATGGATAATTTGTATTGAGAGATTGATATTTGACTTTAATTTTGATAAGAACTTGTAATTGTAAATTTTTTACGACAAAACCCGTGGGTACCCATGAACCCGCGGATACCCAACGGGTTGGATTGGGTTTGAGTTTTTCAAACCCGGTGGGTTTTACCCCGGGTTTTTTTCAAAGATAAACCCATGGGTTTGGGTTTGGGTTTGGCAAAACCCGACCCAACCCGACCCATTGCCATCCCTACATGTGACGTGGTGAATTACTACCGTCAAGGTGAAAAGTCTCCAAAAAAGCGAAAGAACAGGAAAAATAGATTCCACATAACAGTATGATCAAGCTACTTATTACCACCACTCCACCAGAAGCAAGGGAAAACAGGAGAGAGAGAGTAAGGAACTTACATCATGTAATGCAACCAAGTGATCGCCATGGGAGAAGATTGATAAACACACGACGACATCTGCCTTGATGACAAATTCACAAGTGATTGACATTATGATACAACTTCTGATATCATCTCTGTTCCAAATGAAAATAAAAGCGAATAGCGCAATCAACGTGCTGAGACATATTGTTCAAGATTGCTCAAATACATTAAATCAGGTCAGCGTGATTTTGATAGCTAGGGTCCATCTTTTTGTCATTGACTTCCACTTGGTCATCTCTGTCGAAGCATTTGGGAATCTCTAAAGGCGGGCATCACAAGCGCTCTAGCGTTTTGGCAGTCTTCTTGGCAGGGAGTCCAGTGACGCGAGCTCTTCGTATTCTCCTTCGCCACTTGAAGGGCAAGAGTTCAGGTGAGTAACTCAATCAGGCAATGCAAGAGTCGACCAATATAAGGTACCCAGCACTAGTCCAGCAGCTAGCGCTTGTACCATTCTGGAGGTGAAGAGCTGATTTGTTCTGCAGATTATGCTGAAGAATCTCTATCCAAGTATCCACACCTCCTCTGTGAATCGACCGTTGGAGTAGGATGCTCTAGTTTGCTTGATATGCACGTCATAACGTAATTCGTCAGCATCACTACTGTGATGATCTTCACTCCTTTCACCATCTCTTCTCAAGTTCTTCAGCACATCAATTGCGAACTCCAGCACATTGACATGTCTAGGAATGCAACTACCAGCTGATATAAGTCGCTCCTCGAGCGATGCAAGCGTTCCTTCATACAGAGCAGCTCCATTCGACAGCAGCAGGACGCGATCAAGCAGCTTGAGGACTCGAAACCCAGGCTGATGGATGGTCAGCACAACCGTCTTGCCATGTTCTGCAGCCATGGATTGAAGCAGCTGAACCACATTGAGAGCCGATCCGGAATCCAAACCGGAGGTTGGTTCGTCGATGAGAAGAACAGCAGGGTTGTGAACTAGTTCCACAGCTATGGACACCCTTCGCTTCTCGCCACCTGAAATTCCCCTGCGAGATTCGTCTCCAATCCTGACACTGGCAACATGTTCGAGAGCAAGCTCCTTCAGTAGAATCTCAGCTCTGGCTCGAGCCGGTTGGACCCCTCCACCTAACCTGAGCCTAGCTGCATACAATACCATCTCTTCTACTGTGAGAAGTGGGAAAAGTGCCTCGTCCTGGGTCACATATCCAGATATTCTCCGGAACCACAATGCATTCATCGGCTTCTCGTTCACGAGTACTTCACCGGAGACTCGTGAAGAAGCCTGGCGACAACCTGTAACCAGGCTGCCGCCGAGTATCTGAAGCAATGTGGTCTTACCAGCACCACTTGAACCAGCAATGGCCGTGATTTCCCCTGCTCTGGCTTCAAATTCGACATTCCTCAGTATGTATTCATCAGCAGCAGCATCAATTGGCTTGATTTGCTTCCACCATCGAAGCCAGCTGCCACCACCATGTACTACTGTGCGGGAGAGTCTGCAGGAAAGCTTCTTAGCCTTGATGTTGTATCGGGCTTCTGTCTCTTCCTGGTCCATTGTTGAGGTTTATGGACACACTGATGATGATAAAAGACAGACTGAGAGAGCCGTCTTATTAAACATGGCTAGATAAATGGGAATCGGATTCAGTAAGATGAACTAACTTTACCAACCCTAATCTTATTTGAACACGTTGTCAGTTAATATCAGGCTAGCTAGCAGGAGGGAGCACCTCATTCGCATCCATGGCGGCTGCCTGCCTTTGAGTTGGCAGCCATGCGTGTGTACGATGGACTTTTGGGAGAAACTGACAGCAGCTTCCAGATGGTAGCCTAATGAATAACACTGTTTCTAGATGACAATAATTTTTCTTTTAGGAGACTATACACAACTAGGATCGTAGTTAATGCAAACCAGTGTTTTTTTTTAACTGCTAGTAACTATAACTAGAAAGAGTCCACGGTTAATTCTTGTTTTCCTCTTTTTTTTAATCTCACGATTAATTTTGTTTCAGGACAATTTTGGAAACAAAAAGAGTCCACACCTGATTATTCTATATATTCTACCCAAACCCTAATCTACCATCCCCTCTAGCTAAACCCTAGACGACGGCAGCCAACAGCCGACTACCCGCCCCCCCTCTCTTTCTCCTCCACCCACCTCCTCCACTCCCCTCCGCTCCCCCCACCGGCCCTCCCTCCTCCTCCTCCTCCTCCCCACAACCGTCGACTCTCCTCTCTCTCTCTACCCAACCACCCTCCCCCTTCCTTGCCCACCAGCTACACACCGGCCACTCCCCTCCTTCCTTCCCTGTCCACCTCTCTCTCTCTCTCTCTCTCTCTCTCTCTCTCTCTCTCTCTCTCTCTCTCTCTCTCTCTCTCTCTCTCTGGGATATGGATGTGGCTGGAAAAGGTGGGATGAATAAAAAGTAAAAACCCTAGATCTGATTTTTCCCCCGCATTGGTAGTGATTTTTTCGTAGTGGTAGTATTTTTTCCGCATTGGTAGTGATATTTTCGTAGTGGTAGTGTTTTTTCGCATTGGTATTGTTTTTTCCGCATTGATAGTGATTTTTTCATAATGGTAGTGTTTTTTTCGCATTTATATTGTTTTTTACGCATTGATATTGATTATCATGTAATTGGTATGATTTGCATGTATTGATATTGATAAATCTGCAAAGGAATTGGTGTTTTGTGAAATGATAGTGTTTTTATTTCTCAAATGGTATTGGTGTTTTATGCATTGGTAGTGTTCTTTTAATGGATTTGTATTGTTTTATTGTTGCAGCAGTATTAGTTCAGCTGAACGAAAACAAGGAAAAGATTGAAAAAAAGGAAGAGAGATTTGACTGGAGATTGTGAAAGTGAGAGAAAGAGAGAGAATTGTAATTAATATATTTGTGTAACTTCCTAAAATGTACTTTGTTAAAAAAAATAATTAATAATTTTTGTCATACCCAGTTTACCCTTAGTAACCACGGTGAGACCCAAACACTGATTCCCTCTCCTGCACAAAATCTGGCCTTGGACTCCAGTTACGCGGCATTATTTCGAAATGTAAGCGGAAACGCCTCACAGAATTGAGATTGCTGTGCTGGCTCGGAACCGTGTCTACGAAGCGAGAGAATTCAAAATCTCTCCTCGCACGATTCGCTAGCCGCGTTGGTAAATCTCTTCCGCCGTAGATCAGCTTGTTGTCGAAATCGAGATTGGAAACCCTAGCCCATAGATTCGTCCACCGCCAGCTTAGGACGGCGGTGGACACGACGTACTTGGTTGGCAGGAAAGAGAGGATGTGGGAAAGAATTTCATCCGGTAGGGAGCTGACCCTGTCGTCGACTCCTGACTCCAGTGCCTTCAATTGATCTTCCCCGGCAATTGTATTCTCCGGTGACGTCTCTAATCCATCCATGGAGATTGGAGAGGAAGTTGAGCCACGACAACAACTGAAGTCCGAAGTTGGGATAAGATCAGGTGATTAGGGGCTTCCGGAGCGGTTACGATGATTAGTACAAATTAGATTTTAGGTAGTTACAAAAATCTATTAATTATAATTCTTTCTCTTTCTCTCACTTCCGTAATCTCCCGCCAGATCTCCTTTCCATATTTTTCTCGATATTTCTGCAAAAGAAAAAACACGAAATCAATACCAATCCATTAGACAATCACTATTCACTACCACTTTGAAAAACATCAATACCATTGCATAAATAAATTTATACCATTACACGAAAACTACCAATGTAAAGTCAAACAAATACCAAAACAACCAATATCACTATTATTGTGAAATCAAAACAATACCATTGCACAAATAAAGTAATACCATTAAACTAAAACTACCAATACAAACAATCTATACCATACCATTACAAGAGTCGACCAATACCAAAATCAATCAATATCACTATTATTGTGAAATCAAAACAATACCATTGCAAAAATAAATCAATACCATTATGAAAAACAAACTATACCATTTCATAAAACAAAACAATGAGCTGATACCAAAACAAAAAATTACCAGATCTAGGTTTTTATATCTACTATGGTTGTATTTGTATCTTAGGGCGACTGAGACATGGTTCCAAAATGGCTGCTACTGTACTCGCCAAAACCATATCTATCTATGTATGTTGTGATGGGAGGGAGAGAGAGAGAGAGAGAGAGAGAGAGAGAGAGAGAGAGAGAGAGAGAGAGAGAGAGAGAGGTGGACAGGGAAGGAAGGAGGGGAGTGGCCGGTGTGTAGCTGGTGGGCAAGGAAGGGGGAGGGTGGTTGGGTAGAGAGAGAGAGGAGAGTCGACGGTTGTGGGGAGGAGGAGGAGGAGGAGGGAGGGCCGGTGGGAGAGAGAGAGAGAGAGAGAGAGAGAGAGAGAGAGAGAGAGAGAGAGAGAGAGAGAGAGAGAGAGAGAGAGAGAGAGAGAGAGAGAGAGAGAGAGAGAGAGTCCGCGGTGGTCGAGGGTGGCCAACACGGAGTCATCGTCGAGGCTGCGGTCGGCGGGATTAGTGCGACGGGAGTGGTGGAGGCGGCTGCGGCGGGTTTGGCTGGAGGAAGGATAGAACTAGGGTTTGGGTAGATTATATAGAATAATTTGGTGTGGTGAATTTTTCATTTCCAAAATTACCCTAAAAAAATCTTGAATTTAAGATTAAAATAGAAGGGAAAATAATTAATCAAATGGTATATAAAGAGGTTGCCACTTGCCACCGTGATTACTAAAAATCAAGTAATCACCCTAACCCATTCTGGTTCGTTAGTCACTTGTCTAAGTCAATCCCAGCCCTCCAAGTTCATTAAAATCCAATGGTTCTAATTAATTCAATTTAATGAAGGGTAGTGTAGTAATTACATGATTCATGATTATTTTATTTTTAGAAATTAATAATTAAAAAATTCACAGCAGTGCCGACCAAAATTTTCGGGGGGCCGTCTAGCCTGTCCCCTCGCCTGCGTCCCATGGACCATGGCGGAGGAGGCTTTCCGGCGACAGTGCTGGGTTTGTATTGTTTAGCATTCTTGTTTGTCATTTTTAGTGACATTTTGTGCGGTTAGTATGTTTTGTAGTGTTGTCGGTTTATTTTGTAATGTTTGTACGCTTTGTTATTTTGTAATGTTTTTTATGTCTAAAAAATAATCTGATTGACTTTTGGATGAAACTCCTCTATATAGGGATGGAGCATCCAAAGTCAACCCATGTGTTTTTTTCCAGTTTGTATGGATTGTCAGTCTAGTTTGTCATTTTTGTTCACCAGGTTCGTAATGTTTCTATGTCTAAAAAACAATCGGTTTGACTTTGAGACGAAGCTCTCTATATAGGGATGGAGCCTCCAAAGTCAAACAAGTTGTTTTTTTTCTTTTTTGTATGGTTTGTATTGTTTGTCGGTATAGTTTGTATTGTTTGTACTGTTTGTATGTTTTGTCATTGTAGTTTGTACTGTTGTATGTTTGTATGGTCTGTACTGATAGTAATTACGGTTTATATACTTCGTAATTTTCCATAATACCCAAACTACCCATATTATTAATTAAATATCCCTTCTCACTATTTAATCGTCAGATTCCTATCTCTAGATCTAAAGACTGGACAAATCCCTTAGTCATGGATCCGCATTCCCGAAGTTGAGCTCTCAAAACTTTTTTAGTTTTTTGCTCATGCTATCTATTTGTTGCATCATTTTCTTTTTCTGTATTTTCCTTCGTATACTGGGCTTAGGGCCCATTCTCCCTCCCCACTGACCACGTTGGGCTTAGGGAACCATTCTGAAAAAAGAAAACTGACAACTGGACATTAGCAAGTTCAGATCTCGCTCGTCAAATCGCGACTCTCCTCGATCACAAATTCACAATCGCTCAGCAAATCGCGACTCTCCTCATCAATATTGCCATACTTTTTCAGTTTTCACACTTTAATCAAAACTCAACAGGCATAAATTGAATGATAAACAAACACTTTTGGTGCCCGCTCATACTGGAGAAAGTTTCGAAGGCAGTTTGTATTATTGTCTACTGGTTTTCCGGTCCTAGTTGACGGTATCGATTTTCATACGTAAAACTTGCAAAAATATAATCCCATAGCTAAAAAAATTTACAAAAATGAAACAAAGAAACATACTCATGAAATTCTAAAGCAAGACAAGATAACTAGAGTGATTATCAAGGTTGTCAAATCGGTTTATACCGTTGTGCCGGTTTAGCAAGTGGAATTGTTCTACAGGTGGTACAACCAGTTTGTGCCGATTCATGCCAGTTAATAAAATATGTAGAAATGTCAAAAACCAATAGTGTCACATGAATTTAATCACATAAACCATATTTGAAGACAATTTACGTACAATTTATATTGATATTTAAATAAAATGTGATATTTTCAATAGAATTACATGTACTTGTATTTATATTCACTAAAACGACATTATTTTACATAAAATTCACAAATCAATCATGCCGGTCATACCAGTGGTGTCATGCCGGTTTCATGGCCGGAACCGATTGAGCCTGACATGCCGGCCGACATGACAACCATGGTGATTATCCTCGCCATGGGTATTAGACATCCTATATTCTTAATTGGCAACATCATTGACCTTGCTTGAGTGTTATTATCAATGGGATCCATTGGCGCTTTTCGACCTCCATTCGTCCCTTAACTTGTCCTCGACCTTTCCACACTAACTAGGACCTGAAATATAACAAAAGAAGCACAACCTAGCGTAAAATAGGTTGATGGATGATGATTTACCAAGTCAAATGATCAAGAAATGAGTGATAAAACATGTGTAATTATGCTTGCATCAGGTAACCACTAGTTCACGGACATAACCATACATTATTTTTTCGAACATCCACATGGTAATGTTATCCAAAATTTTCCTATAAATATGTCTCCACAAAGACTAATAACATTGTAATTTATCCATATTACAAGATTTATATTATTATAAAGCTAATAATATCAATAAATTATTCATATTGTTTCGATAGATATAAAATGACATAAATTTACTTTATGAATGTGGGTCGAGTGGGAAATGGATTGGATTTTGACAAAATCCAAACCAACTCACAAATTTCAAAGTATGCAAAACTCAAACCCGACCCGAGACCCATTTACACTAGGTTTTACCAAATTTTGATTGGGCTGGATCAGATTGGGTATCCGTGAGTTTGGATTTAATTGACATCCCTACTCCCACCGATGCCAACTCACAAGATAAGGGTGCATCCAGGACCCGACTTATGGGTGTGCAGGAGGCCTCCAGCACAGAGCCTCCAAGTTGTGGGGGCCTCCAGGACCTCCATTAGGTATAATATTAGTTACTTTTATAGAGTATTGAGTTTTGATTATAAATTTAAAATATAGAAATTAATGTATTGGATTTTGATTATCAGTTGAATAGGACAAATTGACCACACGAGAAGGAAAAATTGCTTTCTTATTAAACTTTTTCCCAAACCATACAGGAAAGCACATTCTGTGTCCTCTGTTTTTTTTATAGAGAATAACATAGGTGAGATTGCTTATGCCTCTTATTATTAACGTTAACTACAATAACGCATAAGCCAACAACCGTAAAAAGAAAAAAGAAATAAATCATTTATAAATAGTTTGTGAATAAAAATTTACAAATTTCTCCTATCTAATATTTACTTTTCTATTATTTGTTTCCCCTCTTCGTCTCAATTAAATTCACATGACTTATTCAGGTGATTCAAATTAATTGATTATTTGTCAATTTATTTACTAGTTGAATTCTTTTAAATAATGTTATAATTATTTTTATTGATTAATATTTATTAAATTGTTATGGAAAAAATTTGGATCACATTTTATTTATAGAATAGTGCGTGAGGACCGACCTAGGTGGGTCACTCCCAAATATCAACAAGTTTAGGCAGACACACGTCACAATATAGTATACAACACGTGGAAACCTTCTACTCAAGAACCGCTTCAAGTTCATTTCTTAGCCACTATCGGTTGGGGGGATAATGGAGAGCGACCGCAGTGGAAGAGATGCTTTGTTTTGTTTGCTGCAACTTCTTCCTATTTGTCCTCTCCCCCACGGATCTGCAGGTAAGCAGTTTGGTCCGCGCAACGAACCTGTCGAGCGGAAGTCACGTCCCCATCAAGCATAAATTGAATGATAAACAAACAACTTCGGTGCCGCTTGTCCCCGAGAAAGTTTCAAAGGCAGTTTATGATATCGATTCTTGCCTCTAAACTTTTCATTCTAATAAGATCACCTCGACTAAACTTGAAACATAATTCCGAGCCTCTTGCAAAAAGAAAGTACAAAAATGCAACAAAGAAACATACTTGGGAAATTCTAAGGCAAGAAAACATAACTAGAGTGATTAATCCATTAATCACAAACCTTGTTACCTTAACAACTAAAACACGTCTCAGTCTTCATTGTCCTCCTCCCATCCCCAGCTTCGTCTTAATCGACTAGGTCGATCTCAAATCCGCCATCGGTGTTGATGCCATCATTGCCAACAAGTACAATGCAAACTTCACAAGTGCTCAATTCTCTAGCGAGTTTTAGCAGTGACTGAAGTCCCTTGCGTTGCTCTTCGGTAGGAGCTCGGAATAAGTTGATATCTACATTCTTTAGTACAGCTCCAGCATTGATCAAACTTCCTACCATCTTTACGTCATTTTCAAATGCTACAAAACCATTTATTTCGATTTCCTCGAGGCTCGATTGCAAGCACTGCAGCGTATGAGTAGGCTCCGTCTCCTCCCACATCGTTGTGTTGCCAACCATCCCCTGTCCATCCCCCATGACAAGCTACTCATGTTCATATTTGCTATGAGTAATGAAGTAAGAAAGTTTTCATTCAAGAGATATATATGGAAACTCACCATTTGAATGTTGAGATATTGTAATTTGGAGGCCGAGCGGAGTAAGGATAGCAGAATCCAGCTGCTCCAGCTTTTACCAGGTTGGATTGTCAATTGTGCCAAATTGGGGAAGAGAAGTCGCCTAACACCATCACCAGTAGACAGAAACTCCTGGAAAACGAGGATCAACAGAAATAAGCTCCTGAACACAAAAGAGAAGTGAACAAAAAATAGTGCAATTTCAGGAGACAAGGGAAAATGTTCATTACAAAAGTGCTCAGGTATAAGCACAATTCCTTCATATTGGAGATTTGGGTGAGTAACCTAATCAGGCTATCATACGACCCTCCACTTTCACTGGTGTCAATTTGAGCCGAACAAAGGCATGGCAACAATGAAGTACTGCTGCCGCGAAACTGTAGCTCTGTGAAATCCTCGAGATAAAGATGCTTAAGCTTTGGCGCTTCCATCACAATGGGACACAAGCACTGATAACCATTTCTATCGAGAACACCAATGATCCTCAAGTTTTTTAAGGATGGCAAGGAAGCAATGAGTACGTCGTCCTCGTCCATGTCTGCTATGTCACAAAACTCCAGAGAAAGAGTCTCCACAACAGGGCAACCAGAAATGAGTATGCCAAAGGACTCAAAGTCCTTAATTACGACATTCAAAAGCTCAAAGCTTTTCAAACTAGGAAGATAAACTGACCCATTTGCACCCATCATAACACCATTGAGCTTCACAACTTCAAGATTCTTCAAAGTGTAGAAGCTCTCTGGAAGCCACCAAATACAGCTCCAAGGGGGAGATCCGTACGACCTTTCACGCTTAAGCTTAACATCAATTTCCTTAACCTCAGATCCAAATACAAATCCCCGTTTAACCAAGTAATCTTGCATCACCTTCCAGTTATGCTCCGATACTAGAACACGCAAGCGGAAACGCCGTACAGAATCGAGATTCTTGTGTTGGCTCAAAACTGTGTCGACGAAGTGTGAGAATTCCAACTCCCTCCTCTCCATATCTTTCATAATAAAGTCACCGACATAGGGGGAACTGATCTCCTCCATGTAAACCAGGCGGTTGTTGAAATCGAGATTGGAAACCGTAGTCCACAGATCCTTCCAACGTCGGCTTAGGATGGTGGTTCCCTTGGCGTACTTGGTTGGCAAGAAAGAGAGGATGTGGGAGAGGATCTCGTCCGGTAAGGAGCTTAGCTTGTCGCCGATTCCTAGCTCCGATACCTTCCATTCAACATTTCTCGCTATTTTACCAGTGTTCTCATCCATCAACAGAAGGTGTGATGTGCCTTCTGATTGAGAACCTGTACTGCAAGATTGAGAATTTGATATCACTGGGAGGTGGTCGTATGGAAAAAGGAAGAAAAAAAAGAAGAAAAGGGATTTGTTGTTGGGTTTACCTTTTTCGCAATACAACTTGGATTGCTTTTATTAATGGATTACATGGACGTTATAATCGAGTCGCGTTGTTGTCAAATAAAATAATAAGTGGGCGTTCAAACCAAAGTTTTTGAGAAAGGATATGCCATTGGTTTACCTCCTTTATAGTAAATTTTGGATTGCTTTTATTAATGAATTATAAAAGCGTTACAATCCAATAGTGATTGCGCTATAAGAAACATGTGTGGGCGTTCAAACCAAAGTTTTTGAGAAAGGAAACGTCATTGGGTTTACCTTCTTTACAGTCAAAACTTGGATTGATTTTATTAAATGAATTATAGAGGCGTTACAATCTAATTGTAGTTGCCCTATTAGAGAAATGAGTGGACGTTCAAACCAAAGTTTTTGAGGAAGGAAATGACAATTGGTTTACCTTCATTACAATAAAACTTAGATTGCTTTTATTAATGAATTTTAGAGGCGTTACTATCCAGTCGTGGTACTATAAGAGAAATGATAGGCATTCAAACCAAAGTTCTTAAGAAAGGAAATGTCATTGGATTTACCTTCCGTACAATAAAAGTTGGATTCTTTTTATTAATGAATTATAGAGGCATTACAATCCAGTTGTGGTTGCAGTATAAGAAAAATGAGTGTACGTTCAAACCAAAGTTCTTGAGAAAAGAAATGTCAATGGGTTTACCTTCTTTATAGTAAAACGTGGATTGCTTTTATTAATGGATTACATGGACGTTATAATCGAGTCGCTGTTGTCAAATAAAATAATAAGTGGGCGTTCAAACCAAAGTTTTTGAGAAAGGAAATGCAATTGGTTTACCTCCTTTGTAGTAAATTTTGGATTACTTTTATTAATGAATTATAAAAGCGTTACAATCCAATAGTGATTGCGCTATAAGAGACATGTGTGTGCGTTCAAACCAAAGTTTTTGAGAAAGTAAACGTCATTGGGTTTACCTTCTTTACAGTAAAACTTGGATTGATTTTATTAAATGAATTATAGAGGCGTTACAATCTAATTGTAGTTTCCCTATTAGAGAAATGAGTGGACGTTCAAACCAAAATTTTTGAGAAAGGAAACGTCATTGGGTTTACCTTCTTTACAGTAAAACTTGGATTGATTTTATTAAATGAATTATAGAGGCGTTACAATCTAATTGTAGTTGCCCTATTAGAGAAATGAGTGGACGATTCAATTGCTGTTGTCAAATAAAATAATAAGTGGGCGTTCAAACCAAAGTTTTTGAGAAATGAAATGCCATTGGTTTACCTCCTTTATAGTAAATTTTGGATTGCTTTTATTAATGAATTATAAAAGCGTTACAGTCCAATAGTGATTGCGCTATAAGAGACATGTGTAGGCGTTCAAACCAAAGTTTTTGAGAAGAAAATGTCATTGGGTTTACCTTCTTTATAGTAAAACTTGGATTGATTTTATTAAATGAATTATAGAGGCGTTACAATCTAATTGTAGTTGCCCTATTAGAGAAATGAGTGGACGTCCAAACCAAAGTTTTTGAGAAAGAAAATGACAATTGGTTTACCTCCATTACAATAAAACTTAGATTGCTTAATGAATTTTAGAAGCGTTACTATCCAATCGTGGTACTATACGAGAAATAATAGGCATTCAAACCAAAGTTCTTAAGAAAGGAAATGTCACTGGATTTACCTTCTGTACAATAAAAGTTGGATTGTTTTTATTAATGAATTATAGAGGCATTACAATCCAGTTGTGGTTGCAGTATAAGAAAAATGAGTGTACGTTCAAACCAAAGTTCTTGAGAAAAGAAATGTCAATGGGTTTACCTTCTTTATAGTAAAACTTGGATTGCATTTATTAATGAATTATAGAGACTTTTTATTAATAAATTATAGAAGCGTTACAATTCAGTTGTGGTTGCAGTATTAGAAAAATAGGTGGGCGTTCAAACCAAAGTTCTTGATAAAGAATCCGGTAAAAAAAAAGTTATTGATAACGAAAATGTCATTGGATTTACTTTCTTTACATTAAAACTTGGATTGCGACCTGACTTGGGGCGGGCATGGGTACCTCTCGTCGATCCGACCTGCCCTGACCCGCCTCATTCTCGACCCGTTCTTGCCTAAATTACATATAATCTTAGCCAAATTACTTAGAATTTTCTTCATATTACCTCATATTTGAGCTATAATAAAGTTGTAAATAAGTGAAAACTTCAATATCTCCAATATTTTAACTACATTTTATGATATTATGGTTTATTTCTTGGTCTTTTAATGAAAATAATTAATATTTTGAAAGTTTTTCACATAAATTACATACTCATTGGGTCAACCTAGGGGTGGCTATACGGTCCGGTCCGGTTAAATTGGCCCAAATTGATCCGGTCCAGTTCGGTTTTTTTGAAAATATAAGGACCGAAGATTGGATTGGATACAGTCCGGTCTTGATCCGGTCCGGTCTTGATCCGGTCCGGTCTTAACCCGGTCCGGTCCCAATTCGGTCTTGATTTTATATTGAGATTGTGGGAATTTGAGTGGCATAAGGCCTAAAAGGGTGAGGAGTTGGTTAAGTTTTGTACTAAGTGCAATGGTTTGTGACCGTTTATGCAAATTACCCTTAAGTTTTGGGTGTTGAGCTCTCTTATCCGGTCTTTATCCGGTTTTTTTACCTCAAATCTAAGCCCAAAGATTGGATTGGATTGTTTACTATCCGGTCCCGGTCCGGTCTCGGTCCGGGTTATACAGTCCGGTTTCCGGTTTTTCATCCGGTCCCGGTCCAAATAGCCAGCCCTAGGTCAACCTACCCCGACCCGCGCCCCATGATAAATTACCCGACCTGGACCCGACTTGCCACAGAGTGAGTATGGGTATCGAGATACCCGGACCGGAGCTGTCCCATTGCCATTCCTACTATATAATCACATTTCTTTTGCCTTGGAGATCTGGGTGAGTAACCAAACCAAGCATCGAATGAACAAGCTTCCTTTGACACTAGTGTCAAGTGTCAACCCGAATGAAGGCATGGCAATGGACTACTACTGCCCTGAAATTGTAACTCTGTGAAATCCTCACGATAAAGATGCTCAAGCATTGGAACTTCCATTACAATGTTAACACGAATACTTATCACCATAATCATCGAGAAACCGATGATTCTCGATGATGGCATGGAAGCAATGAGTGTCTTTCTAGTTCAGGTCTGATATGATGCAATACTCCAGAGAAAGAGTTTCTAAAACAGGGCAAATAAAAATGAGCATGCTGAAAGACTTGAAGTCCTCAGATTCGAATTTCCAAAGCTCACAGAATTTCAAATTAGGAAGAAAAACTGACCCGTTCAGTGTCATTACCTTGTGGAGCTTCACAACTTCAAGATTCTTCAAAGTGAAGCTCTCTGGAAGCTGGGGCAAATCCAAACTGTGTTGCCTCAAGAAGCATCATATCAATTTCCTCAATCTGAGACCCAAAAACCAATTCCCTCTTTTCGAAGTAATCTTGCATCACCTTCCAGTTAGGCATCGATACTAAAACATGCAAGCGGAAAAGCCATAAGGAAATAAGCAATTGAAGTTCCTGTGCAGGCCAAGAACCCTTTCAATGAAGCGGGAGAATAGTTTCGTCAAAACTTTGTTGCGGGTTTACTGCTATTAGATTGAGGCAAAAATGTCTTTAAAGTACTTTCTATTTCCTTGTGCACAATGTTGTTGATGTACTGCTACAAACATTAGTACATTACACAAATTTTTGATGCTCGTCATGGAGAAGTTTCAAAGCTGTATAGCACTGTTATACAGTTGGTGTGCCCTACTTGCTTCAATAAATTTAACCTTGGAAAGTAGATAATGAAAAATCCAGAAACTACTACTATCAAATACCAAGAAATCTAGTTTACATGAATTTTACACATTCTGATAAGCAAATGCAACGAGGACCACTTAACTAGAGAAGCCAGCAAAGTATTAACATGGACTTAGATCGTTTAACTTCGATTTGTGAGGAAGGATGGATAAAGCGAAGATTAACTAAAGCGAAAGCAAGTAGATAATGCAGATACAGAACAAAGAAGCGGTAATTGGGATTTTGAAGGCGAGACCACATAACTACACAAGACATCCTATATTCTTAAGCCGAAACATCATTGGCCTTGGATTCACAGTAAGAACCGTCTTTGTCATCGATTTCCACTTAGCTATCTCTGTCGAACTCATTCTCAAATTCCTCGTGGTCGTCATCATCGACACTAATGCTCATATCTTTGCTACAATGCAAAAGGCGAACATCACAAGCACTCGAGCCTTTTGGCAGTCTTCTTAGCAGTGAAGCAAGCTCTCTGTTTTTTTCTCTGTCAATACGAGCGTGAGCACGTATATTCACCTTCTTGAGGACAGCTCCAGCCTTGAGCAAATATGCTACCATTTTTATACCATATTTATCTGCTGAAAGACCTTTTATCTCAATTTCCTCTAGGCTGGACAGCAAACACTTAGGGGCGGAAGGGGGTTCTAACTGCTCCCACACCATTGGGTAATCAGCCATCTCCTAATTATCTCCAGAAACAAGTTCTTAGTGTTCGTACTCACTCTGAACATTAGTGAAAGAAGTTTCCAATAAACAGATAAACGTGGAACTCACCAAGTCGATGACGAGAGCTTGTAATTTGGAGGCTGAGTGAAGTAAGGAATGCAGAATGCAGCTGGTTCCAACAGGTTGGATGATCAAATGTGTTAAATGGGGGAAAACAGGCAACTGAACATCATCCAAACCCAACAGAGATTCCTGAAAACAAGGGTTAACAAATCAGCACTACATCGATGAGTAATGAAAAAAGTGTACTTTAGAGAGGAAGGGGAAATGTTGATTACAAGAGTCGGCCAATCTAATGACATTTCTTTTGCATTGGAAATTTGGGTGAGTAACCCCATCAGGCAATGGATTGAGATGGTTCTGCTCTCACCAGTATCAACCCGAGCTGAATGAAGGCATGGCAATGGACTACTGCCTAGAAACTTTACGTCCGCAAAGCATAGCAGAACAACGTGCTCAAGATTTGGCGCCTCGATTTCAATATCACACAATTCACCACCGATATCAACGTAAATCTTAAAGTTTCTCAAGGATGGCAAGGAAGCAGCGAGTATGTCATTCTCGTTGCCGTATTCTATCAAGCAATCATGCAGATCAAGAGACTCTAGAGCAGGGCAGCCAGAAATGAGCTTGCTCAACATCTCGAAGTCCTCGATCACTACTTGTCGAAGCTGTAAGATCTTCAGACTAGGAAGTGAAACTGGCCCGTCCGCACCCATCATAACATGGTCGAGCTTCACAGCTTTAAGATTCTTCAAAGTGTAGAAGCTCTCTGGAAGCCACCAAATACGCGCGGGACTTCCGAATTCCATTGCCCCCACAAGGCTGACATCGATTTCCTCAACCAGAGACCCAAACACAGATTCCCTCGTCCGCACAAAATTTGGCCTCAGCCTCCAATTACGCCTGAATACTTCGAAATGTAAGCGAAAACGCCTCACAGCATTGAGATTCCTGTGCTGGCTAAGAACCCTATCTACGAAGCGAGAGAATTCAAAATCTCTACTCACTCGATTCGCTAGCTGCGTTGGTGAATCTCTTATCCAGCAGATGTCGAGCTGCTTGTAAGCCAGCTTGTTGTCGAAATCGAGATTGGAAACCCTAGTCCAGAGATCAGTCCACCGCCGGCTCAGAACGGCGGTTCCCACGGCGTACTTGGTTGGCAGGAAAGAGAGGATTTGGGAAAGGATTTCGTCCGGTAGGGAGCTCAGCCTGTCGTCGATCGCCGACCCCGGTAACTTCCCGGCGATTGTATTCTCCGGCGGCGTCTCTAATCCATCCATATGGTGATTGAAGAGGAAGTTGAGCCACGGCAACAACTGAAGTCGAGCTCTCTAGTCTCTACTTTTTAGCTATGACCTATGAGCAATTGAGCATGGTTGTCACGCCGGTGGCGTGCCACCGGTTGTACCGGGTTCAACCGGTATCGGTCATAAAACCGGCGTGACACCACCGGTATGACCGGCATGATCGATATACGAATCTCTAAGTAAAATGACCTTATTTTAGAGAATTTAATTGATAAAAATTATTTTATTATTTATTTTATGAGTATAAAAGTTAAATATTG
Organism: Linum tenue; assembly: GCA_946122785.1. Lineage (NCBI taxonomy): Eukaryota > Viridiplantae > Streptophyta > Magnoliopsida > Malpighiales > Linaceae > Linum > Linum tenue. The sequence goes on along the minus strand of CAMGYJ010000008.1, from coordinate 84,793,106 downwards.
ATGTTATTTGTTGGATTCAAGTATAAATGTTTATATATTGACGTTAAATGTCATGTTTAAATATGAGTATTTATAATTTTATTTGTAATATTGACCGGCATGAACCGGCACAAACCGGTATGTGCCACCGGTTGAACCATTCCACTTGCTAAACCGGCACACTGGCATAAACCGGTTTGACAACCTTGCCTATGAGATATTGAGATTCTTTTCAGTTTTTCCGAATTTTCCTTCGTATAGTGGGCTTAGGGCCTTTTCTCTCTCCCCACTGACCATGTTGGGCTTAGGGCCTGGCCCGGGGAAGGGGAACCATTCTGACAAAAAAAACTGACAACTGGCCTTTAGCAAGTTCAAATTTCATACTAACGCCAATCTTGGCATCCTTGCTGCACGTCACCTACAAGGCCATCCAGAAGTGCTGGACGAGACTCGAGAGAGCTTTCATCACCACCATCTCGGAATCTTATCGAACCACTCACCGGATATTGTACTCTCAAAGCCAGTTTGAGACCTTCCAACATTGCTCTTGCTTCTGCTTCAATCTGCGGTCGAGAAACAAAAGGGAGAGCCTGCCTGTCCGTCGTAAATCTGTTCGTGGTTGTTAATAAGAACAATACCATTGGCCCGCCTCCTGGTGCGAGAATGAATGCACATAAACAAGAGTGAGATTACTTTAGAGAAGTTGCTTGCGCACTTATGGAGAAATTAGCTCACGGATCTTAGGGTGCTTATGGTTGATCGTCTTGCGTTGTACGTTTCACAAACCGGCGGAAACGAATCTGCTGAACAGAATTCGCGCCTCGAGGGGCAGTAGGCGGTCAGTATTTCACACTCTGATGTACCGAAAAAAATTCTCTACCATAATAGTCAACACTCAATAGGCATAAATCGAATGATAAACAAACGATTTTGGTACCGCTCATCCTGGAGAAAGTTCCAAATGCAGTAAAACTTGCAAATATACAATCCCTTAGCTAAAAGAAAGTACAAAAACGTACTTTAGAAAATTCTAAAGCAAGACAACAGAACTAGAGTTATTATCCTCGCCATGGGTATTAGACATCCCATATTCTTACTTGGCAACATCATTGACCTTGCTTGAGCGTTATCAATGGGAACCATTGGCGTATTTATCCGACATTTCATATTGTCGAGAACCGTCTTAGTCTTTATGTGTCCTAGTCCTCGGCTTCATCTTAGATTGATCCCATCATCGTCGAGCTTAATGTCGTTCTCTTCGCCAACAAGTGTAATGCGAACTTTACAAGTGCTCGATTCTCTAGGGAGTTTTAGCAGTGACCGAAGTTCCTTGCATTCCTCTTTGGTAGGATCCGAGAATAAGTTGACATGTAACTTCTTCAGTACAGCTCCAGCATTCAGCAAATATCCTACCATCTTCACATCACCTTCAAGTGGGTCAAAAGCATTGATTTCGATTTCCTCGAGGCTCGACTGCAAACACTGTTGAGTACCAGTAGGTTCTGTCTCCTCCCACCTCATTGGTCCATAAGCGAACCACTGTCCATCTCCCATAGCAAGTAAACTCATGTTCATATTTGCTGTGAGTAATTAAGAATGATAGTCATCATTGAAGAGATAGATATGGAACTCACCACGTTAATGACAAGAGATTGTAATTTGGAGGCTGAGTGGAGTAGGGAGTGCAGAACCCGGCTGCTGCACCATTCAGTAGGTTGGATAGTCAAATGCGTCAAATTTGGGAAAACAAGCCGCTGAACATCATTACCAGCTGACAGAAATTCCTGGAAACAAGGATTCACCTTAATCAGCTCCCTGCAGAAACGAAAAAGAAAATAGTGTGCTTCGGGAAACTGATCATTACAAGTGTTTTCCGGTCTAAGCACATTTCCTTCACATTGGAGATTTGGGTGAGTAACCTAATCAGGCTATCGTACGAGCCTCCTCCCTCATTAGTGTCAACTCGAGCTGAACAAAGGCATGTCAATGGACTACTACTGCCCAGGAACTGTAACTCGCTGAAATCCTCGAGATAAAGATCCGTAAGCATTGGTGCTTCCATCGCAATGGGGCACAAGTCCTCATAACCATCATTGCCTAAACCAACGATCCTCAAGTTTCTCAAGGATGGCATGGAAGCAATGAGAAAATCGTTCTCGTTCGCGACTACTACGGCGCAATACTCCAGACAAAGTGTCTCTAGAACAGGGCAACCGGAAATGAGCCTGCTTAATGAGTCAAAGTCTGTAAATTTGGCTTTCCAAAGGTTCAAGTTTTTCAAACTAGGAAGAGAAACTGGCCCGTCCGCACCCATTATAACATGGTGGAGATTCACATCTTTAAGATTCTTCAAAGTGTAGAAGCTCTCTGGAAGCCGCCATATAGATGGGAGATTCCTAAATCGCGTTGCGTCCCAAACCCACCACTCAATTGCCTCAATCTGAGACCCAAACACCAATTCCATCTTATCCAAGCAACCTTGCATCACCTTGCAGTTACCTTCTGACGCTGTCAAATGGAAGCGGAAACGGCCTAGAGAATCCAGATTGCTGTGCTGCCTCAGAACCCTCTCGACGAAACCGAAGAATCTCACTGCCTTCCTCTCTTCCGTCTCTTCTGGCAGAGAGTTATCAACGTCGCCGGAGCCGATCAGATCCTTGTAAGTCAGGCGGTTGTTGAAATCGAGATTCGATACCATAGTCCAGAGATCCTTCCACCGGCGACTCAGAACGGCGGTTCCGACAGCGAACTTGGTCTCGAGGAATGAGAGGATGCGGGAAATGATCTCGTCCGGTAAGGAGCTCAGCCTGTCGTCGATTCCCGGCGCCCGTACCTTCCATTCAGCATTTCTCGCAAGTTTACCAGGGTTCTTCTCCATCCACAGAACGTGCGGGCCTGCTGGGTGCCTTCTGATCGAGAAACCTGTACCGGGAGCTTGGTGATTGGAATGAGGCGAAGGATTTTCTTTTGCACGGTGACGCCTAGGGTTCACTTCAGGAATTGGGAATTGGATTTCACGGGAACGGAGAAAGGAAAGCGGAAGAGAAAGCAGACTCTATGTAAATAACCGCCACTGAGTCATTCCCACCAATTATCTGTGAATGACTCGTTTCTACTCCATTATTTTTCAATTATATAACTCTGTCATCTCTCATTAATCAATACTAACATTTCTCTATTTTGTTTTGATAAACCAATATTTTCCAATCAATTCCAATAATATTTTACAATTATATTTCAATAAAGCTTCCAATCATCCAATAAATAGTCTTTAGTATTTTGAAGACCGATTTCAACTATAGGTTATGTGTGGTTCAAAATAATTTACTTTGGAGTCTTTGTAATTGGTACATAAAGCTAACATAAAATATTATTCAATATTAGAAATTAGTATTATATATTACTTATACCCAAATAATATGTTTATTTTCATGATTGGTTTTACTCGCATATAAAACAAGATAATAAAACATATTAAATGAAATGCCAAAATGGTAACATTATAGTAGTAGCTTATATATAATCTAAAAACAATATATCATCTAAAAACTTTTGTGCAAATGACTCGTGCAAATGACCCCTAATAAGTGCCTACCACATAATGATTGTGTCTGTGACTATCAAGGCCATTTATAACACCTTAAACCGGTGTTTTCGTCCTCCCAACTCTAGGTGTTTTTATGACCTTTTCGGTTTATTTAGTCCCTAAAATGTTGCATTATAGTCTAGAATTGTTTTGTATTTACTGTAGACAGACTTTAGACGAACAATGCTAACTTTAGGTGTTTCAGGGCAAAATATCGGACAACAAGTGTAGGGAAGAGCTTAAGGCAAAGTTCACTGTTGAGATTCCCAAGTTGTGATATGAGTTCACGGGCAAATGAAGAATTTTATGGCGATGTTCTTAGAGATCAGGTCGTGAACCCTCCCAAGAAAGTGTGTGCATGTGACAAAGGGCGACCGCGACTTGAAGATCACGGTCGCAAGAAAGATCACGATCGTAAATGAGAAACTATGAACCTTAGGTGCTAGGGGTAAGACCTATGACCTAGACGTTAAAATTATGGATTGTAATGGATTTGTCTGTGGAATTTCTATAATATTACGTCTACATGATTGATTTTAATGTTTGTTCATGTTCTAATTGTGTGTGAATGATGATTTGGTGCTAACCCATGAAGGTGATAATTCAATTGGATCAAACTTAGACATAAATCAAGTAGAACAACTAGGTAATCTAGATGACATTGAGTTACTTAGTTGTGTGATTGTTGGCTCCTAGTTACAAAATTATGATTATCCCTAGCTATGATGGTCAATTACAATGACCATTGAGTTCGTCACCATAGCTAGGAGGCAAATTGGGTGCATGACCATTTACATTGCCTTATTAGATATTCTTGCACCTTAGACACTAGAAATGAAACAAATGAATTCGTTATTGTCACATTCTCATAAGCTAAATTAGGGGGGGAACATCCCCAAGTACTCTATCTCTTTCATTTTGACATTAAGTTTTAATAGCAATTGAAGGTTGTTAGTTGGTAACGTCATCAATTTTTAGACTAGGTAATGATTTAATCATGTAAGTAGCGATAGTTTCTCCATTCCCATGGAATACGACTTTGGTAAGGGGTCACTGCTATACTGCAATGCAAATTTAGGGTATACTTGTCCTAGTTTGGGGTTGCAAGTAGAAGGTACCAACCAAGTCTCTTTTAACACTTCATCAAGTTTTTTGCGATGTTGTTGAGGACTTTGTGTGGAAATATCGTGAAATTTGATTATTTGTTAGTTGAGTCATTTATTTTTGAGTTTTAAGTTTTATTATCTTTGAGTTTTTGTTTTACTATTGTATGCTTAACGGGTTGTTGGGATCCTTGTGAATATTTCATATGTAAGGAACTAAGGAAAACCTGCAAGTAGAGAAGAATAGCGTGGTGGAACAAGATGCTCGAAATGATGAGGATCCAAAGGAGCAAACTATATGTAAGAACTTAAGGAACACATAGGTTCTCTAATATTGCTCTCAAAAGTTTGGAATCAAAATTTTGAGATCAATTTGAGTGATATCACAATAATACAAACCACCATCCAATTTTGAGGGCTTAAGGATGCGAATCTGCATTGAAGACTTTTTTGCGTTCCATCTCTGTGGAAGGAATCCCTCAAGAGGCTATTCTCCTAAGGTTGTCCCCTTTTCCTTTGGTGGGATAGCAAGGATATGATTAGAAAACCAACAACAACATTCAATTGTACCTTGAAAGAACCTACGTGAGAAGTTTTGTAATCGGTATTTCCCACCTTCCATGACGGCCCAACTATTGGGACGGATCTTAAATTTCATCCAAAATAAGGGAGAACCATTATTAGAGACTTTTGAATGGTTTGACACATTACAAGATTGGCTCCAAGTGGACATATGTTACAAGGGTTTAAGAGGAGAATGTAGGAATCAAGTTGACATGACTGGTAGTCTGGTAGAGGCTCCACGAGCAACAAATATTGAATCAAGTGCATAAACTACTAGAGACATGACACTAAATGAGCAAGACTAGGAGATGATTCAAGAGAATGAGATCATTTGGCACTAAGAAATTTCTCCATGTCGATGCGAACTCACAAGAAAAAGGTGTGTCGTATCGAGCATAAATTGAATGATAAACAAAAAGTTGGTGTCGCTCATCCTGGAGAAACTTTCAAAGACAGTTTGTATTATTATCTTGCGGTTTCGCTACCCTACTTTACAATCATTTTTTTCCTGGGTGCTTGATGTTCTAGTATAATCACCGCAAATAAACTTGAAACATAATTCCAAGCCTCTAGGGAAAAGAAAGTACAAAAAATGCAACAAAGAAACATACATAGGAAATTCTAAGGTAAGACAACATAACTAGAGTGATGAACTCTTTCCATGAGAATTAGACATCCCATATTCATAACTAGCAACAACATCAACCTTGCTTGGTTTCCAACATTTCATTATCTTGAGAGGTAAAACATCACAGACCTTGTTACCTTCATAATGAGAACAAGTCTTTAGTCTTCATTGTCCTCATCATCATACTCAACTTTTTCTTCATTGTTCTGGTCGACTTCTTCTTCGTCGTCGGTGTAAGTCTTGTCATCGTCAAACTTAACATATTTCTTGCCTCCAGCAAGTACAATGCAAACTTCACATGCGCTCGATTCTCTAGAGAGTTTTAGTAGTGATCGAAGACCCTTACGTTGCTCTTTGGTAGGATTACGGAATACGATTATATCTACATTCTTCAGTACGACTCCTGCATTGATCAAATTCCCTACCATCTTCACATCATTTTCAAATGGTACAAAACCATTGATTTCGATTTCCTCGAGGCTCGACTGCAAACACTGTAGCGTACGAGTAAGCTCTATCTCCTCCCACATCATTGGCCCATTAGAGAACCCCTGTCCATCGCCCATGACAAGATAATCATGTTCATATTTGCTATGAGGAATGAAGTAAGAAAGTTTTCATTCAAGAGATAGATATGGAACTCACCATTTGAATGTCAAGAGATTGTAATTTGGGGGATGAGTGGAGTAAGGAGTGCAGAATCCAGCTGCTGCAACTTTCAGTAGGTTGGATTGTCAATTGTGACAAATTGGGGAAGACAAGTCGCCGAACATCATCGCCTCCTGCTAGAAATTCCTGAAAACAAGAATTAACAAAATCAGTTCCTTAAACCAAAGAGAAGTGAACAAACATAGTGTACTTTCAGGATTCAAGGGAAAATGTTCATTACAAGAGTTCTGTAGTACAAGCACATTTCCTTCATATTGGAGATCTGGGTTAGTAACCTAATCAGGCTATCATACGAGCCTCCAGTCTCACTAGTGTCAATTTGAGTTGCATAAAGACATGGCAACAATGGAGTACTACTTCCTCGAAATTGTAACTCTGTGAAATCCTCAAGGTAAAGATACATAAGCTTTGGTGCTTCCATCACAATGCGACACAAACACTCATAACCATCGCCATCAAGAACACCAATGATCCTTAAATCTTTCAAGAATGGCATGGAAGCAATGAGTACGTCGTCCTCGTCCATGTCTGCTATGTCACACAACTCCAAAGAAAGAGTCTCCACAATAGGGCAACCAGAAATGAGCCTACTAAAGGACTCAAAGTCCTTAATTACCACATTCAAAAGCTCAAAGCTTTTCAAACTAGGAAGAGAAACCGACCCTTTTGCACCCATCACAACACCATTGAGCTTTGCAACTTTAAGATTTTTCAAAGTGTAGAAGCTCTCTGGAATCCACCAAATACAACTCCAAGGGGGAGATCCATATGAATTTTCCGGCTTAAGCTTAACATCAATTTCCTTAACCTCAGACCCGAATAGCAATCCTAGTTTATCCAAGTAACCTTGCATCACCTTCCAATTACGCTTTGTTATGAAAAGATGGAAACTGAAACGTTGTAGAGAATCGAGATTCCTGTGTTGGCTCAGAACCCTGTCGACGAAGCGGGAGAATTTTGACTCCCTCCTCTTCATATCTTTCCGAATCAAGTCAATGGCGTAAGGGGGCTTGATCTCCTTCCTGTAAACCATGCGGTTGTTGATATCAAGATTGGGAACCGTAGTCCATAGATCCTTCCAACGTCGGCTTAGGATGGCAGTTTCCACAGCGAAGTGGGTCTCAAGGAAAGAGAGAATGTGAGAGATGATCTCATCCGGTAAGGAGCTCAGCCTGTCACCCACTCCCGGCTCTGGTACCTTGCATTCAACATTTCTCGCTATTTTAGCAGTGTTCTTGTCCATCCACAAAAGTTGTAGGGTGCCTTCTAATCGAGAAACTGTAATGGGAGCTTGGGAATTGAGAATTTGATATCAGGGGGAGGTATGTTCATATGGAGAAAGGAAAGCAAAAGAAAGAGAAAGGAAATGTCATTGGGTTTATCTTCACAGCTGTAGAACTTGGATTGCTTTATTAATGAATTATAGAGGCGTTACAATCCAGCTGTAGTTGCGGTATAAAAGATACGAGTGGGCGTTCAAACCAAAGTTCTTGAGAAAGGAAATGTAACTGACTATACCTTATTTATGGTAAAACTTGGATTTTTTTATTAATGAATATAGAGATGTTACAATCCAACCGTATTTGCAGCATAAGAAAAATGGGTGGGCGTTCAAACGAAAGTTCTTGAGAAAGGAAATGTTGATGTGTTTACTTTGTTTACAGTAAAACTTGGATTGCTTTTATTAATGAATTATAGAGTGTTACAATTTAGTTGTGGTTGTGGTATAAAAAAAATGGGTGGGCGTTCAAACCAAAAATTTGGAGAAAAGAAATGTCGCTAGCTTTGCCTTCTTTACAATAAAACTTGGTTTGCTTTTATTAATGAATTATGGATGCGCTACAATCCAGTTGTAGTTGCATTATAAGAAAACTGGGTGGGCGTTCAAACCAAAGTTCTTGAGGAGGGAAATGTCATTGGTTTACCTTACCTTCTTTACATTAAAACCTATTAATGAATACAGAGGCGTTACCATCCTGTTGTGGTTGTCATATAAGAATGAGTGTTCAAACCAAAGTTCTTAAAAAGAAAATATCATTGGTTTTACCTTCTTTGTAGTAAAATTTGGATTGCTTTTATTAATGAATTATAGAGCCGTTACAATCCAGTTATAATTGTGTTATAAGAAAAATGGTGGCGTTGAAACCAAAGTTCGTGGGAAAGGAAATATCACTAGGTTTTCTTTATTTACAGAAAATTTGAAATTGTTTTATTAATGAATAACGTTACAATTTACTTGTGATTGCAGTATAAGAAAAATAGGTGGACGTTCAAAGCAAAGTTTTTGAGAAAGGAAATATCATTGGGTTTACCTTCTTTATAGTAAAACTTGGATTGATTTTATTAATAAATTATAGAGACGTTACAATCCAGTTGTGTTTGTCGTATAAGAAAAATGGGTGGGCATTCAAACCAAAGTTCTTGAGAAAGGAATTGCCATTGGGTTTACCTTCTTTACATTAAAATTTGGATTGCCATTGGGTTTACCTTCTTTACATTAAAATTTGCCACTGGATTTATAACTTTATTTCTCATTTTCCATTATAAATTTTTAATTAAAGTAGGTCAAATTCAACCCTCCCTCTCAAAATTTAGCCCCAAATACTCTAATACTAATTTTAGCTTTTCAAATCACTTTTCTACTTCAACCCAACATCCTGTGAGAACCCCGCTTCTAGGGATTCCCGATACTGATCTTCGGCACTCGTGATAATAAGGGATTTAGGGGTTGAGAGAAGGAATTAGGGATTTAGATAAGAAAGAATAGAATTGGAAATCGGCCGAGGCCTTGGACTAGGATGAGACAAGAAATTAAGAGTTGAGAGGAGAGATTAGGGTTTGGGAGACTTTGCTTAATATTCTTCTTGATTGATTCTGACGTAAATCCAAAATACATATTTATAGGGTGATACGAGAAAACCCTAATGATAATCCTAATTCGACTAAATCTCTACTAACCATAATTATAATTATCCTACCTAATAATATAGAAACCCCAAATAAATGTGTTTCTCACACATCCTCTTCAATTTTGCTTCCATCTTTTGTTTTAAATCTCTTTCATTAAATGTATGTGCATACTAATACAATTTTCAACATCAATTTTATAGTTCATCATTATATTGGAAAATATTTTGTTTTGGATTTTTTAGAATTCTGAAACCAATTTTTTTTTTTTTGTTAATGTACATATGTATTTTGTGACCGATTTTGTGGCTCTCTCATCCTTATCCCTCGAAAAGCAGAGGAATGAAATTTTGGATGGTTTGTTGTTTTGTTGCCCATGGCACGACCTGTCCAGGTGGTAAGGTTAAGGGTAAGATGCATGGTCGTCTATGTCAACAGGTGACTAGTTTGAAGTGCCTTTACAGGGGATTTGGGCCTCGTTGGTTTTGCATGTCTGTTTTTTGTTTCGTTTTGTAGGAGAAGTTGCTTTTTCTTTTGACGTGTTGCTGAATGTATTCAAGTATTGGTGGTGGTGGCTCGCTGCATGAGTTGATTAGAATTTGCATTGACAAGCATTGGTTGCCTCTTCTTGTATGCTCCAAGCATCAACTTGTTAGAAGGCGGGGTGTTGCGTTGCAGTTTATAACCTTTTATAGGTTTACGGTGTGTTTTTCACTGCATTCATAGGGATTTTGACAGAGCTGCCCAATTTGTGACACAAAAGGCTTTTTTATCGACAACTTGATTACCTATCGATTTTTGCATTTGCTTGTTTCATTTCCTGCATTTGTGTGCACATATGGCACTGTACCCGCTACCTATGTTAAAAAAATGAACGTGATAAATATAAGGGCTAATACCACTAAAAATACCAATCTTTAGCGACTTTCCCATATGCATTACAAAACTTCAATAATTATTGTAATATACCAACCTATTAGGAGTCAGCGTCGTTTGTATTACGCGAAATTTGGTTGGCCATTAGAGTTAATTGTTGACCTAACGGTGGTCAACCTTCTCCTGACCAATGATGAAGTGGCGCTTATGTCTCGTCCATGTACGAGCCATATAGGAAATTACAAGACAAAATACATCTCTATAGCCAAAACTTTTGCGTATGTGACAATAATAGCCACTTTTTGAGAAATACAAAAAATAGCCAGAATTTTGAATGTTGCATAACAAATATAGTCATTTCCTCTAAAACTTTAATGGTGTTACAAAATTCCGACTATTAGGTTAATGATAAGCTGATTAGAATCCAAATCAACACACACGTCAACAAAAACTTGATACAATTTGCCACCCGGATGACAAGTCATTTAAAAATAAAATTAGAAAAACAAAAACATTCCCCTAGTTTCCATCGACAACCCCTTTATGCCTCTCTAGAAGCTTCCCAAAATCAAAACCCATTTTCAAAAAGAAAAAATTCAAAATCTAGAACAATCCTCCCCCGTATGTGTTCTTGGTCTCTTGGCTCTTTCCACTAGGCAGAAATAATTCTCCTTACTCATAGGTAGGGCTGCAAATGAGTCGAGCTGCTCGCGAGCGGCTCGGCGTTCGATTCGAGAAAAGCTCGTTCGAAACTCAATTCGTTAATAAACGAGCCGAACACGAGCTCACCTATGTTCAGCTCGTGAAGCTCGCGAGCTAGCTCGACTCGGTGGCTTGTTTAGCTAAACTCGTGAGCTGGCTCGTTTAGAGCTCATGATATGTCTTAACATGTGGCTAGAGAGCCAACTCGATTACCAACTTATGGACGAATCAATCTATATCTTATGATTTTAATTCATATGGTTGTTAAATTATATATCTCACTATATATAAAGTTTAACACGTTGAGTATGTGAGCAAATATATCTTATTTTCTACTTTAATTGCTTCGATACTATGAAATAACATGATTTGGAGTAGTTAAAATTTATTAGCTAAATGATATATGATACCAACAAAGTATAATATGAGATTAACTAACAAAATAAATCATATGTATCATGATATACAAAATGAAGTACCAATTAAAAGTTAAGATTTTAATAAACAAGCTAGCTCGAACTCGACTCGGCTCGTTAATAAACGAGCTGAGCTCGAACTCAACTCGTTTATTAACGAGCCGAGCTCAAGCTGGGGTAAAACTCGACTCGGCTCGGCTCATTTGCAGCCCTGCTCATAGGAGATAATGAATGTTGCTGCCACCACAGACTCTCCCGCCTTATCACCACCATTATTACGAACACCTCTCACTGTCGCCGCGATCTCACCACTCCATTCGACCCACAAATCATTTGAAATTTGAATGAATTTATTAATATAAAACCATAAAAAATAAAATAAAATTTATCCAACCAACCGGTATAGTAAAAGCTAGATTTTATAATTATGAGTTTTTTCCCATTTTCCCGCTTCTCTATCATTATGTAAACAATTATTTGTAAATTTTCCCAATTATTTTGGATTATTGAATTTAGTCTACACATACCCCGATGTGGAAATTTTGGTAAGGTCCTTCACTCCATTTTCGGAGGATGGTTCTTGAGGAGCACCGACGGTCCACATTATAAGCCCGCTAATTTAATGGTCCAGATTTAATTAGAGGAGTAGATAGTGGATTGAAGGGGTTATGCTTCATTAATTGTGTTGAAAAGTGGAGTCTTTTTGTCTAGCTATGTTTAAATAATATTTCATATATGTTATATGCCTTGTTGTAAGAGTCGGACCAGACCGGTGAACCGGACCGGAAAAATCGTCAACCGACAACACTAGCGATCTGGTTTCTGTGCTTAAGCGGTCATTGTTGGGCCGAAGGCTTTTCAGTGATCCTAGGGGTGGGCATTGGGTGGGTCGGGTGGATTTTGACCATAAAATATACCCACCCTCGCTTAAACGGATTGATAATTTTTAACCCACCACCCACCCACATTTAGTCTCGGGTTGGGTCGGGCGGATGGTGGGTGATGCGGGTGGGTTTGTGGGTTCAACCACATCACAATGTATATAATATAAAGGAGTCAACTTGACATGATAATAGGTTGAGAGAGTTATCTGGGGGGACAAGAAGATGAAATAGGGCGAAAAATGTCGAATTAGTTCTTAAGTTGGATAGAAATTCTATCATGAAAGAGTTTTCTATAAATTGAGATGATTATCAGGTGCAAGGAACTAAGGAAAATAACTCCACAAAGGAAAGAGCGGTGATCTAGGCACAAGAATTAGAGGAAAAAATAAAGGGAAGAAGAGGGGATCGCTATTTGGAAGGGTTGGTTTTGAGGTTCAAACTCGAGGAGCCGTCCTAGTTTATGTCTAACGTCTCCACTCTCCCCTCTCTAGCGCCAACGACTTTGATCTTTTTGTTGTTGGGTTGAACGGGTCACCCGCGCATCCACCCACCACCCGACGGATGGCTCTCAGCGCAACCCGTCACCCAACCACAGACCCACCCACTTAATGAAATTCGGGTCAAATGCGGGTGGGTCGACCCAAACCCGCGGATGATCCGCCCGCATGCCCAACCCTAAGTGATCCCATAATGAAACCGCAGAACCGAGACAGCCTTATTGGTCCAACAGTCTGCTGGGAATGGCAATGGGGCATGTCCGGGGCGGGTATCTCGATACCCATACTCGCCCTGTGGCAGGTTGGGTAATTTATCATGGGGCGCGAGTCGGGGCAGGTCGACCCATTGGGTACATAATTTTTGCGAAAAACATTAGAAATATTTATTATTTTAATTAAAAGACCAAGAAAGAAATCATATTTTGATAAAATGTAGCTAAATTATTGGAGAAATTGAGTTTTTCACTTATTTACAACTTTATTATACCTAAAATATGATGTAATAAGACTTTCTGTTCAAAACTAACGGTCAACGCCAGTCAACCATAACGAAAAAATAGTTTGGGACACAATTGTCATATCGGATACTTTAGGACACAAATGACACAAAGTTAATAGTTCGGGTTTCCTAGTGGTATTAGCCCTTAAAAGAAAAAACAAAGTGTTAAAATGTAATTGATGGCAACCAAACCGTAATTTCATCCTCTTATCTATTATTTCTATAATTTTGGGCGGGTAATATCCATATTTGTCACCATATTCTTTTATTAATGGTGAGTAGTTGATGGGCCGGGTATTACCCATGGGTATCCGAAAATCACGGGTGTGGGGATGAGTTTGTAAAACCTTCCACCGCATGGGTATGGGGCGGGTATGTGTTTGGGTATTTGGAAATAGGGATGAGGTTGGTTTAGGCAAACCCGCTCCATTGGCACCCCTAGCACTAAACAAAAAACATATTCAGATTGAACAAAAACATAATTCATAAATGTGATGTGTATTCATCATTTCCACAACTTATATTCAGAATGAGCAGAACGCATAATAGAGAACATATTCTTAATGAACAAAAAATATTCTTGGATTGAACATATATTTCATATGTGTGCTATGTGAATTCGTCATTTTCACAATTTGTAACCTCCCGATTTCCACTATTTTTTCTCACTTACTTTTCATATCGTGGGACCCATTATTTCAACTACTTTTCAGACTGTGAGCTCAAACTTTCACTAACTATTCTCTAACCTAATTTGAGTCGTTAATTTAGTGGATACTTAATATATACAGTTAAATGCTCCTAACCATCCTCAAAAGATGAAGTGGAGGACCATAACCTGACCGTCAATGTGATATCCACATCAAGAAAAGAATCATGACTTAATGATAAAAAAAATTGATTGTTCAAGTTGACGATCAAGAAGAAATATCAAGCTGAATAATAGAGTTTTTTTATAACCCAGAAACATCTCACGCACACACCGCTTTTGAAATGGCGGAACGAGACCAAATCTGGGAGTTAACCTGCTTCATCTCTTCGAACTTTCACGAGGATCTCCATTAAATGCCTCCAGAAACATCATAATAGGTATTGGTAGAGGTCAAACACTGGATCTGCCACTTCTCGAAACGAGCGCACACTAAGAGTGTCAGTGCTAGTTAAGTGACTTTTGGGGCAATGGGGGAGTTAATTTCATATCGGACATTTGAGAGATTTCGAAAAAGTTCAAATCAAGGTAACCTTTTTTTTTTTTGTCAAAATTAGCGGTAACAGTTCAGTCAGAAACAGAGGAAAGAAATGCGCGAGAGTCGACCAGATGTCGAACTCCCGATGAGAGGGCTTTTTGTGCCACAAGATGGGCGGCCCTATTAAGTCTGCGAGAGACAAAACAGAAAGAGATCCAGATGAACTTCGACGCCAAAGCCTTTACATCTTCCAGGACAGCACCACTCCGATCATGTGCCACATCGTTTCTCACCATCCGATGAATTAATTGTTGCGAGTCCCCATGCAATTTTACAGAAACAAAACCATGCATTAGACACCATTGTAACGCATCCCGGAGTGCTAAACATTCCATAACAAATGGATCTGAGATACCCTCGTAAGCCTTTCCAAAAGCAAAGAGGAGAATACCTGATAATTGAAATCCCACGAACCCGATACTGCCGCCATGGTCACGTTTGGCCGCCCCGTCAAACCAGACATGAATGGTTCCTGGCTGGTGGCCATCTCCTTCCATTCTACCGTTACCAACTCGGGCCGGACATGAGTTTGGCGCTGCCCCATGGCTGCTGCTGGGGTGGGTTGGCCGCGTCTGTTCCGCCGCTCTCCATTCCTGAATTTGGTGTTGAAGCTGCCGAAAAAGTGCAGGGGGTAGGTACTGAATATAGCTATGGACTGACCAGCATCTCGCCTTCCAAATCTGCCATAGGAGGAAGACCACATCTGCAATCTCGACTTTGGAATAGTTCCTGCCAAAAAATAGTAGGTTCCATGCCTCATCCGGCGCCAGGCTGCCAAGGGCTGAACGAAGCTCCTCACGGTCAGCAAGCCTCCATAAGCCCATCGCCACCCTACAGTCAAAAAAACAGTGGGAAAAGGATTCTGTATCTGCATCACATATCGGGCAAACCATGTCAGACGCCAATGTTTTAGTGAAGAGCACAGTCTGCAAAGGAAGGAATCCGCGGACCACCCGCCAGAAGAAAAATTTTAACTTGGGTGGAAGTGGCAGGCTCCAAAGCAGTTTCCAAAACCGGGTGTCAAAGGGGAGAATGGGTGGTGGATGCAGGAGATTTTGTTCCGAAGATAACAAATGATATCCTGTCTTAACTGTATACAATCCAGAATGTGAGTAATGCCAAATTAATCTGTCTTCCATATGGACTGTAGGTAGGGGGATGGCTAAGATAAGAATTACCTCAGACGACAAGAACAGGGCATCCAAGAGATCTTTCTTCCATACCTTCGAGTTGTGGCAGATTAGATCAGAGACAAAGATAGGGCAGGGGGCGCACCTGGCTTCAATGTAGGGCACGACGGAGGAGTGGATGGGATCCAAACATCTTGTAGAACCCGAATATGTGAGCCATCTCCCACTTGCCACCTTAGACCCCGCTTGAGAAGGTCCCTCCCTTCCAATATCCCTTGCCATGCCCAAGAAGGCCTAGAACCAACTGTAGCCTCCAGAAAGCCTCGGGTAGGATGATAACGAGCTTTGTAGATCCTCGCCAGATGGCTGGTCGGGTTGAGAAGGAGTCGCCAAGCCTGTTTAGCCAGTAGAGCTATGTTAAACCTGTTAAAGTCACGGAATCCGAGTCCTCCGGCGAATTTGCTCTGACATATGGAGCTCCATGACAGCCAATGAATTCCTTTCTCCTTATCTTGGCCTACCCACCAGTATTTTGATAGCTGGCCATTACATCGGCGACAGGTTTCCTGGGGCAAACGGAATGCCGACATGGCATATATAGGTCCTGCTGCTCCAATTGCCTTGATCACAACTTCTTTACCTGCCAAAGAAAGAGACTTTGCCTTCCAACTTCGAATCCGGGCAGCCAAGGTTTCCTCAATGAATTGAAAAGTCAGTGTCTTAGACCGGCCAATCTGAGATGGCAGTCCTAGATATTTGTCTTCAGCCTGCAAAATACTCACTCCTAGGAAAGCGCTTATTGCTTGTAATTCCAGGTCAGAGACATTAGCACTAACACAAACAGCGAACTTATGTAGATTAACTTTTTGGCCACTCACTGTTTCATAGTCAGCTAGAAGCTGAAGAAGTGATGCACATTCAGGAATTGACGCTCTAAGGAAGAGGTAAGAGTCATCGGCGAAAAACAAATGTGATAAGGGTGGAGATGACCTGTGTATGCGTAGATCATGAAGGGAGGAGGCAGCCACCTCTTGGGCTATCTTTGCAGCGAATCCTTCGGTGTAGATGGCGAATAACAGTGGCGATAGAGGATCGCCTTGTCGAATCCCTCTCTGCGGTTGGAAATATCCATACTGAGCTCCATTAAGCAGCACCGAGAAATGCACCGTTGTCACACAAGATTTGATCCAAGTCATCCATTTTTCACAGAAGCCTAGGTTCTGCATGATTTGAAAAAGAAAGGCCCACTCCACCCGGTCGTATGCTTTCTCCATATCAATCTTCAGAGCCATCCATTTATCAGGTCCACGGATTTTGGTTTTAAGAAACTGCATCACTTCCTGCCCAATAAGAATGTTATCAGAGATACATCTGCCTTTAACGAATCCATTTTGAAAAGGACTAATTAGCTGAGGAAGGATGTTACTTAGCCTCGAAGATAGGATTTTGGAGATGATCTTGTAAAGAACCTGGCAGAGACCAATTAGCCGCATTTGTCGCATAGAGTCAGCATTCGGTACCTTGGGAATGAGCGTCAACAATGTATGATTCACACTATGAAGCAGCCTGCCTGACTGAAAAAAGGACAGAATGCCTTCCGAGACCTCTGCTCCTATCTCTCCCCAGAAACGTTGGTAGAATGCCGCGGTAAATCCATCAGACCCCGGAGATTGCCCCTGCCCGATAGAGAAAATGGCCTGCCTGATTTCTTCACGAGACACCTGCATAGTCAACCTATCATTCATAGCTGCCGAGACTTTCACTGGCATGTTCAGGCTGTGAACAAATATTGATGGGTCAACACCATTAGAAGTAAACAGAGATTCGAAGAAAGAGACTGAAATACTCCCTTTGATTGGTTCCTTCGACTGCAATTCGCCCTGCTCATCTCGTAGCCGCGGTATGAAATTGCTTCTCCGGCGCTGCATTGTGGCAAGATGGAAATAGTGGGTATTGGCATCCCCACCATGAAGCCAATTGGTCCTCGATTTCTGAGCCCAATACTCCTCTTCCTGTCGGTAGGCATCCCCTAACCGGGTTTCCAGCTGTCTGATGTAGTCCCAGTTGACCACTTGTTCTTCCCTGGCCATGTCAATATCGCCCCTGATCTCACGGATTTGTCTCAAATCAAGGTAACCTTTTAGTGTAAAATTGAGGCTAAACTTAGATATTTAACCCTTAATTTTAGATAATCTTCCGTAAAAAAAAAAAACAGATAATTTTCGTCCCACTGGCCACTGAGCACGCTGGGCTTAAAGCCTGGCCCGTGGACTACTTTGAAAAAACAACTGACAACTTGCTGGCCTTCTAATTCAAAATTTCGTTCATCACGGTGACCAGTCTTCTCAACGCTGCTTTGCTTGCTCTCACAACAATCAGTCAGTCAGCGAGTCGCCATTTTCAGCTCTCGCTACCCAATTTCACAAAGCAAACACAGGAAAATGGACATCTCCAAAGATCAAATCGCGACTCTCCTCGATCACGACCTCCATGCTTCCGCTCAGATGCTCGTAAGCCTTTTTCACTCTCTCTGCTTGAGTCTTGATGGTTTTGATTTCAGCATTTCCATCGATTGCCGCCGGTTTAACCTTTTCCCGCTCGTCTTTGTGTTGTGGGAACTTGAGAAAACAGGGATGCTTCCTTGTATCGTCGACTTCGGCTAATCCTGAAACAAGCCCTCAACTGAAGGCCGAAAATCTGGTCCGGACCACTTGCTTGATTTCTTTCCCTTTTGAATTTGGATGCCGCGAATTGGAAAATTGTTTTAATTCGTTGGGTTTGGGTTGTTGTTGGAACAGATTCTTCTAGGAGACTCGCTGTTTCGTGACAGGGAGTATCGAAGAGCAATCGTTAGTGCATTTTCCCCCCTTTCCTTTGGTTCTCGTTTCTCTATGTTTGATATGTAATTTCTCTGAATTTTAGGGGGAACTTTGGTGGAGTTTTTTGTTGTTGAATTTTTTGCATTTGGGAATGTATGGCAGCATACGTACAAACAAGCATTGCAGTACTGTAAGATTATCCCCAAGCAGAACTCAACTTCTGCTAGAACTTCACTCTCCAGCAGGTCTTCTTCGCCGAGTTCTTTTAACGCTTCAGCGATTAATGAAAACGAGGTAGAATTGCTATTGCCTCTCTCTCTCTCTCACTCTCCCCCTCTTCCAAACCCGGGCGATTTGTGGCTGGAACTGGTTGCTTTTAGCTAGCATTTTGACATAGTTTTTGTAACAGGTGAAGTTCAAGATTGCATCTTGTCATTCATCACTGAATGAAACCAGACTGGCTCTTGCCGAGGTTTGTTTCTGTTGTTTGTCACGCAATGTCTTTTGTTGGACTGCTCTTGTGACTGGATAATCTTGCTATTGGTTATACTGTTTTCTTCCACTTATCTGAGGTTGGGTGTTTTTTACGCAGATGGAAGGAATTCCTAGCAAAGCAAGAACTTTGCAGATGAGTTTGTTAATGGCAAAGCTTTTTCGGAATTCCAGACATAATCGATATGCTATTGCTTGTTACAGAGAGTGCTTGAGGTATGGAAAGGGTTTACAGTACTATTGCCTCGACTCATGCATGTCCATCTCATCATTCACTGGTTCTCTTTACCATGCTTTCTGCTTCAGAAATCAATGTTGCATGATTAACTTGCATATTTTGTTTTATCCACTCTAGAAATGAAAAATAGTTTTGCCTCGACGTGAGCATCCTTTGATCCTTTCCTTATATATATTACTTGCCAGGAATTGCCCTTATGTAATGGAAGCTATTATAGCCTTAGCTGAACTGGGAGTTGCTGCAAAGGATATCATTTCATTATTCTCACAGGTCTGTTCATTTGAGAATCACACAATCTCTCTTTCCCCTCACCCACCCGAAAACCTCTTTGAGTTTGGAGCATATCCTACTACCGCCATCTTTATTGTAGGCTTGTAGCTTTATGACCGTGATTTTTGCAAAGGCATGGTTTGATATCCTTGCTGCACTGTCTTCTTCTCATTGGTTGCAGACTTCATACAAAAGTGGAAGGACCCCATTTGAGCATATTGACTCAAATAGATGGTTACAAGTAAGTACAGATTTAAATCAGCTTTAACTTTCTTTTCGACCATCACAATTGAGTACTGCTTTGTTGTCCATCCCCTGACCCCTATTTTGGGGCCTCATTGCTCTTGGAAACATTTGTAATTCATTACTGAATGCAGAGACTTCTTGTCATTAGTTAAACTTTCATAGACTGAACTGTTTTTCTCGCGTATTGTGCACAAACTGCTCATCTGTTCGTTCATTTATTTTCTTCCAGCGCTATGTTGAGGCACAATGTTGTGTGGCTTCAAACGACTACAAAGGTAATCGATATTAAGTCTAAACTCTGTTGTCTGTAGGTTGTAAATTGTTGTGCCAATTGAGTTCCTTTTTCTGTGAGCCTGTCCTTTGTATCTTGTATCCTTTATTCTTTGGGTGGTTCTTCGGCATCTCGCTTTGTGTTATCTTGAAAATAAGGCAACCCATAACTATGAATACATATGGCTGTTATGTCTGCAGGTGGGTTAGAGCTCTTTGCGGAACTTTTGCAACGTTTTCCTAGCAACATACACATATTACTTGAAACTGCTAAGGTTCGAATTCTCATTCTAATGGCTCAACCTAATCAGTTTAAGCTAAAAAAATGATATGCTTCACTGATTTGGTGTGTAATATGGTCAGGTAGAAGCAATTATTGGAAAGAGCGATGAGGCTATAGTGAACTTTGAAAAGGTACTAGCTGATTTCTCTGTCTGATAAATACATTACTTCTCTGATAGATTTACAATTGTTCAAGTTCTTTATTCACTTGATTGCAGGTGCGCTCGCTGGATCCGTTTCTCATTACTTACATGGATGAGTATGCAATACTTCTGAAGGGCAAGTCCGATTATACAAAGCTAAACAAGTTGGTTCATGATCTTTTAAGTATTGACCCTACCAGGCCGGAAGTCTTCGTGGCTTTGTCAGTTTTATGGGAAAGGAAAGATGAGAGAGGAGCTCTATCGTATGCTGAGAAGGTAGAACTTATTCTTTGCAACACCTTTTTTTATCTCCAAAAGTGAAATTTTTCTGTAATCTAACAACAATCCCTTTTATAGAGCATCCGAATTGATGAGAGACACATACCAGCCTACATTATGAAGGTATGCAAGTAGTTAATGCCCGATGCCACAGATTGTGCTGGTTCCAAGTTGTAATTCGTTTCAGTGGTTGTTAGATCTGTATGATCTATGAAGTTTGAGTTCCATAATTTGTTTCCCTAAAATGAGAACGCATTCTGTGTTTTAGGGGAATATACTTTTATCACTGAAGAGACCAGAAGTAGCCGTAATAGCATTCAGAGGTGCCCACGATTTGAGAGCTGACCTTCGTTCATATCAAGGTGCAACGTTTTGCATTTACAACTCAATCCTTCTGTTGTGTCGAAGTTTGAGTATTAGCTTATGTAGTGCCCAAATTTTTAGGCCTCGTTCATTCCTATTTGGCTTTCTCCAAGACCAAAGAAGCTTTGCATGCAGCCAGGGAGGCCATGAAGGCCATGCCTCAATCTGCAAAAGCTCTGAAATTAGTCGGGGATGTACATGCTAGCAACTCTAGCGGCAGGGAGAAGGTAAAACCTATGCAACATACATTCAGTTGTCTTACATTGATTGTCGATCTAACACAGATGGTGGGAACTACAGGCCAAGAAGTTTTATGAGTCAGCACTGAGGCTGGAACCTGGATACTTTGGTGCTGCATTAGCTTTAGCTGAGCTCCATTGCGTAGAGGGCCGAAATGGAGATGCTGTCTCTCTGCTTGAGCGATACGTTAAGGATTGGGCTGATGACTCACTTCATGTCAAGCTGGCTCAAGTCTATGCCGCTACAAATGCTCTGCAAGAAGCTTTGTCTCACTACCAGGCTGCATTACGGTGAGAACCATTTTTTTACCACGTCCGAGCCTTGTTTCGTAACCTACTCTTGAACTCAGATTTTCATTGGTTCCGCTCGTAGGTTGAATCCCCAGAATGAAGCAGCAAAGAAAGGCTTAGAACGGTTGGAGAAGCAAATGAAGGTTTGTTTCCCTATCCGGTTGTTTACTTTTTTGTAAGTACGTGCACATGGCCTTTGGATCTGGCATAAACAAACTGCTATTGTTGGACAATATTCATAGGGTGTCGATCCAGATGCTCCTGAAGAAGATGAAGAAAATGAGGTTGAGGATGCTGATGAAGAACCAGATGAGATTGAGCTTCTCCGAGAGTAAAATGCAGATACCGAATTTCAACATCATATGCATTGTCGTCACTGTTAGCTTAGCAGCCTTCCTAAATTTTTGGCAATCAACCTAAGAGGCCTGAAACTGTACCGGAGAATGTGATCAACTATTAGACGAGTAAAGAAAACCATCCTTGACATCATGACTAAGCAACCTACACAACTACCTCAGGGACTGCAGGTTAGATAGTTTGTCAATCTCTTGCCATTTTTCTCATGTAAAGATCTCGAGCGAAATGATTCGACCTTGCTGTAAGTTTGCACTCAGCTCAAACAAATGATGGAATTGCTGGTAGCTAAACAACATCATTCATCCTGGTAGTTTCATGTTAACATTGTTGTGCGCTTTTGTTTTACTTAATTTTACATTCCACTCTACAAGAAAGAGAACTTCAACTGAAGGGACTTCACCATAACTTTCAAAAACACTAATTAACTTCAATTTGAACTGGATAAAGCTAAGCACTGAAATGAAAGATCTTCACTTCTGCATTAGTAACATGCTTGGTTGCCATTCTAACCTAATTTCAAATACAATTGGCTGTAGAAACAAAGCGTGAATTAGGGTTTTTTTAGTACCCCTATATACAGAATCAAGTTACAAAAAGCTACTGTTTCCTCTGCCTTCTAAACATGGTACGGTTTCCTAGGAGTCGGAGCTCGGTTCTCCAAAGACTGCAACCTTTGCTTCAGATGAAACACCTCTACCTGAGCATTTTCAAAAGGCCTCATGAGTATCTTGACACACAAGGAATGATGAAAGATTAGCCGAGTAGAAAATCACCTGAAGCTGAAACGCTCTTGCCCTTTCTGCAGCTAGTACTCCCCTAGTCGAATGCAGCTCCTGAGACCAAAGACAGTTAGTTGACTTAGTTCTTTAAACTCAGCCATGAAAGATCGATCGATTACACAGTTGGCCAGGCAGCAGAACATTTTACCTTCTGGGTATCATCGAAAACAGCCTTGAGGAAAGCCACGTCGTGTTCAAGCCTCACGTTGTCCGAATGGACGATATTCGACATGCTGTTGGCCTCTTCATGGGCCATCTCCAAACTAGTCATCTTCTCCTTCAGCAACTCCACTTCCCTTAAAGCATCCGCCAACTTCTTCTCCACATCTTGCTTGCTCTTCACGACCGCAGAGAAACCCTTCTCAGCCACCTCTTGACCTGCCAATGCTGCCGCGAGTTGTCCTTCTAGTACTCCGTTCTTCTTTATTAAAGTAGCTATTTTGGATTCATACAGTTGATAGACACTCGAGTGCGGCCCTCCGGAAGGGTAGTCAGTAGTCTCTGGAACTGCCACTCGCTCAGTGTCAACTCTAAGGTCTGATGAACTACCATAGACACAAGATTTATCCTCACTGATGATTTTGCCCAGCTGGTTATAAGTCTGAACGGATGTGTTGGGTTGATTCATTTGCTGTTCTTTCCCCTGAAAAATCGACATTTCTCCCCATTCTAAATCGTGATATGAAAACAATGACATAATGTGCTAGTGTAAGCTTGAGGGGTTGGCTACAAGGTTACGGTTTTCAAATTAACCATTTCACTTAACAGTTCTGTCTAAGTATTACTAGTTAAAACTTTCAACAGGCTTCCCAGTTAACTTGACCGAGCAGCTTAGCTACTAAACGGGTAGCAAAACATGTTACTTACCGGAGACGTCACATTTCCTTCATCTGAGCTCTTAACCATCTTGACAACTCTGTTGTGTTCTTCCTCGTGAAATTGCTTTCTGAGGGAGACATTTCCAGAGGCACAACCTGAATCCATGATTGCGGACTCCGACATAGATTTTCTACCAGAACCATGCTGCTCGATTGCAGAAGCCAAGTTCTGTCTAGCAACAGAGTCAACTGAACGCTGAGAGTCCCCAAGAGGACCTTTACCAGACCTCCGAGACATTGATGATTCATGCTTGTCCAAACCCATTACTTCAACCTGTAAAAGAGCAATTAATCAAAAAGACATCATTATTATAGTCTATCGAGATGAACACTGCGTTATTAGTGAGTGACAACTGGGAATAGTCGGTTCAGTTCTTAACCTGATTAGAAGGCTCCTTTCTGGATCCTCCAAACGCAACTAGGAAATCTTTCTCTTTATGTTGCACAAGCACTAGGCTGAATCCCTGTCGGGGAGAAAAGAAGAAGTTTAACGACCACAAACATATTAACATACACAAAACAATTGTCTTAATGATAATTTCCGTTCCTGCATCCTACCATTTGTAATATATTATACCCCACTTATTTGCTCACTACCCTCCGTTAAAATTTCGTCTGAAATGTGCTGCTAGTGGAGTTGAGTAATAATTAATAAACACGCTCTTGCTGATACACACATGATATGCGAGAAATCACTTTCACCCCTCAATCTGACTAACTAAGTTTAACAGATGTTCCCTAGGAATAAAGAGAGGAGAGGAAAATGTTGGGAGTCGAATGAGCCACATAAGTATTACATGCAATGTGAGTCATCAAGGACGCGTTGACCATATCCCGAACTAACAACAAATTTAGATAAAACTTCCAGCAGTGAAATTGGAAATTTGTAAAAGCATAGTATAGTAAATGGACCACTATGGCATGGTACAAGGTTGTAAAATGACATTACCACAATATAGTTCAAGGGGCTCAAATTAGCCTATAAGATGGTATAAGTTCATGAAAACTTGACTACTTGCCTTATTGGTTGTGATAGAAGAAGATGGTGATGCAAAGGCAACAGACCATTCTACTTTCAGAACATCAAAAATCAAGGTCTCTGAGTGTCCTGCAGAAACAGAGAACATACATTACATTATGACTCCTTAATTGCCAGAAGCTGCTGATTGTAGCTCCAAAATTAATGGCTCTGGATTTAGAATGCTTACTTTTTTTTCTGCTTCCTCCACCAGCTATGTACCACTTGGTTCCAGAAAGAACTCCACAGCAACCAGCTCTAGGTGATGGATGGAAACCCTTAATCTTTATCCTCGACCATACCATCTGACACCAAAAACAGGAAAAGGGGAAGATCATATATCAATTTCACCAACATTCTGAAGCCAGGAAACCATGCATCCAATCAGCAAACATGAATGCATTTGGTTCTTACCGATTCGAAGTCGAGAGAATACAAATCATTCAAGGTACGCGACTTTGATGCCCCTCCAAAGATGAGAAGGGTCTTATCATCACAAAGAGCAGCTACATGGTTCGATCTAGCGGAAGGTCCTGCTCCACTGCAAAGCAAAGCATTATAAGCATTTTTTAAAACTTGAAAAACCATTCATAGGGCAGAAGCAAGTCCGACATGAAACAAAAACTTACGTGCAGTGCAAGGGAAGCCATGTAAGAGACTTGAGATCAAACATGTGTAGATCATTCAGTTTTCTCTTCTTGGAATCTTCACCACCGAATAGGATTAGTACGGAGCTCGATCTGACCACAGTGTGACCGCTGCGAGCTATCTGAAACAGGAATGTTTGCTTGTCTCAGAACTCGAAGGCAAATCAATGATAGGTAGAATCTAAGTGAAAAGAAGTACCGGTATGTCGCCTTTGGCTTCCATAAGAGACCAACATTCACTTCCTGTATCAAATGCCCACACTGGAACAACCCAAAACAAAAGGAATCAACCAACAGATTGAAGATCAAGAAAAACACAAGACCAAATGAGAAAGCAATGAGTATTCCAACCTGAAATTCTCTCACTTGGAGAATCAGTTTTCCCTCCAATTAGAAGTGCCTTTTTACCCCAAGAAACCTACAGAAACAACTCTGTCAGCCCACAAGCAACTCACTTCACAAGCAAAGTTGAACCCCTCTCTCTCTCATACACACAGTACCAAACAGTGGCCTTTGCATGCAGGGATCTTCAATGGCAGGCTGCTTGGTGAAAGGTAAAGCTTGGATGTAACGGTGGTCCATGTAAACTGGTCAAAATTAAGCACCTGATGATAACCAAAAAGAAATGAGATGAACAAAAAGAATGATTAGTACAGTTCTCTGCTCAAATGGGGGGAAAAGGAACCCAATAAAAACCCTTTTTACAAGACAAAAGGAAAAGGTAGCTACCTGGACATCATCCAACAAACCACTTCCAGATTCACCACCAACCACTATCATTTTGTTGCCAATTACAGTTGCTGCATGCTAATTCAACCAAAAGGGTAAGCTTTATATCTCTTCAACATTTGTCCAGAAAGTTACAACAACTAAAGGCAAATAGCATCATCTCACATTGAACCTAGGAGCTGGTTTGTCTCCAGCAATAGACAGAACCATCCAATTCTCAGAGTTCCCTGAAGTTGAGCTGCCAATATCAGCAGCTGGGTGAGCTGACTTTTGGCATTCACAGTCAAGCTGATCATCACAATGGCTTGTTGTGGCCGCACCACCCCCATCATTATGCTATAAACAAAAGAAACAGAAAATTATACAAGGAAAACCCCACCAAAAAGCAAAAGGCAATGAGAAAAAATGGGGAAAATGCAGACTTACAACAGGAGGGTTTGGAGCTCTTTTTGGAGGTCTAATGGGGCTTCTAGCTCCTGGCGTAGAGATAGAATCAGATAGCTGTACCTTCTTCACCCTGAAAAGCAAACAAAAGGAAAACTGAAGTGAGAAAGAAACTATGAACTAAAATGGCAGCAAAAGGGCAGACGAGGGTAAAAGAGCTGAACAGACAAGACTTGACCTGCCAAGCTTCATACGTTTCTTGGAGAAGCCAAACATCTTCGAGGTAAAAACTCTACTAGATTAGACAAATCTCTCAAAACAGAACAGAACCCTAAGGAGAAATCTCAAAGGACTAATGGATGCAGCAGCCTAGCTCATTGTAAAGGAAACCACCATGGTTTTTAGCTCAACAGTGGCAATGGGAAGCTTTCACGGGACACAAATTTAACTGACAGAGAAGACCGGAAACAAAAATCAGACACCGACCCTTCTCCCCATTTTCATCAACTTGTTTGGTTGCGGAGAAAATAGCAGTAGCAGAGAACAAGGACAAAGGGGGGAAAAGAAAAGAAAGGACTAGACCCCTTTTTCCTGGGAAAATGAGTAAAAGGCGAAGGAAAAGGACGAGCAAAGCGCCGCAGTAAGTAACTTCACTACCGCCAATGGCGACGAAGACAGGGGAAATGTGATAAGAGAGAAGGAAAAATGATAAGCTGGCCAGCTGGGTTATGGAGTCCACAGCTCTCAAATGGTAGTGATAATGTGATTCTTCATTGGGGTTTCAGCTTTCTGGGTTGTGTTGGGATCTCTGAGCTGATTCTGGCTATGGCGACTTTTCGCTTCCAAAGCCCAAAAACGATTTATGGGGAAGCAAACAAAAAACAACAAAAAATTTGGAAAAGCTGGAATGGGAAGTTACTGCAGCTGCTGGGGAAAGTGTTATTCTTTTCTATTTTTATTGAATAGTGTTTTGATAATATATTGTGTGGTTTTGAGAAGGAAACATGTGATGGATGGTTGGTTGGTCTGGCATTTTTGTTTAATGCTTCCTTGCACTGAGAGCTTTGTGATGTGTATCTCTGTGCTGAAAATGGTGAAGGTGACCGTTGGGGGAAAATGCAGAAGAAAGATGGAGCTGTGAACTTGCTACTTTGGTTTCAGTTCCAGGCAATGTTGTATGTTCTTTTAACTTCTTGCTGGTGGCAATCTTTTGTTTGATTTTGTTTCCGAACCTATATAGTAAAATCCTAAAAACCAATGTTGTCAAAACCGAACTGGAGCATGACCGGATAATGCGAACGGCTCACACTTTAGTGGTCCAACTGACATTAGATCGTTTAAAAATCGTTAGAGAACCGGTACCTAATAAACGTTACAAGTATAAATAGTGGACATTTCTTAATCAGAGCTCGTCTCTTTCCTTCGAAATTATGAAATGGAAATAAGGATTCAGTTTGAGAGCCCGACGTTTTTGGTTTATTTCAATTTTAAATTTTTTACAATTTTTTTAATTAAATTTAACGGTTGAATGGCAAAAACCGGACGAGCGGCTCGAGCGGTTAACCACCTCGGCCGCTCGTCAATCGCTACATAAAACCGGAGCGGCTTTTAGACTGTTCCGAGCCGGTTTTGTGACCGGGTGGTGGTTTTACCGGTTGGGCCGAGCGGCTCGGCTTTAATAACATTGCTAAAAACCGAAGGTAAATTTCCAAAGATCGCCTTGAAGTTTATATATAAAAAATATGGAGAATTAAATGAATGTGGAGTTTTCATTAACTACTTATTTAATTTACAATTAAAGAATTTTGTTATTGTGATTTTGAGAAATTGTCTATCCCTTCTGACAAATGGTATATCAAATGACACACTAATCTTATTGCAACAAAACTGTACCATTACACAGGAAAATAACAGTCGATATGGACAACAAAACGGTCGTATTGTTGATGATTACCTATCAATGCTGAAACAAGATCCAACCAAAAAAAAAAAATGTTTTGCATACTAAACAAGGACTTTGCTATCATTCAATCCTAGTTAGCATCAATATAAATCTCTATATATAACCATTTAGATTATTAGTTTATCGTTCTAAAAATCGTGCAAACAAATTATTGAGGTTCCGAAGCTTGGTGATGAAGAAAAGATGACAGAACATCAAAGTTAGTTGTTCATGCAAAATCTATTGATTAATATGTTGACCATGCTAGTTGTCTGGTCAACCTTTCAGGTGTCGTCACTTAGTTAATTATCTTTAGTACACTCTTCATGACATTTGCTTGAGGGATGTAGTTATTCTTAACCCTAAATGATCGACATCTCCATTGTGCGGTCAACCAATTTTTTTTTAATGTTATATGACACTGTTTATGACCGACTTCCACTTACCTTTTCATCACTAAGGCGAAAACAAAGTTGTAGTGGTAGACCACTTGTGAGTTTGGGATATTTCTAATGAATATGAATTTATTTTTAGACAGTGACACATGAGAAGAAACAATAACGTTGTAATGATACAATTTGGAAAGAGTTGAAAGGCACACGAATAATCCTCAAAGATATATGGAATCTTACGGGTTGTATGACTATCATATAGATATCTAAAAATATGAGCACACTTCATGTGTCTGTGAATGCAATGAGGATGAATTTGGATCATATAGTGGAAGACATATGTATATCACTACATTCGAACATTAGAATTTTAGTATCAACATTATGTAAGAAGGAGATGATCGAGAGGAGAGAGATTAAGAGAGTTCATGTAATGTATGTCATTATGGATTTTACTTGTTTTGTGGATTGAGTTGTATCTGTTATCATTTTGGTTTTGAGCTATTTGTGGACTATTGTGAAGTGTGTTTTGGGGGTTGTGGATTGAGCAGTGTATACTATTTGTTTTTGTACAACTGTTATTTGTGATATTTCAATTGCTGGACATTATTTTTGTCAGACCTAGTTGATCTGCACAGTATGACGGTCGAACGGAACAAGCACCAAACATGTTGGTTAGCGTCTTCACTTGAAAGCAATCATCTGCATGAGGAGGTGGTCGATCGATATAGAAAAATCATGTTGCTGTGTGCACCTCGTCTTCACATCGGTCGACACGCATACCAAGAGTTTGGCCTCTTCAATGGAACGCCCCACTATTTAGCTCTCCGATGGACCTCAATATGTTATATCATAAAGCCAAACGATCCTGTTGAGGCATGACTTTTTCATGAAATTCGGACGACTTGTAGAATAAGTGATCAATAGTAATTTTCTTTACGGAAGCGATCAACCGTTTTCTCCAAATGAATGTGTTTTGGAAGTATATATCCATATTTTTTTATTGTTTATAATTCTCTTTGTTACCAACAAGGTGTCTATTATACTCTTTAACAAAGATAGGAATTAGGATGTTGTACTAACACCCATAGTTAGTAGAATATCGTACGAGAAAGTTACGTAAAAAATATGTACGAGTATTATACTTTTTCTCTAAGTTAAAGTTACGTTTAATAGTACGTTAATAGTCATAAATATATAAAATAATTATTTTAAAAATAAATAAATATATAAATAATATTAAAGTTAATAATTTAATTCGTAAAATACGGATAATAAACGTGTTATATGAGTTTTATACGTGTTTAGTAATGAAGTCATCAAATGAATGGGGAACATGAAACGGCTTGACAACAGAGACGGAAGTTTTAAATGAATAAAGTACGTACAGTATATATACATATATATGTGTATTAAACGGAGTATTTACTAACTATCTCACCCTAGCGTGGTTAAGTAATCTGCGTTTGGTGGTGAAAAGAAATTACAGCGGGCGGGCCGTGGGTGGGATGGGCGTTTGGTGGTGGAGCCC
Source organism: Linum tenue (assembly GCA_946122785.1). Classification (NCBI taxonomy): domain Eukaryota; kingdom Viridiplantae; phylum Streptophyta; class Magnoliopsida; order Malpighiales; family Linaceae; genus Linum; species Linum tenue. Next base: position 84,762,830 of record CAMGYJ010000008.1, on the reverse strand, counting down.
ATTTGTTTGGGGTTGACAGGTGGGCATTGATTGCGTTATGAGGGAAAGTGGGCCAGAAAGCTGACCGGGTCGATCAGCTCAGGCGGGGACCTTTTTTGGGTTTTGCTTCGGTAATTGGGCCCATAGATTTTTTGCCCATTTTTTTTTAATATTCCTCTCTCTTTTCCACGCACACGTGTTACCGATCGGAAATCTATACGATCCCCACACTTTCCTAATCTTTACTCCTTTTGAGATACGAATGCAATCTTCTTCCACATATTTTTCAATATGAATTAAAGAGGTATAAAAAAAAGGTATGGTCTTGGGCTTGTGGTGCTTTCCATCAGGCCCATTCGTCAGACTTTCTACTGGTTCTAATGCCATTAAGCAGAAAGCCCAAATCAGTTCAGCCTGTAAAAGTAAAAGCCTGCATTGCAATGCAACAGATGGAAAAAAATGCATCAGGTTTTCCTCGAAATTTGATTCATGATCCTTGAATTATGGTCGTCAAGTAGATTTTTTTTTTACCACTGTTGATATTTATTTTTATTGACGAGTTTGATTCGGACAATGGTAGTAGTATTTTAATAAACTTGTAATCCAACAATATCGTAATATAGTAGTGTTAAGTGCGATCCAGTGATGGTGTGTTCTAAGTTTCGTTATCTCTCTCGCTACAATTTCTTTACTTTCCTATCCTCTCTTAAATGAAATCATTCTAACTTTCTTATATCGGATACGATCTTGAATCAATTTCACTGCATTTTGTTAGGATCCAACTTGAATGATGCTTAACTAGTTATTGCTTAGTGCCCAATTCCAGAGTTAATGCTTAGTGTGAATCTCAGGAAGGCTCATCAAACATTTCATGGACACCCACAAGAAGACACCGAAGTCGCGGAACAAGGTTTTGATGGTGTGGCACATGCAGCAGCTGCTCTTGCTGAACATCACCACCGGCCTCTCCGCCGCCAATTGGAACACTCGCTCCATTTCTGTTCGAGTTGTGAAGGATGAACAGTAGGCAATGGAACAGTGGATGTATGTGTTTGTAAACAGTGAACTTGTTAATGGATTGAATGGGTTGTGTGGAAACGGGGAGGGGAAGTGGAGCTATATATAGGCAAAGGGAAAGTATATATGCAATACGCTTAACCAAGAAGAGAAAAGTTGGATTGATTTGGGTTTGGGATTTGAGGGATACGGGAGAGGATAATATTATTCTCGAGGAGTACGGCCGCACTACGGGAAAAATGGCCTCTTGCAACTCTCACGAATGTGTTGCATTATGTCTTAAAAAGGTTGCAAAATCCTACCGCAACACTTTTGGTAGGGTTGCATATAGTGGGGGTTGCAAAAGGAATAGGTAATTGTTTTTTCATTTTTCGCAACACAAATATAAAGGGTTGTGTATCCTTACCTCTTACGCAACACCACTTTAGACAACACATTTTACAAATTTTACAACACATATTTGTAAAATGGGCAACGGTTTTTCAACTTTTGGCAACAGTAAAATTTGTATATGTAACGGGTCAAAATCGTCACGAATAACTAACTCAATTGTGGGACATTGTTCGTATAACGGAAATAAAAACTTGTGTGACAATATTATCGTCAATAATTTTTTTTTTGTGACGAGGTAGTCCAGTCACGAAAACTACCATTGTGACATGTATAATTGTCACGAATAGTTACATGTGTGACCATAATTATGTCACAAATACACATTTTGAAATTCAAGGTAGATTTAGGGGTCGAGTTGGTTGTCACTAAAGTAATTATTTGTGACAAAGTTTACTGTCACGTATGTCCCCCATGTGACGAATTTGATCGTCACTAAAATTCAGTGTCGGTGATGAATAGATTTGTCACGAATGATTTTCTTTTGTGGCAATCATTTTGTTACAAAAATGGTAACTAAAATAGTGAATCGGAATTCACTAGATAATACAAAAAGAAAAAGATTCCAACTCCAATTTGGCTAACGACAATTCTAATTAACTAATATTCCAAACAATAAAAAATATACATGGACACAAATGAGATTTTTTTTTGTCAATCATCAAGTTCTTGGGCTTCATCATGCTCTGCTTGGAAGTCAGCTAACTTTTTGTTCCCATTCTCATAAGACTGTGAGCGTGTCTCTTCGGTACGTATAATAGTAGGAGTCTAGCTGTATCTTCCTTCTTCTTGTATAAGTGACACAACCGGTCTCATTGATGTCAAAACAGAAAACAAAGGGTATATATCGAATCAGACTAGAGGAGAGGCGCAAATTAGTTGTCTTTTATTGTATAACTATAGGGGAAAAAAACAAAACATAGAACCTGTTGACGAGGTGCTCTCGGTGAAGTCTGGCGAGCGGCTGGAAGAGAGGAGTATTGAAGCCTCCGGAAAGTGGTGAAGGGTTTGTTCCTAATCTTCGTGCGAACCCAGTAGTGATAAAAAGAATTAATAGGAAGGATATTGGACTTTCCTTTCTAATATTGCCGTAGATGTGACCTTTCAAGGAAAAAAAGTTAAGGGTTAATTAGATAATAATGGTATGGAGGGAAAAGAGGATGGGAGGAAATCTTTTCGGTTAACATAATTATCTGCCCTCACTTTATATTGCATATCACGATAGATCTTTTGGGTATTAGGTAGCAACCTTTAGGTTTGCTACTGCTATATGTCATGGATTTTATATGGTTGTCTCTACCAATCTTATTAACTTTTTTTTTTATAATGGCTATCTTATTAACTCTTATGTTTAAGTTTCATATTTTTTTGGGTAAATAGTTTGATTTATTATTTGATAGAATGTGTTGGTGAACTTTAGCATCAAGTAGTATAAATGTTTTTTTTTTTATAATGGTGATATTGGTCCTACATACCATGTGATTGAATGAACCGTTGGTATTGGATATCTTGAGGAGTTGAACACATGATCCTCATGATCAAATCAACTCTGATACCATGTTATAATTAACTAACTCGTCTCAATAACTCGTGTTATTATTAATAGATGTCTATGTATATTGATATTAACCACTTTAATTTCTTGCACTCTCTTAATCTTTTCAATTGTTTAAGAACTATCTCACCTATTAACCACTTCCTTGCACTACTCTTTTAATAGGATAGTATCTCACCTATTAAACTATAATCCTATGAACTAATAAGTTAGCTTTCTTTTTGTTACGTGTTAGTAGTTAGTACGTTTTAATCAATCGAACTGAAATACAAAGGTATTGTAAACTGCTATCGCATTCATCATTTAGTACAAGCTGCTATTCTTGTTTGCAGTGTCTAGACACACTTAGACGTCGCCTAAGAAGCAAGTCGCTAGACACGCAACGCTAATATATGACTCATTTTTTTTATATGTATATGTAAAAAAGTTAACTATGATTCCTCCTTCCTCGCTGCTTCTTTTCTCCACTTCCATACATATACAATCTTCCTCTACAATTTGCCCCACCATTACATCCAAATTCCAAAACTCCATGATCATGATGGTCACCTTTTTTCTGTTTTGCTTGGTTTCGAAAGAGTGCAAGGCAGAGCATTTCTTCTGGATAAATTCTGAAAGGGATCCAATCGTCGGGACCGATCTTGCACTGCAAATATATAATTAAGATTCCCATCTATCGACGAAGCCATATGTATTACATGTCTCTCTGGTCAGGCCGAATCAAAATAGTAGGCCGGGGGACAAATGTCAAAGCAGCAATTGCGCGCAGATACCAGTTGAAATTGAAGCAAGGGCCGCCACAACCGCATTTAGTAAATGATATAGTATTCATTGCGAAACCTCTTTCAACAATTCGAATTATTGAAATTAACTGATTCTTGATATGGTATCAGAGCGTTCTTTAACCGCATTTAGCAATATGAAACGGTTGAACCATAGTTAAATTATGACTTCAGTATAAAATACTCTACTACCAACTTTTTCGATACGGTTTTACAATCCTTTGGTACATACAATTCTTTTACACTCGTGGAAATAAAAGTTTTAAGGCACATTTTGAACTATTTATTGCAAAAAAGCATAAGTCAAATAGGGATAATGAGAATATGCGATCTCATGCAACCCAAAATACACTTTGCAACTTCTATCTTTTTAAAATAAATGTACGTTACTCATACCCTCGCTCATTCATCAACTTAATGAGTAACATATATTTCATGTAATATTATTTTCATACTTTTTTATTTATTGAATTATTTCATAAAAAAAATATTTGTTGCATGAAAATTACTACATTGTTGCTAGACATGTCTGCAATCTGAGAATAATTTGGGAAGTCCATACACAACACATTGTCCAACTAACTATTAGCGACAGTTTAGCCGCATCATGTCCGATATATTTCAAATCAAGCAACTTATGATTCATTACCAATAGTGTGGTAAAAAAGAATGCTCTATATTGGGAAAAACTTAAAGGACATACTAAACTCTATGATGCATTTTCTTTCATCCTAAAGGTTGATTATGTATGTATTATGAGAAACAACTCTAATATTCAACTATATGATTTAATTAAGTAATGAATGACAATTAGTTATATTTATTTTTTCCATTCAATAATTATATGTAATGCTTATATTATATTTTTGTTCTCTTTTCATGGAGGTCTAAACACATTATGCATAGTTGGATTACTTTCAAAAATGTTATGTGCATAACTTAAGTAGAAGACAATAATTTCATGCAATTCAAATCATCTACTATATCCATTATTAATTATTATGTAGCATATTCCTCGACAAAATTCTTCCGGCCAACGGGTCGGGCCCTGTGCTAGTTTAGTAAATGGTATAGTATTCACTATGAAACCTCTTCCAACAACTCGAGTTATTGAAATCAACTGGTTCTTGACATGGTATTAGAGCCTTCTGTGACCGAGAGGTCATCTGTTTCGAATCCCAATGACCACATCTGTTTCTGTTAAGCACATGATGTCTGGACATGTGCAAACTTTAAGCCCATATATGGTGACTTTAGTTTGAGGGGGTGTGTTACAGTAGTGGTAGAGGGAGACCTTGAGGAGAGGGGTCCTGGGACACCATTTAGCAAAAAATTGGGTACCAAAACCCTTTAAATATATGTGTTTTAGCCGATACTTGAAATATACCCCATACTTTTGCCGATACGGCCTCATGTAAGGACCTCAATCAACTCGAAATTTTTAATAAGGACCACAACCCATTCAAAGTCTGGCTACGCCACTAGTGCATGTGGTAGTAAATGGTATATGATCCACTCTGAAGCCTCTCCCAATAGCTCGAGTTATCGAGATCAACTCGTTCTTGACAGAACTAACTAAGGCTGCATTTGTAGCTATGTAGGTGAATATAGAATATAGTTACAAAGAGAAAGATGCAAGCAACGTATGCATGCATGGACCATCTCCATTGTCTGTTTTCTTTGTGATGAGCTAAGCCAACCATATATGGCAGGAGATCAGTGCGTCTTGAACATGGAATTTCGCAGGAGAGATGAAAGCTAGGTAGGTCTCCATTCTCCAACATGCATTCTTTCTCGCGTTATGATTGATTCCTCACTACGTATAAACATGTATTATTACAATACACGCGTACGTATAAACAACGACCAAGATCGTTGACGAAAAATCTAGAAGTATGTATGTATTTATTGCGGCCACTTTCTTTCTTTCTAGTCCTCTTATTGCGGCTTTCTTTCTTTCTTTCTTTCTTTCTTTCTTTCTTTCCCCGATTCGATTCCCTCTCTTACACAGAGAGAGAATGCACGTATCCATTCGATCTCCCACAATATATACGTACGTAGAGGAGTGGACATATATTATTCGATATCAACAAGGATCGGTCGTAGTTTTCAGCCTCTGAGATTTCGCCACGTATACGTTATATTCTTACTGTTTATGATATGAAAACAGCCCCAACCGGAGGCCAAGGGCCAGATTATTAACTCATTCGAGGGTCGCTCTGCATGTTCTTGATCTGCTACTTGAATTACGTACCACGTACGAACTTGTGCGGCAGGCAGTAGAATGGGTTTAGCACTTAAACTAATGGAGGATACAAAATGTATCACATGTTAAAAATTGATGATTTATATTATTTTATCTAATATTAGACCTCCCATCGACACATATGTAGGTCTCGATGGATACGGCACTCCTGATATTTCTAGTGAGATGTTTCTATGAAAATATGAATTAAATAAACCGAGTTTGGAGTATTATACTATACCCTAATATAAATTGGATCTGATAATGCACTTTGTTTGTACCCAATTTGAATTTGCTAATTAACTAGCTAGTTGTACGTAGCTGTTTGACCAATCAAAGAATCCACATGGACAGGCACAAGAAGTTATAAAAGCATCTCATATCATAACTTTATTATACATTAGTACGTAGTAGAAATATATAGAGGTATTACAAAAAGTAGGAGATTCATCATTTTTAGTCATTAATTACATCATAAAGTACCGCAAAGCCTAATCGTGAAATCCCCATACGTATACATACGTACGTAAGTATACATTTTTTTAGTACCCTCTGATACTTAGCCAAAAAAGCAGAGGTTTTTATGATCATTACCATCATCATTATGACCATGACTAATTAAGAAGAAGGAAAAGAAGAGAGTACTCCATAGTATATATAGTAAAGTTAGCCAAAATTTCGACCCATGTGATGTGATGATCGACTTGATCAGAGCCACAGAGCGCCAGCCCGTTTGAGCATGGCAGACAAGGAACCATTGAGATGAAGGGTCATGATCTCATTGGCGCCGCCGACAAGGTTCCCGCCGATGAACACCACCGGAAAGTCACCGGCAACACCGTGTCGAGCCAAGGCCTGCTCGATCTCCCGGCCACCGGGGACCTGGTCGAGCTCGTAGACGGTGGGGTTGACGCCAAAGTCGAAGAACAAGGTTTTGATGGTGTGGCACATGCAGCACGTGCTCTTGCTGAACACCACCACCGGCCTCTCCGCCGCCATTTGGAACACTCGATCCATTTCTTTTTGAGAAGGATGAGGAGTGGGCAATGGAACAGTGAATAAAATAGTGGACTTGTGGATGGGTTGAATTTGGTTTGTGTGGAAACGGGGAGGGGAAGTGGAGCTATATATAGGGAAAGGGAAAGTATTTAATACGCTTAACCAAGAAGAGGAGAGAAAAAAAGGTTAAAGAAAAGTTGGATTGATTGTGGGATGAGATTGGAAGGATGGAAAGAGGATAATAAGATTCTCGAGGAGTACGGCCGGCCGGTGGAAAAAAGGCGTTATATGATTGCCTTATGGTATACCAAGATTTGGTGCAATGAATTGGTGTTTCATTTAGGGTTAAGGAATTTTGGCTAGGAATCTAGTAAGAGAGAGGTGGGAGGAAATGGAAGGATGTGGGCGCTAGGGCAATGTTTTCTTTCTTGCATGTTGTACGTACGGTTTCACATTTACCGCGAGATCAAATATTATTGGAGGGGATGTGCAACATGTTCGGGGTGGCGCTATATTGGAGGACGTTCGGAGCTTGACATCTTCGTTTCACAGCGTTTTCTTCTGTTTTGTGTCTCGTCACCTCAATAGGGATGCCCATCATGTGGCACAAAAGGCCCTCTCATCGGGAGTTCGACTATTGGTCGACTCCCGCGCCTTTCTTTCTTCCGATTTGTGACTTTTGATTAATACTCTGACTTTGGAAGAAAAAAAAATATTATTGGAGAATTTGTATGGATAAAAAAGGCGATTACTTGTTTGCATGATGGAATTGGTGATGGATTTATGATGAATTTGAATCAATCATGGACTTTGTCTAAACTCTATTGTTTGCTTCATGGATTTATGGCCAACTAATCCGTGGACCCCACAGACTTTAAGGGTCCAAATTCATAGACCCCATGGACTTGAATGTTCTACCTCTTTAGGTGGGAATTGATCATGGACTTTGAATTCCATCATATATGACCAAGCTACGTACCCTTCCTACTATCTTTCTCTTCTCATATCAACGAGGGCAGTGTAGGTCAATTTTACTTCATACATACAAATCTAATTAACCAAGTCCATAATGAAATCTATGAAACAAACAATGGTATTTTTAAAGCCCATAATGAACCAAAAACGTACTCTCATATATCCATGGTTTTATAAAACCCAAGTTTTACCAAAACCTTCATTTTTCAAATCAATAAAGCAAACGAACCGTAAGTGTCCGGTGTGTTAGGTAACGTAAAAACGCTTCGATTAAGGGATTCACGGTGAGTATTAGGTATTCAGAATACGATGACGGAGTAAGGTGACACATTGTGCAATTAGGCGGAATTAGGTAGTCAATATCAAAAGGGAGAAATCAACATAATCTCCAACTCGATCTCCTGTCATAAATCATTAGGTCTCAATATATAATTCGAGTTGTTGGGAGAACTCTATATATATGGATCTTAACTATTTCTTATGCGCACCCACTCAAACGAAAGCCAATTGATCAAGGTCTTGAAGTTTGCACAGACCCAACATATACCATGTGCTTGAATGAACTCCTAAATATTAGTTGTCGTGAGAATTTGAATATATGACTTCATGACCGATGCTTTGATTCCATGTCATAAACCAACTGATCCTACTAACTCATGTTGTTTGTAGATGTCTATGTATGGATCTTAACAACTTTCACACACTCTCTCAATCTTTCCAATATTTCAAGAACTAATTAAGTGAGTGATAGACCGTCATTTACACATGTTTTTACCCCCATTCTTACACCGTTTGAGGTGTTGATTCTCGTGTTTTAGTCGATTTCACGCTAGGTTGTGCTTGTTTGTGATGTTTCAGGTCCTAGTACGTGAATGAAGGCTTAGGAGCGAGTCTGGGGTCGTTTGGACGAAGAACGGACGAATGGCGAGGTTTTTGGGGAGCTGCACGGGCAGACCAGGAAGGCTGCACGGCCGTGCACGTGAGCAAGATGGCCGTGCGCCTTATGCCGAGGACACGCACGGGCAACCCCTAAAGATTGCATGGCCGTGCAAAGTGCACCCTGGCCGTGCGGTTTTGGCCGAGGCCGAGCACGGGCTGGCCGGGATCCTTGCATGGCCGTGCACCCTGGCCGTGCGAGAAGCCTGAGGATCGAGTTAATTGATACGCCGCGTTTTGGAGCTGCACGGCCAGAATGGTGATATGCACGGCCGTGCACCCTGGCCGTGCGAGTCGGGAAAGCCTGGTTTAAGAGCCTATTCCGAGCCAAAAGTGAGAGAATCGTGTTTTCAGAGCAAAAACAGAGCCCAAGAGAGAGAAAGTGCGAAGAACACACCCTAGAAGCTGTCTTAGAGCTGGATTTCATCGAATCGAGCTTGGAGATCGTCATAGGAGTGGAAATCATCGTCCCGGAGCAGATTATCCTCATCGTTATGAGTATGACTAATCCGATTCTTGTTTTCTCTTCTCTCTCTATGGAGTAGAACCCTTCTCTCACTTGGGTATGAAGAACCCTAGTTCCTTGTGTTAGGGATTTGATTGTAATGACTTGGGATGATATTACTGTTTGATTTTAATCGAATGACGCATGTTTAATGAATTGATTTGAGTCTGATCAGCTTTTCTCAATTTCTGCTGCAACCTGAGATAGATAGAATCTGATTAGGTTGTTAGAGCCTCTTCATTCGATAGTAGGAGATTGGATATACGAGAGTTAGCCAGTTTACTGCTTTGTACTGGTGTTCTTGGCGCCAGTAGTGGAGTTCTGTGTTCATAGCCTCAGCTTTCTATCCCGGTGAAGACTAGTCGTCTGCCGGGTGGTTAGACTGAGAGGGCTTGGTCAGCTTAAGAGATTCCAAGCTACTGTCGGATCTTCCGCAGTCTAATCAACAGTAAATCAACCCAGGAATTGCAATTGAACCTAACTAAGGGGCTAGGGGGACTCAATCCCGAGTGCCTCTTGCCTGCTTTAGAAACCGAACAATTTACTACTTTCTTGTTGCTTTTACTCTTCACAACAATCACTCGAACTAGTTTGCTAGATAATAGAGAATCACGGAGTAAGCAGTAGATCTAGACCCCGGGTTGATAATTAAACTTGCCTGTTACTGCATTCCCGGACTGCGATTACACTTGGTCGCAGTTTGGTGTTGTGTTTTGGCGTGTCAAGTTTTTGGTGCCGTTGCCGGGGACCCTCTAGGTTATTGGGGAAACGTGATAATTTGTTACTCTAGCTTTTTCTTTATTGCATTTTTCTTTTCCACCTGTGTGCCTTCACGGGTTGTTTCTGCTGACTGTGTGCAGGTAGTGCATGACCCGTAGCCAGTCGGGAGATCTACTGCCGTTAGACCAGGAGCTTGAACGAACTTGCAGGAACTTCAAGCGGGCTCTAAAGGCACGACTGGCTGCGGAGGAGGAGCTATCACAGCTGCAGTTAGAAGAAGAAGAAGGCGAGATGGCTGATCCAGAGAACCGTGATGTGATCCCGGAGGAGCAGACCATGGGATCCTACTGGACCGCTAGGGCTGCAGACATGAGGTTAGCCATTCAACACCCTCATGTCCCAGCCAACAACTTTGAGGTGAGCACCTCAGTGATCACCATGCTGCGCGGTTCAGTGGTGTTCCGTGGTAAGGAGGGAGAGTGCCCTCGATCACATCTCAGGCGATTCCACGAGCTCATCGATGGAATCAAGATCAATGGGGTACCAGCAGATGCCATCCAGCTGAGGTACTTCCCATTCACTCTGGAGGGGCAGGCCAAGGAGTGGCTAGACACTCGACCTCCGGGCTCCATCACCACGTTCGCCAACCTGGCGGACAAGTTCCTCACCCGCTACCATCCTCCATCCAAGACAGCTGATCTCCAGAAGCAGATTACACATTTTTCTCAGGATGAGGATGAGACCACTAGGGATGCTTGGGAGAGGTACACCAGCCTCTTTCTCAGGTGTCCCAACCATGGTTTCAACGATGCGTTCAAGGTGGGCACTTTCTATCACGCCCTCTTCCCGGAGGACAAGCAGCTGATCGATTCGGTTTGTGGCGGGAACATGCTGACCAAAACCCCGCCACAGCTGAATCAACTCTTTGAGGAGATGGCGGAGAACGGTTATGACTGGGGCACTGCCAGGAGATCGAGACGAGCACCTGGACGGGGTGTGCATGCTGTGGGCACCCAGTCATCTGATTTGGTGCAGGTGGTATCGAAGCTGGTTTCAGCTATCGATCGTTCCGGGATGATTCCAGGGACCGGACAGCAGCAGGCGATGCTCTGCCAATGGTGCGAAAGCACCCATCATACGGTGGAGGACTGCCAGGCGATGAAGGAATCAACCACACCCCAGGAGCAGGTGAACTTCATCAACAATGTCAGGCGCAATGACCCCTACAGCAACACGTACAATGAGGGGTGGCGCCAGCATCCTAACTTCTCCTGGGCTGGGCCAAATCCTAAACCACCAGCTCCCCAGGGACCACCAGGCTCCCAGCGGCCACCATATCAGCCCAGACAGGGGCAATTCCAGCAGCAACAACAGTCTCTCTATCAGCCCATGCAGGGGCATGCTGCTCAATCACAGCCGCGGCCTTTCCAGCAGCCAGGTGCAGCCCCTGCTGCCCCTGTGCAGAATGATCAGATGGCTGAGCTGCGGGACTTGGTAGGTTCTCTCGCCAGTGCTAGTGCTCAGAAATTCAACACCTTTGAGCAGTTCATGGAGAAGGCCTCGGGTAAACTCCTGGATCTTGAAGCTGGTCAGAGGAACACACAGGCTGTTTTGCAGGATATCCAGACCCAGCTGGGGAGCGTGGCCCAGGCAGTGGCTCAAAGGGCTCCTGGTACTCTGCCAGGGCAGACCATCCCTCACCCGCCGACCCCGGACGAGCGCTGCAATGCCATCATGACCAGGGGTGGCAAGGTGACTATTGATCCCCCTGCTCGGGAACCGGAAAGAGAGACCCCTGTTTCAGCACTTCCAGCTAATCAGGAAGAAATGGAGAAGGAGGTTGAGGTGCCTGCTCCTAAACCGCAACCAGTGGTGAGGAGCAATGCAGTCAAAATCGGGATTTTGATCGTAAAATCGTAGGATTTTAGGATTTTAGTTAGGGATTCCGATTCTGATTTTACTATAAAATCGGTGGACCTTAAAATCGTTCAAAATCGGGATTAAAATCGTTAAAATCGTAGAATCGTACCAAAATCGGGATTTTGATCCTATGTGAACTAAATAGGGAGCTTGAGCCAATTCAAAAGAAGCAGAACTGTTTCGGTGGAAAGGGCAATGACAGGGATCTTCTCATATATTTTTCCTATTAAAAGAACATTTGAAAAGAAGAAGAAAAACTAATTAGGGTTCGGTCAACCCTTTCCCTTCTCCTTGTTTAACTCATCGGTAAAACAATTGTCAGGATATTGTAAGTGCGTAAGAATTAACATCATTATTTAACAAATTATTTAATTAATAAATATATTTGCACCAAACCAATGACATTAATTATTTTATTGGATTTCAGTTATTCTTAGTTTTAAATCATGCTTAGTAGATGATGTCGGAATACTACTTTGATTTAAACTACCTAGACACAACATGAAAAACAAGAGCCAAACCCCATGAGCTCTATCCCTTCCTCATAAATTATTTTGAGTTACGCATTAAATTACAATTAAAATGATGATTTTGGAACATTAATCTTGAAAATTATCACTTTAAATGTTATAAGTATTTGTGTTATTAATTATTTACCTTATTAATATTATTATATGTTAATTTCTATATGGTACTTAAAATCCTACGATTCTACGATTCGATTTTACGATTCCGATTTTACCCCAGTTTTCGATTTTAGGTAAAATCCCGATTTTAACTGCTTTGGTGAGGAGTATGTACCACAGCTTCCCTTCCCTACTCGGTTGCACAAGGACCGACTGGAGACTGAGTTTGCCAAATTCATGGCAATGCTGAAGCAGCTGAATGTCCAAGTGCCCTTCCTGGAGGCACTATCGCAAATGCCGAAGTATGCGAAGTTTCTGAAAGAGCTTCTCTCAAAGAAGCAGAAGCTGAGTGAGCTGGCCACTGTGGAGCTCAGCGAGGAGTGCTCGGCTATTCTGCAGAACAAGCTTCCGCAGAAGAAAAAGGACCCAGGTAGTTTCACTATCCCGTGCTCTATTGATAAATTGCATGTAGAGATGTCCTTGGCGGATTTAGGTGCTAGTATCAATGTTATTCCATATAAATTGTTCATGAAACTAGGCCTCGGTGAACCCCATGCTACTAGGATGACCCTTCAATTAGCTGACAGATCTGTAGTGCATCCTAGGGGTATAGTGGAAGACCTTCTGGTTAAGGTTGGCAAATTCACATATCCTGTGGATTTTGTTATCCTGGACATCAGTGAGGACACAGAAGTGCCTCTTATACTGGGAAGGCCTTTCCTAGCCACCACCAAGGCTCTCATAGATGTGCATGATGGGACCTTAGTTTTGAGGGATGGCGAGGAGCGAATAACGTTTTCAGTTGCTAACACTATACCTGCTTCGTTACCTCTGCATGCTGTATCTCACCAGGAACACGAGTCTGTCGTGTATCCTTCTGTGCTGCCTATTTTGCAGGACCCGCCTCCCACACCTTCGCCGCCACTCCTGACCACTCCATCACCAAATATACAGATCAAGGAGGAGTGGCGGCCGAAACTGCAGGCAGCTAAGCCCGCTCGAAAGAAAGCCGGAGACTACTATGAGCTGGTCCCGCCCCCACCTTGGCCATCCGAGTATTCACTCGCTTGCATCCTGCCGGATGGCCAAGTCGAACTGGCAAATGCAGGTGGCCACATTCGTCGCGTACATGGCCACCATTTGAAGCTGTACCTCAAGAGCGATGTGGATCCGCTCTTGAAGGCACCTGATCCTACACTTCCCTGAGCATCCATACTGGCGTCCAGCTAAAAGACGGTAAAGAAGCGCTTGTGGGGAGGCAACCCCACCGAGGTTTGCATTTTCTTACCCTTTTTCCTTTGATTTTGTGTGTTTTTTAGTCTTGAGACGTTGATCCAGAGTCAAGTGTCGTTTTTGAGTGAAAACAGGTTGATTTCGGGGCTCCAGCATGTCGCACGGCCAGGACCTCACCTTGCACGGCCGTGCGCTCAGCCTGGCCTGGCCGTGCGAGCTCTCGGCCAAAAGCGCACGGCCAAAAGCGCATATTGCACGGCCGTGCGCTCATCCTGGCCTGGCCGTGCGCCTTGCACGGGCGTCACATCGCCTCGCACGGCCGTGCGGGTATTCCCCCTTGGCCGTGCGAGCTCTCGGTCATAACTGCACGGCCAAAATTGTCATGTGCACGGCCGTGCGACATCCTTGGCCAGGCCGTGTCGGCCTGCACGGGCAGAAGCAAGCCGTGCACGGCCGTGCGCCCCTGCCCGTGCAGCCGATGCACGGTCTATATAAATGGCCTGCACGGCCAGTATGGTCAGAAAACCCAAAATCCTCGCCGGAATCCTCTGCCCTCGCCGGAAAACCGCGACAAACCCACCTTTTTCGATTTTTTCGGCCGCTTTGGGTCATTTTTTCACCAAACCCACTCCTTCTACACCCAAAGCGGCCTATCCCTCGAGTTTGAGCGAGTTTGGGCGACGTTTTGTCGCCGGAGGCGATTTCCGGCGAGAATCCGGCGATGCTCCGACGAGCATTTCCGGCCAGTTTTTCGGCGTTTCGTCGATTCCATTGTCTTCCCCTCATCATCCCCTACACCTCTACTTGAGTCTCCAGGTTTGATTTTGCCCCTAACTATGTTAATTTTGGAGAATTGAGTGTGTAGGGTGTATGTTAGAGAACCTTATTGAATCATGTGATTTGTGTGAAATTGATTGAGGGGAATGCATGAGATGTGATTGAATTATGTTGGGCAAAGTCCCCTTTGCTTGTTTGAGCCCTTGTGTGCAAGAATTTGGCCAATTTCATGCTTAACTTAATAGTGCACACAAGGTGTTCGATGAAATGCCTGTTTTCCATGCCATGTTGTGGCCACCGGTTGGGGCCCTTAATGATGTAGTTTGTGGGTGTATTGGCTATGGATGTGAACCTTGAGTTGCCTAGTTTCTTATGAATGTGCACCCCCACCCTGATTATGCTTGATTTATCGAGATTTTGACCCCCGAACTATGGATGAAACCATGGTTAGGCTGTTTTCTGTTCTTAAGTGTGGGGGTGTGCTTGACCTTTTTCTTTGGCTCTTTTGGTTCCACTTTGGGTTGTTGTTTTGCAGGGCAATGGCGAAACCTAATTTCCAGCACCCGTTCATCCGGGATCTGAGGAGGGGCCCCACCGCAGAGCGCTTCAAGGAGGTCGTGGAAACCCCGTTTGGGTCACACCATTGCTGGTCCAAACGGGAGTTTCGGCGATTGCACTGCTACGAGCAGCTCTCCGCCGCGGTCGCCAACACCGCCTGGCGCCGTCTGCTCCAGCTCTGCGAGAAGGTCTACTACGAGCCGGTGTGGGAGTTCTACACGACTTTCAAGCACAATACCACGAACAACTGGCAGGACGGTACAGCCGTCCAATTCAGGCTGGGCGGTGTCCCCCGGTCCATGAGCTACCACGAGCTGGCCGAGGCTCTCGACCTCGACCTCGACGACCGTGAGGACTACGTCACCGAGGTGAATGAGCCACCGGAGGTGGACTTCGGGAGGCTGTACACCAGCCTGGCTCGGCCAGGCCAGACGCGTCCCTTCCGGTCCGGGAGGACGAAGGCATCTACCCTGCAGATCGACAACCGACTTCTCCACCACCTGCTGGCGAAGTCTTACACTCCTGCAGCTGACAGCGCCGGCGCCATCACGAAGAGGCCCCTGTACTTCCTCCATTCGATCCGCCAGCGCCGCCATCCTCTCCACCTGGGTTCGGTGGTGGCCAAGATCTTCGAGAAGACGGCCACAGAGCTGAAGAGCCTCCACTGCGCCCCCCTCATCACCCGCCTGGCCACCTTCTTTGGCCTCTCACTGCAGGGGTGCACCAAGGAGGGGGAGACCCTCATCTTTGGCAGCAAGACGATCGGGAAGATGCTGCTGTTGCGAGAGAGGAACGGTGTTCAGTGGGTCGATGGATTCCCGGAGCCTCCGATCCCCGCGGAGCCCGTACCAGAGGCCCAGGCCGAGGGCCAGGAGGAGGAGGCTGCCGATGAGGTGGATCCCGAGGAGGTGGATGCTGCTGCTGATGCTGCTGATGATCCACCACAGACTGACTTCCATTACGGGGGTAGCAGCTCCACTTTCCAGGGCCAGGATTACTTCGCCCAGCAGTTCGAGCAGCTGAGGATCCAGAACCAGCTGATCCTCGACCAGCAGATGCAGTTCCATCAGCAGTACGCGGCAGATTAGACCGAGTACCGGAACAGGATGGATGCTTATGACGTGTGGCTGAACACGATCCAGACTCAGCAGGACGTGACTCTCGCCCACATCGAGCGGGAGAAGCGCCGTTCACGGCGCATGCAGGAGGTTCAGCAGCACCTGCTTCAGCTGATTCCGGGCGATCCACCTGTGTGGAGGACTCCCTGGGATGACTCCCCTCCGCATGACGGTGCTGCTGGCGCTGCTGATGATGATGCGTTCATGAACGACATCGACGATCTTGGCGACGAGTAGGCTGTACTCGTTGCCCGTCTCAGTGTGTTTTTTTCTTCTTTCTTTTTAGACTTTTGTGTGTTTGCTCCATGTGTGCGGAGCTTGAACTTAGAGTCGTTTGTTTTTGTTTTTGGTTTTTCCTTTGTGGTTTGATGTAGCCGTCTGGGCTAACACTTATCCCTAACACACAGTGTGCTAGTGTGTTTTTGGTGTCGATTTGTGCAGCTTTGTCCACTCTCCCCCGTTTGTTCTCGCTGACTGGTCCACTTCCAGTCCCCCAGCAGTGTTCTTACCCGCTAACATCGTTCCCCTTATCTTTCCCTCTACTCCATTGAGGGCAATGTCGTGCTTAAGTGTGGGGGGGTTCTTTGTATCGGTTGGAATATTTATGATGGTGCTTGGAGCCTAGTCCGCTGTCCGAATCTTACGATTTGAGGGCTCCAAGTACTGCTGTTTGCTCATATTGGCACTGTGTTTTGATGGATGAATTGATTGGTTTTCGGATTAATGCATGCCAACTTGTTTGCGACTAGGACAACCTATGATGAGGACTGAGATGTGCAGTAGAACGATGTAGGGGTTCAGTTTTTCGACTGTTTGCTTGCCAACTGTGACTTGATCTGATTACTTGTTCTTGACAGTCGTTTATGCATCTAGTTCAGGGTATCAGAATGTGAGATAGAGCATATAGGTAGCCATGTGAGATTTGAGCCTGCTCGTTTCTTTCTTGTGCGATAGATCCCTCTTCCATGATGTGTAGCATTCACGTTGTCACTAGCTAAGATGATGGGGGCATAGGATTAGTCCACGCCCAAAACTGACTGTCCTGATGTGTCATATCCCCTAGTCAGCCCCTTTGAGCCGTGTGTTATCCTTTCTTTTGATCTATAATGGAAAAAAATCACCCGTGTTGCATCTTTTAGAAGGTTCCACAGAGTGGTTTTTATATATTATCTGCTGTTTCTGTTAAAGTCTATGTGAGTGTTGGAGGTAGTGCTTAAAAGTTGGGCAGGTGTTTGAAATTTATGCAGAAGTGGTGGCTCTCTTAGGAAATGAAAAGAAAAAAAGAAAGTGAAAAAAAGAAAAGAAAAAAAAATTTGAAAGCAAAAGAGAGCCACTACCAAAAATCTGAATAATGCCCATTAAGTAGTGTTTCTTAGCAGTCTGGCTTGGAAATGCTGATGTTTATGCCTCCTTCGCTCTTGTGCTCTTGAGATGTTGAGTAATGCAGAATAGCAGAAAGAAACTACCGGTTTGTTTGACGGTGATTGTGTGTTTGGAGAATGTGGAACCTTTTGCTATGAATACTTCCACCACCTAAAAGGCCTTTTCCCCATGTCCAAGACCCTAGCCAGTCATTTGAACCTGTGTCTAAGACCTCCTGATTAGTTAGTGGTGACACCCCATATGTGAACTCTAGCATTTAGAGGCTGCCATCATGGTGAAGAGATGATAGGGATTGAGAGAAATAGCATGCGCATCTTTCGCATCAAATTGTCCTGACCCCACTGGTCGAGAGTGAGTGATTCATTTTCATTTTCTATATGCTCTTGTACCCCGGTGAGGACCTAGATTGCTCGGTCTCTATTCTGATGTCTTGAGTTGGATGCATGAGTTGACTGTTTTGAGTAAGTGGTTGAATCAAGTCTAGGTTGGCCAGTGAACATAAGGGAGACTCTTCCTTTACTCGATTTGCTGCACTCGAATGTCCTTTGTGGTGGTTGTCCAGGTTGTTATTGAGGTTGTGCACGTATTGATGTTTGAAAACCAGTGCGATTCACGTGTTCTGTGTCTTTATGACTTGTCCCCAATGTTGGTTGATTGAAATATGTAAGCTTACCTAGTATCTGACTTGGTTTGCTTGGGGACAAGCAAACGGTTAAGTGTGGGGGAGTTTGATAGACCGTCATTTACACATGTTTTTACCCCCATTCTTACACCGTTTGAGGTGTTGATTCTCGTGTTTTAGGCCGATTTCACGCTAGGTTGTGCTTGTTTGTGATGTTTCAGGTTCTAGTACGTGAATGAAGGCTTAGGAGCGAGTCTGGGGTCGTTTGGACGAAGAACGGACGAATGGCGAGGTTTTTGGGGAGCTGCACGGGCAGACCAGGGAGGCTGCACGGCCGTGCACGTGAGCAAGATGGTCGTGCGCCTTATGCCGAGGACACGCACGGGCAACCCCTGAAGATTGCATGGCCGTGCAAAGTGCACCCTGGCCGTGCGGTTTTGGCCGAGAAGCCTGAGGATCGAGTTAATTGATACGCCGCGTTTTGGAGCTGCACGGCCACAATGGTGATATGCACGGCCGTGCACCCTGGCCGTGCGAGTCGGGAAAGCCTGGTTTTAGAGCCTATTCCGAGCCAAAAGTGAGAGAATCGTGTTTTCAGAGCAAAAACAGAGCCCTAGAGAGAGAAAGTGCGAAGAACACACCCTAGAAGCTGTCTTAGAGCTGGATTTCATCGAATCGAGCTTGGAGATCGTCATAGGAGTGGAAATCATCGTCCCGGAGCAGATTATCCTCATCGTTATGAGTATGACTAATCCGATTCTTGTTTTCTCTTCTCTCTCTATGGAGTAGAACCCTTCTCTCACTTAGGTATGAAGAACCCTAGTTCCTTGTGTTAGGGATTTGATTGTAATGACTTGGGATGATATTACTGTTTGATTTTAATCGAATGACGCATGTTTAATGAATTGATTTGAGTCTGATCAGCTTTTCTCAATTTCTGCTGCAACCTAAGATAGATAGAATCTGATTAGGTTATTAGAGCCTCTTCATTCGATAGTAGGAGATTGGCTATACGAGAGTTAGCCAGTTTACTACTTTGTACTGGTGTTCTTGGCGCCAGTAGTGGAGTTCTGTGTTCATAGCCTCAGCTTTCTATCCCGGTGAAGACTAGTCGTCTGCCGGGTGGTTAGCCTGAGAGGGCTTGGTCAGCTTAAGAGATTCCAAGCTACTGTCGGATCTTCCGCAGTCTAATCAACAGTAAATCAACCCAGGGAATTGCAATTGAACCTAACTAAGGGGCTAGGGGGACTCAATCCCGAGTGACTCTTGCCTGCTTTAGAAACCGAACAATTTACTGCTTTCTTGTTGCTTTTACTTTTCACAACAATCACTCGAACTAGTTTGCTAGATAATAGAGAATCACGGAGTAAGCAGTAGATCTAGACCCCGGGTTGATAATTAAACTTGCCTGTTACTGCATTCCCGGACTGCGATTACACTTGGTCGCAGTTTGGTGTTGTGTTTTGGCGTGTCAGTGAGCTACTATACTAAGATCATGTGAATTTATAAGTTATTTTTCTGGTGGTTACGTGAAGAGTAAGTTCTTAATCACTTCCTTACACTTTCTCAATCTTTTCAAATATTTCAAGAACTAGGAGCTACTATGCTATGACCATGTGAACTTAATTATAACTCATTTTTCTTGTGGCTACGTTCAAGTTTTTAATCATTCGAATTAAAGTACAAAAGTATTGTGAAATGTTGTTGGATTCATCATTGAATACTAGCTGTTAATTTTGCTTGCACCATGCTTAGGCAATTAGTTAGGGACAAGACAAGGCCTCAACGCTAGTCTTATGCTAGTCATTCATCATTTGATATGTATGTAAAAAAAGGTTAAATGTGATTCCTCCTTCCTCGCTGCTTCTTTTCTCCGCTTCCATACATATGCGATCTTCCTCTTCAACTTGCCCCCACCATTACATCCAAATTCCAAAACCCCATGATCGCGATGGACAGATATATATATATATATATATATATATAGGTCGAATACCTTTTCTGTTTTGTTTGATTTCGAAAGAGTGCATGGCTGCAGATAGAGCATTTCTGCTGGATAAGATACTATGCAATCGTCGAGCAGGGACCGATCTTGCACTGCAAAACTTAGATTCCCATATATCGTCGAAGGGTCTTTTTCCCAAAATGCAAGATTAATTAAAAAAAAATTTCAAACTACAACACTTATATAAATATTTCCCAAAATACATAAGCTTTACGCGGTTCGAGTCAAAAAAACTCGATCCACTGAAGGGTTCGAGTCAGTAATCATCGATCCAGTGAAGGGTCGCAATAGATCGAGGAAGAGAAACTCGATCTCCGCCGTTCGATCTTCTTTGCCTCGAACCACCCCCTAAACCCTATTTTCGTCGGCCAATGTTATGGGGAATCATCAAAAACGTTTCCATTAATTACCCTATTTAATTCGAACGGATGATAGGGCATTGAAGGTGGATTAACGTGTTAATTATTGCCCAACGTTTACCTATTTATTACTTAGATTTTTCATTTCATTTTGAAAATAAAAGCATCCTTTCTTAACAAAAAAAGGAAGGTTTTTTAATCCGGTGCATTATGCTACGCGAAATTAATACACATTTTCATTACAAAAAGGGATGTTTTTTGTAATAAAAAAAACTGTTTTTTATGATAAAAGGAAGGTTTTTTTTATGATAAAAAGGAAGGGTTTTTTTTATGATAAAAAGGAAGAGTTTTGAACGTTGGATTATAGGGTGAGAAAAAGGAAGGGTTCTTGCTAAGAAAGGACGTTTATTTTCAAAACAGAATAAAAAAGGAAAAACATTAAATATAAATGGTAATATTTATGTAAGATAATTAATGGAACGTTTATGGTAATTCCCACGATTTCGGCGGGCGAAAAATCTTCTTTTGGCATAGATCGAGTCCATCACCCTCGATCTACGCGGATCGTGGCACTGAAGCTCGATCCTTATCGTCAGATCTCCGCCAATCGAGTGGATTTACTACGATGCTCGTGGATCGAGGCTCTGTCACTCGAACCTCTCTGTAGATCGAGGTTGTCCGACTCGAACCACGTAAAACTTTGGTATTTTGGGAAATATTTGTACAAGTGTTGTAGATTGGGAATTGTTTTTAATAACTCGTGCATTTTTGGATTTTTTCCTTCGTCGAAGCCATATGTATTACGTACTCTCTGGTCGGGCGCGAATCAAAATAGTAGGCCGGCCTCGAAGGCAAAATGTGAAGCAAAAGGGCCACAACCGCGCGCACGAAGGCTGCATTTCTAGCTGTCGGTGCAGCTGGAATAAACACAGGAGAGGGACATGCAAGCTACGTATGCATTAATTGTTTGTTGATGATGAGCTAAGCCAGCCATATATGGCAGGAAAAAATTCGTCTCGATCGAGCGAGCTGGATAGCTTCTTCACTTTATATTTCTCCAGCACACAGACAGGTCAATATTGCATGGCTCCAAGTGATCGTATATGGAATTTTGCAGGAGAGAGGAAAGCAAAGCTAGGTCCACTCCTTTCTTTTTCCCTTTGGGATTCCACATATGCAGTATGTTATAAACGCGCTGCTACGGATCGGGAAATCGTCGGAATTGATAAAGTAAGAATACGAAAGCGAGAATCGAAAAAAACACAGACACGCGATTTACGTGGTTCACTAACACGATGTGTGTTAGCTAGTCCACGAGCGAGAAAGAGTCAGTTTCACTATATCGAGGAGATTACAGGTTACAGAGGAGTATGAGAAGTATTTATAGTACTTCTCCATATTGTGGGTCTAAACCTAATCCGATCTGGCAAAGGAAACGGTTATAATAGTACTTCTCCATATTATCGTAACGCGGCTGATAGTCCGATTCAAATCACATCAACACAGTATTATAATACACACGTACGTGTGAGTTATAATTATCAAGATCGTTCACGAGAACTCTAGAAGTATGTATTTACGTATGGTTGCCTTCTTTCTTTCATTCATCGATTCTCTCTGTGTCTTACACAGAGAGAATATGTAGGTACGTATTCATTCGATTTCCCACTATACATAGAGGAATAGTGGACATATATTATTCATCATCGCGAAGGATCGGCCGTAGCTTTCAGAACTCTGAGATTTCGCCACGTACGATATATTCGGAAATGACAAACCTACATGCGTACGATTATTTATTCTTACTGTTTTGAATTCTTTTTCCTTCAAATGGACGCATGCATGCCGAAGTGTAGTCGTGAGTTTAGTACGTCAACCGGAGGCCAAGGGCCAGATTAATCCATTCGTTCTAGCTAGGTTCTGCTACTTGAACTGCCACGAAATTATGCGGCAGTAGAATGGGTTAGGTGCAGCCAAAAAATGTACAATTAGTGTATATGAGACCCCATTTACTTTTTGCGAGATATATCTATCTAGATTATAAATTAAATCGAGTTTGAAGTATTGCTATTATATACCCTCAAATGAGAAAGCTCAAATCTCAATTCTTTTTTTTTTTTTTTGACAAAAAATCTCAATTCTTCAATGGGCAAAATGCATCAGTTAGTCCTTGTATCCTTTTTGCTCTGTCCATTACGGAAAAAACCTTGATGAATGCAAGGGATACAGTAGTACATTAATATACAAAAAAATCGAGATGGCCGGTAATACAACGCATGGTCTTCCAAACGTGAAATAAGTGTTAGAAGTGCGCTTAGTCGATTTAATATAGATAAACCTAGCAAACAGAATCAAAGCTAGTTTGGAATCGATATTTGGGATATTACCGAATACTTTATCAAATTTATTATTATATGGTATTACCTAAAATCGAGTTATTTCTGGGATTAAGATTGATTTCAGAGTACTTACAAAAATAAAATAAAAAGATTAATTTCAGAGTGTTATTCAGTATTTGAGATTACAGGATTGAGATTGGTGTATACAAAAAAAAAATATACATAAAGAGTACCATAACCTCTAGTCCTTTGTCATTATTTGATAACTCGCAAGCCCTCATGCATCCAACCAAGCTTGGCTTTCGAGTTTTCCTAGGTCGCTCTCGTCTTTCATTCAACCTCTTGTTATTTTCATAATACAAAAAAGTAGACATTCTCATTCTTCGTCTCTCAACCTCCAATCCATCGAATCAAAGATTACACATCTGATAAAAAATTGAGATATCATCATCGATCTCTTCCCTTATCTATTTGTCCTTGCCTTATCTCTATGCAAACACAAAACCAATTACCAAGGCTCCTAACCCCAAAACCTGTGTTGAATCCATTCAATGTAGACTTAGATTTAAATTCCCATCACAAGGATTTTCAATAATCTTGAAATTAAAGCTCCATAGCATACACTCATATAATATATTAGAGATTAGGGATGATCGAACCATTATTAATTTATTTATATTATTATTAATTATATATGTAGGTCATTACTTTGGTCTTCTGGAATATCAATACCATATCAACATATTTCATATTGAAGACCATGCGCGCGCTGTCCCTTAGGCTTAACTAGCAAGTTGCAGCTACTGGAATCTCATGAAGACCACTCAAACAATATATTCAATGGACAACCAAAGAATGTATAAAAAACTCTCATCAAACTTTATT
Organism: Linum tenue; assembly: GCA_946122785.1. Lineage (NCBI taxonomy): Eukaryota > Viridiplantae > Streptophyta > Magnoliopsida > Malpighiales > Linaceae > Linum > Linum tenue. Next base: position 84,738,902 of record CAMGYJ010000008.1, on the reverse strand, counting down.
ATATTACATCAGCATTAGTAGATGTATATAGAGATATTACAAAAGTAGCTAGTAGGGAGATTCATTATCATTAGGCGTTACATTATATAAAGTATTGCAAAGCCTAATACACGAAATCCCGATACATACATACATAAGTATATTCCCTCCGCTATGCTTAGCCAAAATACAGAGGTTTTTAATCGTCATCATCATCATGCATTATGGCGATGACTAATCAGAATATCAGATCCAAGAAGAAGAAAAGACTCCATTGTGCATATTGTAAAATGTTAACCAAAATTTTGGACCCATCTCATCATCGATATGACAATCAGAGCCAAAGCGCACCAGCTCGTTTGAGCATGCCAGACAAGGAACCATTGAGATGGAGGGTCATGATCTCATTGGCGCCACCAACAAGGTTCCCGCCGATGAACACCACAGGAAAATCATTGGCAGCACCGTGTCGAGCCAGTGCGTGCTCGATCTCCCTGCCACCGGGGATCTGGTCGAGCTCGTAGACAGTGGGGTTGACCCCGAAATCGCGGAACAAGGTTTTGATGGTGTGGCACATGCAGCAAGTGCTCTTGCTGAACACCACCACCGGCCTCTCCGCCGCCAATTGGAAAACTCGATCCATATATTTCTGTTTATTTGAGTTGCGTACGTAGGCAATGAAGAGTAGGCAATGGAACAGTGAATGTAATAGTGGACTTGTGTGGATGGGCTGAATGGTTTGTGTGGAAACGGGGTGGGGAATTGGAGGTATATATAGGGAAAGGGAAATATATACGCTTAACCAATTAAGAAGAGAATAAAAGGTTGAAGAAAAGTTGGATACAATTTGGGTTGGGATTGGACTATTGGAAGTGGGATAAAATGATTCTCGAGGAGTACGGCCGGCCGGTGGAAAAAAGGCATAATTATATGATTGCCTTGAGATAACAAACAGTAAGATTTGGTGCAATGAATTATTGGTGGGTGTTTCATTTAGCAATTTGGCTAGGAATCTTGTAAAGTGGGACGTGGCGTTAGGGCACTGTTTTTTTTTTTTTTTTTTTTTTGCATGTTGTAACGTAAGGTTTCACAATTACCACGAGATTCAAAACTATTGGAGAGAATTTGTATGGACAAAAAAGGCGCTTATATAGCTTCATTGTCATGGGTGCTAGGCAATTTGACTATGATATTTACCACTCTCTCTTGATTTTTTTAATAGCTCAACAGCTATATATGTCAGCTATTAAACTATGATCTTACCAACTTATTATAAGTTAATTTTCTTATTGTTATGTGTTGAATAAGTTGTTAATTATTCGACCCAAAATACAAAAGTGTTGTAAACGGCTGTTACATTAATCATTTGCTACACAAGCTGCTATTTTTGCATCGCGCCGTCTAAGCACGTTTAGGTGATGTTAGGCGCTAGATAAAGCACATCACTAGGATTATTCTAGGGTACTACGGTATATATGTAAAAATGTTAAATAATGTGATTCCTCCTCCACTCTTCCTTGTTGCTGTCAATTAGTCTCAACAAAATGTTAAATAATGTGATTCCTCCTCCACTCTTCCTTGTTGCTGTCAATTAGTCTCAATAACTCGAGTTGTTGGGAGAAGGTTATGTTGAATCTTATACAGACCTGTGTAATGGTGCTTAACCACTTCCTTACACACACCCTCAAACGAAAGCCGACTCATGGGCTTGTAGTTTGCACAGCCCCGCCATATCATGTGCTTGAAAGACAACGATTAATATTGGAGGCCGTGAGGACTTGAACACGCGACCTCAATGATAAACCAACTTTGATACCATGTCAAAAACGCCAGTTAGTCCTAATAACACGAGTTGTTAGGAGAAGGTTATGTTGGATCTTATACAGGCCGGTGTAATGCTGCTTAACCACTTCCTTACAACTGCATCTTTTCTCCACTTCCATATATGATGTTCCTCTGTCAATTTGCCCCACCATTACATTCAAATTCCAAAACCCAGTGATCATATGATGGACATCTTTTACTGTTTTGTTTGGTTCTGACTTCTGAAAGCTTGCTTGGCAGAGCATTTCTTTCTGGATAAGTCGAGATATGATACAATCTCTCTCGGGACCGATTCTCTGCACTGCAAAAATAAGATTCCCATATATCGTCGAACCCATATGTGTGCATTACTCTAGTCTCGATCTGGTCGGGCGCGAATAAAAGTAGTAGGCCTGGAGGGCAAAATGCAAAGCAGCAATTTGCAGCAGCTATGGCTGAATATAGAATAAACAGATAGATAGAGAGACATGCAGCAACGTATGCAATATCAATATGCATGGACCATATCCACTGTCTGCTTCGTGATGAGCTAAGAGCCTAAGACTTAAGGGTAAGCCTTAGATCAAATGTTTCATTTTTCATCACCGTAACTTGTAGACCACACTCTACTATACTTTAAAGTATTGGTGCTTCAAAGTACAACTTGAAGTTGTATCATAACGTTAAAAGTACAAATTGAAATTGTACCATAAGGAAATTTGACATTTATGTTGTGGTACAATATTAAATTGTAAATTTGTAACATAACATAAAGGTACAACTAGTTTGTACCATAAAGAGATTTTATAAAGCTGTATAGGTACAACCTAAAGTTGTACCACAATGTTTAAAGCACCAATGCTTCAAAGCATTGTAAAATTCCTCAACTTGGTGAAGTGTACTTCGAGTACTCCAATTGGGATTTATATTTATCTTGAGAATGAATTAAATCGAGTTTGGACTATGCATTATATAAAACCTAACCTCTAATCACTACAAAAAAGATGAGGTTTGGGGACGACAAAAGTCGCCCCTGAAAATAGGGAAAATCGTCCCTATAGTTTTTGGGGACGACTAAGTCGTCTCCAATGTGTGGTTCCCTACACTCTTGTCCTCTATTCCTTTGGGGACGATAAAATTTAGGTCGTCCCCATTACTAGGGACGACAATCGTCCCCAATACTCGCAAGTCGTCGTTTAATTTTTATTCCATAAAAGACAACATATCGTCCCTATAACCAGAACTTTAACAACAATAAGTCGTCCCCTAAACAATATTTTTAGGGACACAATGTTGTCCCCTATAATCCATTTCAAGATTGCGTTGTGGATATATGAGATACTAAATCGTCCCCTTTTCTATTTATAGGGTCGGCATATGTATCAAATTGGAGTCTACAAATTGTCTCTAAAAGTTTATTCAATTACAACAAGCCGTCCCTTATACTATATATGTGGAGATGACAAACTGTCACCATTGTGATTTTTAGGGACAAACAATTGTCTCTAAAGTTGTGGCTTGGGGATTGATAAATTGCGAATATTAGGGACAATTTGACAAATGAAAATTAATTGGTAATTTTGTGGTAGGATTGAACGATAATTGCTCTGTACATTGATATGATATGAAGTATAGACCAACTGAACAAGATTGGCCAAATTGGAGATAAAATTGATTGGCTAACAGATCTATTATAATAATAAACATACAGTCGAATTGTTCCTGCAATAAACAATAGACAAGAAACACAAATACACAAAAATCATCACCATAGACATCTTTCCGCTCCGTTGTCTCAGCTAAGCAAATCCACCATATGTAGCCATGTAGGCACCTCATGTAATCAAGTACCACTGCATCGTAACATCACCCAGACAATATCTTCACCACCAACTTTATCGTCATCGTCGAATCTAGGAGATACATCATCGGAAACCATGTCGATGAAGGATCGATCTAAAACTAATGTTGCCAAGACAAAAAGAAGATTAGTAAAAATAAGGAACTAATCTAAATCCTACCATTGTTGGGCGTCCTTTGCTAGAGCGGAGAAAGGAGCTGCTGGCACCGATAGCTAGGGAGAGAGATGCCAATCCAAAAACGCAATCACCACGGGGTGGAATAAGAAAAGGAATAAAGGCCACTCGGCGGAGAGAAGATTATAAAGGTTGAACTAGGGTTTTTGTTATTATTTAAAGTTATATGGACGATTGAGATTTGATCAATATAAATAAACGGCTGATGATAACTATTAACCCCTATTTTATTTGTTTACGGGATGGATTCAAATTCTTTGGTTTAAATTTGACTAAGACTAATATATATACCTTTTTAAACTACAAGTTTAGGGTATTACTTTTGTTTCGCTCCATTATGCAAGGTAAGGGATTGAACGACTTAATAGATAATAGTTCACTTGTGAAAGACATATGTTCTCCCTCTAATCCATTACCATTTCATAATAGTATTGTGGTTATTTGAGGAAAATATCTTGATTCTTTTTTATTGGGTCAGCATGTCGTTCTTATAGGTTTCAACTTCGAGTCAAACATATCGTTCTCAAAAATTTTATTTAAAAACAACTAGTGGTCTCATATAATATAATCTTAGGTACAACAAGTTGTCACTAATTCCAAATGATAAATAAATTATATTGGTCTCCATATATAAATTCAAGAGGGGGGGGGGGGTGGAATTTTAGAGGATACTAATGATTAATTGAACGGTGAATCTAACATTATTCAAAGAGAACTCAATCTATGCTGTAAGGATATACAAATTAAACATGTCTCATAACATTAAAAGTACAAGTTCAATTTATATCATAAATTTATTTTTATCTTTATGTTATTGTACCAAGCTCATTTTGTACTATAATATCAATATAAAAATTCAGTTAGTACCTATAAAAGAATTAAAAAAATATAAGCACAAATTAAAGTTGTATCCCAACTTCAGCAAACTTATGAGCCCAATAAGAGTAAAGGTATTTTGGTATTTGGATGACATGGGCATTTGGAAAATTTTAATTCAAGGTGGTTGTGCAATGTGCATCAGTCATAATCGGACATTTTTCTTTTAGTTTTAGGCCCATCATGTGCAGAAGTCTCCAGGGACGATTTTGAGATGGCTCGTATTCAACAAATTTTTATTTGGGGACGAATTTGACATAGGCGTCCCCTATTTAACTAGAGTTATATTTCCGGAGACGAATAAAAAGAATTGTCCCTTATGGTAGTCCCTATAGTTCATTAATTTTGTAGTGAATGGATTAAGCTCACATCCCGATTTCTAAATCCAAACTCAAAGCTCAATTTAATAAATAATAATATTCTGCGATCTGATTCACCAAAGTACATCAAACAATCAGATCACTCGGATTATATATAGTATACTCCAGGAGTAGGCTATACAGAAACGAAAGAAAGGTCGGTTAGTTAGTCCTTGTTTTCTTTATGCTTTGCAATTATGAAAAAATATTTTATGAAGAGGATTAGTTACATTTATATATAAAAATCGAAATCTAGTGATACAACACATGGTCTTCTAGAAATGGAATAATTATTAAAAGTGCGTTCAATCGATTCAATATCGATCAATCTAGAGTTAAAGGGTGGAACGAGTATATATATATAACAAGAATTCTTGGTTGGTAAAGATAGTGTTGGAGCTGGTATCGATATATGGGATATCCAGAATACCACACCACTAAATTCACTAGAATTTGATATTAGTGAAAACTGAGTTTTTTTTAATTAGGATTGATTTCAGAGTGTTATTAAATATTTGAGATGATGAGATCGAGATTGGCATATACAATAATACAAAAAATACAAAAAATTACAATTATTTAAATATAGTTCACAACATCTAGTCCTTCTTCACATATTTTTAACTAGCAAACCCCATGTATCCAACCCAAGCATGACTTTCGAGTGTTCCTACGTCTATAGTTATTTTCATAACACCAAAAAAACAAAAACTCTCATTAGCCATCTCTCAACCTCCAATTCATCAAATAAAAAATTACATAGGACAAAAACTTGAAATATTTTCTCCTCCCTTTTCCTTAATCCTACTTTACCTCTAGGCAAACTCAATACCCATCACCAAGTCTCTTAAGCCCGAAATGGAGAATTTGTGATGATCACTAAAGAGGACGTAGATTAGTTTTTATTAGATTTTTCTCAACTTAAACTTCGATCACCAAGATTTTAAATCGTGAAATAATCAAACCTGCAAAGCATACACCATATAAAAAAATATTTGTTATATTTTTTATAACGGATGTAAAAAGAACTCTCATCAAACTTTTATTATACATCAGCAGTAGTAGCATATGTATATAGAGATGTTACAAAAAGTATTGAGATTCATCGTTAGGCATTACATCATAAAGTAGCGCAAAGCCTAATTAGTGAAATCCTGATACATACATAAGTACACATTTTAGTTCCCTCTGCCGATTAGCCAAAAACAGAGGTTTTATCAGTATCATCTTCATTATAACGATGACTAATTAAGAAGAAGAAGTAGAAAAAGAAAAGACTCCATTGTGTATTATAGTAAAGTTAGCCAAAATTTCGACCCATGTGATGTGATGATCGACTTGATCAGAGCCACAGAGCGCCAGCACGTTTGAGCATGGCAGACAAGGAACCATTGAGATGAAGGGTCATGATCTCATTGGCGCCGCCGACAAGGTTGCCGCCGATGAAAACAACAGGAAAGTCACCGGCAACACCGTGTCGAGCCAGTGCCTGCTCGATCTCACGGCCACCGGGGATGTGGTCGAGCTCGTAGACGGTGGGGTTGACGCCAAAGTCGAAGAACAAGGTGTTGATGGTGTGGCACATGCAGCACGTGCTCTTGCTGAACACCACCACCGGCCTCTCCGCCGCCAGTTGGAAAACTCGATCCATTTCTTTCTGGCCTTAATGGGTTGCAAAGGATGAACAGTAGGCAATGGAACAGTGGAGCTATATATAGGCAAAGGGAAAGTATATATGCAATACGCTTAACCAAGAAGAGAAAAGTTGGATTGATTTGGGTTTGGATTTGAGGGATGGAAGGGGATAATATGATTCTCGAGGAGTACGGCCGGCCGGTGGAAAAAGGCGGATATGTGATTTGGTGCAATGAATTAGTGTTTCATTTAATGCTTTAGCAATTTGGCTGGGAATCTCGTAAAGTGGGACGTGGCGTTAGCGACATGGCGCGTTGACTAACGGTCAACGCGTTTGACAGTCCAAGTTAACGGTCAAAAGTCGGATCTGGCCAAATTGTTTATTTTTTGTGTATAGTTCGGGCCAGAATGTTATAGATCAAAAAGATTGGTCAGGATGTTTATTTTGGTCAAAGTTCAGGCCATACGAAAATATTAACCCTACTTTTTTATATAAACTCATTTTCCCCTGTTAGTAGATGTAAAATGTTCTCTATTTTCTTTACTTTCATATATTTTCGTAGTACTTTACAGTTTAGGGCGAAAGAACGAGTAGATGAACTTCAATTTTTGGTTTAGTTAATTAACTGCTTCATGGTAACACTAAGATGAGATTATTACCCCAAATTGTGTCAATGGGTTGACGTCTCAAACTGCATATATGGCCGCAATGCCCCACCATTTTCCCTACTGAATAGACTATCGACTGGGGAGTACTCAAATAAGAACTAAAGCATCTCATTGTCGATTCTAATAGGACGATATTTACCTGCAACCCAGTTTGCAGGCGGAGTATAGGTGGAGGTACACTATTGGTTGAGTTCTTTTCTTCTTCTTTTTTTGTTTGCAATTAAATGTTAACGGAAGCAGATTTCTTTTTTGTTTACCTACAATGTTCTCATTAGTTTCGTAAAATGAATTTTAATGAAATGCGATTCCTTTTTTTTAACTTAATTTTATTAGTAGACATGATTTACATAATTATGTAACAAATATATCATGTAAAACTTACTAAGAGATAACTATTTTTATGTATCAATTAAACGTAACATATTATGCAAGTTTTTCCCGATGATGATGAGATTCTACACAAAACTTATTGAGGGATAGCGATTTCTTATGTATCAATTAAATATACATAATACAAAACTTTATGTAATATAAGTTGAATGAAATTAAAATTTCTAAATTTTAACAAAATTGTTGACCATCTCATCAATTGCCACTACACAAATTTTTCCTAAGGTCAATTAGTTTTGCATAACAATATCATCAAATATGATACTTTTCTTAACATAATTAACTTACTATTAAATAAAATTCCTTTATTGTTACCTACAATATTCACATCACATCAATTTGCATTACATAATGGTTCCACTAATTAAGTTAATTTTACATAATAGTTCAATAGACTTATCACTTAATTTTATTATTATAGCACATATTATGATAGAGTTACACAATACTGTTATATAACAATTACGTAAATTACAACTACCTTACATAGAACCTATAAGCGGATAATTACTTTACGTATCAACTAACAAACTTATTGCATAAGTATTCCGTAACAATTAAGATACTACGTAAACCTTATGAAAGAATTGTAAGATTTGTGAATTATTTGATTTCAATTAAATCATTAATTGAGTAGATAAAACTTCAAACGTAGTTAAATTATTAACGCAACGAAGCGCGGGCTAGAAAACTAGTTGGAGATAATTTGTATGGACAAAGCTTTGGGCAAAAACGTATTCGTAGCGTCTAGGGATGGCAACTTTGCCCATACCTATGGGTTTCTTACTATCCAACCCAATTGGGTTGGGTATAAAATCCAAATAGATGGAAATGGGTAGAGTTTGATGGGTTTGTACCCATACCCATTTACTTTGGGTTGAGTTGGGTTGTCGAAAGTATTGAGCCAATTTATATTCTTATTAAGGCAAAATACACTTGTATAGCCATAACTTTCACACTTTTGACAAATATAGCCATTTCTATTAGAAAACCACAAATAGCCAATTCCGTCCATTTTGGTAACGGTGTTAGTAGACGTTATGACTGTACTAACGGCTTGCGCTGAGTTGGCCACTGAGTTACCCCACCTTCCGACGTGGAAATCAGACGTGGAAATGAAAAAAAAAAGTTTTAACGAAAAAGAATAAATTAACACAAAATCCCCAATATAACCACATGAAATCCCTAAAATATATTTTCTCCATTGTTGTTCTCCGAAGCTTCCCTAAAATCTATCCCTAGAAATCAACGCTTCAATCGACACCCTCTCTGCTGGCTGGATCCCTCGAGGCTGAGAAGCACCTCAAGCCGCCGCCGCAACCCAAAATCAAACTCTTCCCAAAATCAAACTCCACCCGAACTTCTCAATGCTCTCCTCTCTCCCTTTCTCGCTCAGCCTTCCCCCATTTATTCAAGATTTTGTCACTAACCCTACCCTGAATCGGAGAGATCTAGAAATCTGTAAAAAATTTGTAGATTTTGGCCGCCGGAGGTGGTGGTGGTGGGGTAGTCGCTGCCGGTCGCCGCCCATCTCTCCTACTTCTATTCCATTCACGATGTCGGCGCGCGATATGGGGAAATGAAGTTGTTTGGGTCTTCAGGTTTTCGATAGGGGGGAATGAAGCAGCAAGGCAGCGATATGAGCTTGTTGCGGCTATCCTTTCGTCGTTGTCGTCGCCGCTTCTTTAGATCCGCCGGCTGGAAGGCTCTGTTCGTTGCAAAACCAGAAGGCGGGTTGAGTAGACGCGACGACTGTGGATGACTGGGCGCGATGCAGCAGCGAGGCGACGGGTTGCCGGTCGTCGAGGTGATGGCGGCGGAGGATCTATACAGAACAACGTCGATTCAGATCTGCCGGCTCCGGCTCCCCTAGTCGTGAGATGGAAAAGGAAAGTGACGATATTGAAGTGGTGGGATTTGCGATCTGGAAATTTGTAAGAGATCAATGATTTTGTAACAAGGGAGAAGACGAGTGTATGATTTTGCTCTATGTCTTGTTGCGATTTGAAATTTTGGGAAGGAAGATGCGAATGGGAAATCTAAGAAGTCAGGGGATGGTTTGGTTGCATTTGGGGAAGAAAATGGTTTTTGCGGAAAAGGGAAGAACATGATTTCTAAATTAGTTATTTAATTTATTAAATAATTTATTTTTAAATTAAAATATGACATGGCACTTACGTGGCAAGTATGGTTGAGTTGTCGATGATGTGTGCGATGATTTGGCATCCTAGTCAGCCTAACGTTAACCTAACTAACAAAGTTTGTAACACCGTTAAAGTTTCTAACGGAAATGGCTAGATTTGTCACACGACCATCCATTTTCTTGGCTATTTCGTGTTTTCGAATAGATGTGGCTATATTTGTCAAAAACGTGAAAGTTATGGCTATACAAGTGTATTTTGCCTCTTATTGATATAGTAAACTCAGTTGGTTACGCCTGTGGGACCACAATAGTATATTGTTAAAACTTGCTTGAAAAGGCGCTTAGCTTCAGTGTCGTGGGTGTTAGGCAACGTAAAAACGCCTTGATTAAGAGATTCACGATGGGTTAGGTATCCAAAACACAATGATAGAGTAAAGGCGACACCTCACATAATTAGACGAATCTAAGTAGTCAAATCAAAATGGAGAAATTCACATAATCTACAACAAATCTAATTGGTCTTGTGTTATTGAAAGAGGTCCATCTATGGATCTTAATCACTTCTTAAGGAACCCTCTCACACAAAAACCAACACACCAACTTGAAGTTTACACAGACTACACATACCATATGCTTGAATAAACTTCTAATACACTACGAGAAAAATGCCTTCTTGCAACGCTTGGATCGCAACACTATTTGAAAGTGTTGCATAAGATCTACAATGACAACACTTTTTTCTAGTGTTGCGTATTGAGTAGTTTATGCAACACAAATTAGTTACGTGTTGCATTTGTCCTATTATTTGCAATTGATATATCACAAATGATTTATAGGTTGCCTAATGATATAGTTTATGCAACATTTTATCATATTATGTTGCAAAAAACATCAATATTGCCATTCCTTGTGTTTATGCAAAGGACTAATTTGAATTAAAAAATAAGGCATTATAGATACAGAAAAGAAAAGGTAAAGGTAAACCACAAGGAGAAGGGAATAGAAGGTAACTGCTCAACTTTAGCAAGATCCAAATTCATTACTTCTCTTCCCAAAGATTCCTCCCCGCACGATATGTAGCTTCCTGCGATCTCCTGCTGCAATATTCACAAGAAGCAGGGCCCGACCATCAACGATTCAATTTAGACCAAGTCATAATTTATTTCTACGAAAGCTCTACAGTAGTACCACCGTGCTCGTTGAGCAGCCGGAGTTCCGCATCGGAAGAGTTGCAGAACACCATAAGCGAAGGCAGAGGCAAGCATGGTGCAACTTCCGCGTGTATAGTGTATTAGTGTAGGAGAGTCCGGCCAACGCCTTGAGAGCCAAAGCCCTAAGCAGAACCACCATTTTTAGCAGCGAGATTGCCGCAGTTCTCTCCCGACACCGACGTCTTTAGGGGCACCATTCAAAATTGGATGAATTAACTGGGATTTGGACTTTGGGAAGCTCCTTCATCTCCAGGTTCCTCTCTCTTCTAATCGCTTCATTACAACTTTACAGGCAATTTAGGATCTCTCGTTGACCTTAATCTATCTATAGTAGTGATGAACAATGTTCCTGTCGATAGTTTAGATTTAGGCTACGACTATGATCATTAGAAAAGCAGTCTGCTGCTGTTGTTTTTGGGCACTGATGTGTCATTTGCATTGAATTATAATCTCGAGGAGTAGTTTATGTGTAATTCAGTTTCATCGATTATTTGAAGGAATTTTGTGGGTTTCATGGTTTGTCCATGTTACTGCATTGGATTTATCAGCAACTTAGCAACATTGGGTTCATTATTGCACCTTATTTCCTCTGTACCTTCTCATTGTTACTCTATTTCTTTGTTCATTGGTTTGTCGCTTGCACTTCTTCTTTCTATTCGAGCACCTTTTGTTGAGGGTGACATATTATTAATGTGATAATTACAAAGAAAAGGGAATAATAGGTACTACAAGTCTACAACCACTGTTAATAGGCACTTCTTCCTTTCTAAGTCCCAACACCTATCTATATGGGTTGCGTATCATGATTATGAATCTACCCATCTACCTGAAATTGCAGCTTTCCTCTTCCTGCGTGAACAATTGCTACTTAAAGTTGCAGCTTTCTTCTTTCTGTTCAAACAATTCCCGATAAAAATTTTGAGATAGGGAAAGAGAGGCAGACTTTTAGTTATGATTTGAGCATTTGATTGTTTTGGCTTCAAGGTGATATTACTTAACTTACAACCAAATTGTGGTGTATTATTATTCTTGCTTGAGTGTAATCGATCAAGTCTTTGGTAACTAGTTACCTTCCATGAATTTGTATATGTTTCCATGATGTATTGTTTTTAGAAAAATTGATCGAATTCGAGTGACTAACAAATACCAGTTCTGGTGCATTAGTTCTGCAGTTCTGCTGCAATTTTTCTGCTGGGTCTACTGCTTTTTCTGTTGGTTCCACTGCATTTTATGACTTGTCTAATGCTATCCAGATTTGTTGGTTTAGAAAAATGCAATACACATTGGTTAAGACAAACATCAGAAAGAGTTAACAACCATGAAACCAGCAACCTACAAGAAAAATGCAGCATAAGTAAAAGTATTTGTTGCTGCAAGTTTCCTGAAGCTTGATATGGATTTGAAGTCTTTATCTTCGATGGAACTACAAGAAAAATGCAGTCTTCTGTTATGAATTAGTTGCAGCAGGGTAGGTGGATAGAGTGATTTCTGATGGATGGATGGATGGATGGATGATGACACTACAACAAGCTTTGCTCACCTCCCTTTGACTAAAAATTGTGCAGTGATGGAAAAAGGGAAATACAGGTGACTTCTCCATTACTCTGTTGCACTTTCCCCCTGCTGGTATAGTGCTTTGTAACCTTATGCTTACCATCTTCTTATATTCTCCCTATTCTACTGGGCTTGAATAGGCAGTGGACTTTAGATTCCTTTGCTCAATCCTGCTGCTGATCTTGCTTTTAAGTAGTTGAGCCTGGTCTTTCCTCTTGGTTGTTTTGTTCAGTGGGTATATCTAACTAGTTGGCCAATAAGTTATCAATCAAGAACTAGAATGGCACCATTCTTTTGTTGCTGCAGGCCTGCTGCTTTCGGCAAGCATATGTAGAAGAAAAAATCAATAAAAGCAAGTTACATTGGTTCGTACAGATTGTGCTTTGGTAACTTTGATTAATTGTGGATGAATGTTATATCGGCATCGTTTCATCTAATTCATAGATGTGGTGATTACTTATCGATTATAATGGCATGTCTTGTCCTTCCCTGTTATCTTGAATTGTGCTTTATTAACTTGGATTCTCGTGCCTAAGTTGTGGTATTGTCATCTGATTTAGAAGGCATCCGGCTGGGATGTTGGTCCAAGTAACTCACATGATTAGAATTCCGACAGATTTTTTGAAGAGGAAGGAGGAGAAGTCAGTTGTGATGTTTCATCCACCACTAGCAGTTGGCCAAACTCAGGGTTAAGGTTGTGTTGCTGCTACTGTGTTTTGGCTGCTGTTGTGTCAACATTCTTGATCTTCTTTCCCTATATCAACATTCACTTTCATGGAAGTATTACAGATGCAAGGGAAGTAATGGAGAAGCAAAGATGCTTTAGATGGTAAGGTTGATGAGCCAATTGGCCAAGGATCATTCGAAAACAGTTTATAATTTATATAGAATTTAACAGGAAAGATAACTACCCATTTAAGGATGAGCTATTCCCCGTGTCATGATAAAGTATTATTTCAAGTTTATAAGTTCGGATGATCCTTTGTTCTGTTCATAGTAGGCAAATATTATGTTACTCCTCATTTTGCAAGTACAAATGGGTTCCTTAGTCGGAGCTTGTATTGAATTACAGCTCATATGAAGCGGCCTCTTAGTTTTGGTATATGATTATTATTTGGCCATTTGGTCCCTGCGTGGTAGTAGGTGAGTGCTTTTAGGTGGTTCTCATTCAAGTGCTTGTAACGATTGATCCATGTCTTAAATATTGGATCAACTCTTATATGATCTTGCCTTGAGAAAATATGTAAAATAATTATGTACTAGGTCGAAAGCCCGTGTTCCGCTATTCAATTATTAATTTATTAATATTCATAATTTTGTAAATACTAAATAATATGCTAAACAAAAAATAATACTCACACAATAAATTTTTTAATTGTGTGAATTGGTAAATAAAACAATATATCCTAAGAATTAAGATCAGTTAACACCATGCTGAAGCTACTATGTCAAATTCCCATTAAAACATTACACTTTAGAGCTAATAGCTTATGACAGTAACTTGCACTGGATGGCCAATAAGGCTTCACATTCGAAAATATGATAAAAACAAAATATTTATTTGAATAGTTAGATGTTAAATAAATTATTAATGATATGAATTAAAGTGCATAAGTATCGTAAGTTACTATATTCACTCATCATTCAGTACAAACTGATATTTGTGTTTTCGACACTTAAGCATGGTTAGGCGACGTCCAAACAAGCTAGACGTTAGCAAACGTAGAACCTTGATCTTGAATGATTACCTTGCAAACGTATGAATGAATTTTGAAAAATTACTACTACGAGCAATCTTTTAAGAATATATTCTCATCACGCAACTTTACATCATACCTTAGGTTCGCTTATACTCACTCTTAAAAAAAGCTGAGAAGTATAATTTTCAGTTGAGAGTTGAGATAGATAGATCTTGATAATTTCTAATTTAAAATGAATAATTATCTTAAGAAGTTATAATGACAAAATTGTGTGTATTTGATCTGTTTGGGGTAAAATCTATTCACAGTGGAAAGATTAGGTAGGCGCTATCCGCAAGAAGCAAAATCAATCTTAATTTTTCAAATGGTAAACTAACATCCCGCCTTACCTCCTCGATATAAACGTATTGTACAATATTTTAAATCTTAAATATTTATTAATCATAATTGCTATATATATACCTATTCTTATTTCCCTTAGGGTTTACTTCCATGCCGGCAGGTCTATCTCCCATCCTCTTGGCTCTTGTTGCATACCTATCGTCGCCGGCTCCAATCGAAGCACAAGTGTTGTTGCTGCTCGCTTCCAACGTGTTGAGTACGGATTGCTTATCCTTCGCCGTCGACGGACAGAATTAATATTGTCACGCCTAGCATCGCCAATATTAGGTTTGTCGCGCCGAATCCTCTTCCTCCATCAATGTCTCAGTCCTTGCTCTTTGATTTATTTAGGCGACTACTCTTTTCTTTTCTTTTCCTGTCTTATTTTTTTATGCAAGTCTTCCTGATTACAATTTTCTTTTCTATTTCTATTCGATGTTTTAGGATGATGAGTTGTTTGTTTTCCGTGGTGTCATCACAGGTGCAGTCAAGTTGAAGCCTCAAGCAAGCCCAAGAGTTAGATCAAGCAAACTATATAACTGGATACTTAATAGTTAGGGTGATTGCAGCTTCTTCAAGGCTTTTCCTATCGAACAAATTCTGTGCAATTGTAAATCTTTTTTCCCGTTGAATGCAATTGAAATTGTAACTCTTCCCATATTTAAGTGACATTAATTATGTGATATATTGTACATAATCGTCTCTTCCATTAATCGGGCTCGAGCTTGGCTCGTTTATAAACGAGCCGAACATGAACAAGGCAAAGCTTGACTCGGCTCGGCTCATTAACAGCCTTACTAGTGACTATAAACCTTGTCACAAATCCTTTTCCGTGAAAAAGTAGGTGATAATTACCCATTTGTGACTAAATATGCATCCTAAATAATTATTTTCGTGATAAATGAGTTATCACAAAGTGGATCCATCTGTGACGATCACCAAAAGAGACTTATATGACAACATTATAGTCACCATACCTTAGCTTTTGTGATGAAAAGTTGGACACAAAATTGCAATTTGTGATATGTCATCTTGTCATATATGATGTCGTTTTGTGATAAAAATTTATCACAAAAATGATCATATTGAGACAATTATATAGTCACAAAAGTATATTATGAGTGACGATCCAAATTCGTCACACAACTTGTAGCCTACATGACAATAGAATTCGTCACAAACAATCAATTTAGTGACAATCAATATGCCAGCTGGATCATACCTTCAATTTAGAAAAGTGTATCTGTGACAAAACTATGGTCACGCGTGACAGTTATTTGTGACAATTAGACATGTCACTGTTGCATTGTCATGGCGGTACTAATTCGTCACAAAAACGATCTTTATTGACAATTACATTGACACCCAAGTATTAGTATTTGTTACAAATAAAATTGTCACAATTGGGTTTGTCATTCGTGACAACCTAGACTCGTCATGAAATAAAATTTAAGTGTTGCAAAAACTTGTAGAAAATGTTGTCTATGTTTCTAAAATGTGTTGCAAATTTTTTAAATGTGTTGCCTTAAATGGTGTTGCGTAAGATGTAAGAATATGCAACCCTTATTATTTTAGTTGCAAAAAATGGAAAAATAGTTGCCTATTCCTTTTGCAACCCCCACTATATGCAACCCTACCAAAAGTGTTGCGTTATGATCTTGCAACTCTTTTAAGACTTAGCGCAACACATTTCTGGGGGTTGCAAGATGACATTTTTCCCGTAGTGATATTAGAGGTCGTGAGAACTTGAACAAATGACTTCATGATCAAGCCAACTCCGATAAGCTAATACTATGTCCTAAACCAACTTGTCATATTAACTCGAGTTATTGGTAGATAGATGTCTACGTATGGATCTTAACCACTTTCTTACCCTCTCTCAACCTTGTCAATAGCTCAACAATTATAGATGTGAGCTATTGAACCATAATCTTACGAATTTGTAAGTTATTTTCCTTGTTATTACATGTTGCATAAGTTCTTACTTAATTGACCTAAAGTAGTAAATAAGTGCTGTAAATTGCTACTGCATTAATCATTTACTACAAGCTGCTATTTTTGCGTGCACCGCGCGTGTAAGCACGTTTAGATGACTTAGGCGCTAGAAAAGTGCGCAACACTGGTCTTATGCTAGTGTGTGTATGTAAAAATGTTAAATAAATGTGATTCCTCCTCCCACCGTCGCTCGCTCGCTGCTTCTTTTCTCCACTTCCATACATGCGCATATGATCTTCCTCTGTCAATTTGCCCCACCACTGGTCCTCTTGTTTCTTTCCCCGATTCGATTCCCTCTTTCACAGAGAGAGAGAGAGAGAGAGAGAGAGAGAGAGAGAGAGAGAGAGAGAGAGAGAGAGAGAGAGAGAGAGAGAGAGGGAGAGAGAGAGAGAGAGAGGGAGGGTACGTATCAATTCGATCTCCCACTATACGTAGAGAGGAATAGTCGACATACGTAGTTCGTCATCACGAAGGTTCGGCCGTAGCTCCTTTCAGGCTCTGAGATTTGGCAACGTACTATGAAACAGCCCCAACCGGAGGCCAAGGGCCAGATTATTTCACTCTAGCTAGGCAGGAGAACGTTTTTTTTTTTTTTTTGGTTAGAGTCATTAGAATGTATCACATGTTAAAATTCATGAATAATATTATATATGATCTTACGTTACATCTCTCATCACCGTATCTCTAAGTCTCGGGGTGATTGTATATGATACTGGTCCGTGTGTGGGATATCTCCATCGAGATGACCAATTAAATCGAGTTTGAGGTAAGATACCAATGATATTTAATTTCTAGTGGAATATATCTATTTAGCTAGACAAATTAAATTGAGTTTGAAGGTAAAAAATATTATATTCTAACTTTTAATGGAAAAAATCCAAGAATTCTGATTCTCTAAACCCAACTCAAAAATCAATTTCATACATAAGAATCAATGATCTGATTCGCCAAAGTAAATCCAATATCACTTACACTCTGTTCATTTACAAGACAAAAGAAGGGGAGGGAAAAGTGTGTAGGAAAACACAATTTCAAGGCACTTCACCCTGTTTTTTAAAATAAAAGAGAGGGAGGTGAGGGAAAATGTGTCCCCCTTTTTACTGTAGAAGCCTACACCCCAATTTGGAAAGAAAAGAGAGGAACACCAATTGAACTTTTTCCCCTCTTGTTTATTAATTTAACAAACCACTCTTTCACACTTTTTATTTTTACGACACTTCTTCCCAAAACAAACTTGATTGATTTAATTATTCACCTATTATTGTAAACTAGATAGATGGCCCGCGCTCCGCGGCGGTATCCTTTCATGTCTCTGCATGCACATATTTTTACTTAAAGACACATTACAATGGATATCATGATGTAAGTCGAAACACATTTTGTTTACTACATTAAAGTAGTGAATGTTTCGCTAATCCTTATTCATAATGCGTTGAATGTATCCTTATTCGAATTTTTATTAATTCATAGTACAATGAAAGTAGTATCACACTCCATAGAGCTATGCACACCAATATTCTAATTATGAAAGTAGTAAGACTGAATTAAAAATTATATTAGCATCAATGAATAGAATGGGCGGTACATATTTCTAATTAAGATGATAGCAAGAGTAATTGAAGATAAAATCATACTTACCGAGCATGACCAATACTCCATGTTTAACCTCATATATAATTATAATTTGACTCTTACATCGTATTTTGTGTACTTTTAGACGACTTTTTCAAATTCATTCTTCTGCTAAACTACAATGTTGCTACTACTCGTAATCAACATTAGCCATCAATCAATAAATTATATTTATATATGTGGTGCACTTGAATGCGTTTCCTTTGTTTTTAGTTCACTATTCATTACGTGATAAACCTTCTATCATTAAATTAATTGTCATTGGATAGAACTTTGATAAATCAACATAATAATGCGATTAATTGTGATGGCGATTGAAAAAATGGTCAAATAATCAATTGGAATAATTGTTTTGTAAAATGTTCTTACACAATCTGAGTTTCCATAAAGTAAGATTGAGAAGAGGTATCTTTTTATTAATTAGAAGATTGAGAGGAGAATAAGGAGATATTAGTGTGGCATTTTCGAGGTCTGAGGATTCTATAATTATTTTTTTAGAGCTTAGATAATAATATATTTTAATTATTAGTTGAAATTAAATAATATTATATGTTTCAATGGTCAGAATCATACCCAAAAAAAAGCTTGTTCTGTTTAATTTTATCCAATTCTATGTTTTCTTATATGCATTTTTATATTTATCGAAATGAAATACTTCTGTTTTATAGAAAATATGGTCCTTTTGCCATGGCAATAGGCATGAGGATACCACTATGATTAAGTTAACAGTAGCATGCTTGATTAATATTCTTTGATTACTTACACCGGTGAGACCCCTTATTTGTTTTTTTTTTATTTGTTTTTTGCCATAGGCGACCCCTTATTTGTTAGTTGGAATAACAACCTACAATCGTCTAGAAATCATAGCGTATATGGGAATTCAATAAAACCTCCAAATAGAATGAAGAGAAAAGCTTTAAAAAGGCATTGTGAATAATGTTAATGCCACGTATGTCTGGGTATGTTTGAAGAGAAGGAACCCATCAGTGGCTACATGTGGCATTTCTTTCATTTTGGGTGGTAACAGGTGTCAGTCATGCAAATGCAAAAAGGAAACGGGCCTCATGCATAGATGAGTAAGTGACATGAAAAAAATGAAATTCTCCTCAAAAGATCTCTTGTTTGGATAATTAAGAAGTAAGTCGGTAGAGCGGAGAAGAGCCGGGGAACTGAAGAAAAGAGAAGGATTTGGGAGAGGGATCCATAAACTGCTATCAATACACCTGCCCACATCGCCCCAACATCAACATGCCTCGCCGCTACTTGATTAGTGCAGGAAGAGAAAGATATATACTATATATATACTAACCTCTGATTGACAAAGCTTGGGCAGCCGCCACTCAGTCGACGCATGAAGAGAAAGATACATAGGGCTTACGGAGGAAAACAACGGAGATAACGGGAAACGGGGTGTATGAGAACTTACGGTGAGGTTCTCCGTATCCCACTGGACCCCTTAAACCAAATATGCGCTATTTATTATCTAAATAAACATTATTAACTGATTTGAGTTCGAATTTTACCCGTACCCACTAAAAATTTGGGTTACGCAATACATAAAATTGTTACGTGAGATATAAAAGTGTGTTCATTCCTAATAAAAATGACATTAAAATATGAAATTGTTTTATCCACTATTCATAAGTAATGAAAATAATATCAAAAAATAATTAAATTATTTACAATTACATAATTATCACACTTTCCCATATATTTTTTCTCTCCCACTTTTCTCCATAAAACAACATTTTCCTTCCACTCTAAACTTTCTCTCCCTTCCTTTTCCCTCCCCTCCAAATGTTCCTTTCCCTTCATTTTCCTCTCTTCCTTCTGAAACAGAGTATAAAGTATAGTGATACTCCAAGAGTATACCAACTATGAAAGATTGACGAGTTGGTCCACCCTTATTTTTTTCTCTGCTTTGTCGATATTACATAAAAATCATTAATGAAGGGGATACATTAGTTAAAGGTTGGAAAGCTTACATAGCAATTCTTGGTTGGTAGAGCTAGTGCTTGAATTTTGGAACCAATATTTGGGATAATATCGAATATCTTTACCAAATCTATCACTATTTGGTATTACTGAAAATAAAGTTATTAGTTTTACTAGGATTGATTTTGGAGTATTATTATGTATTTGAGATTATAGGGTCTGCACACTTTGATACCCAAGCTTAGCCAAAAAATGTCATGGATTAGGGGTTGTCTATGTATTTTTTTTATTATATATCTATTAATTATGAAGGTAATTACTTTGTTAATACCCAATTTGAATTATGCTTAAGTAGCTAGTTGCGGCTATTTGAATCTCATGAAAACCAATCAAACAACTCATGAACAGCCACAAGAAGATATAAAAGGCTCTCATCAAACTTTTATTATATATTAGCAGTAGATATTGTAGATAGAGATATTACAAAAAGTTGTGAGATTCATCATTAGGCATTACATTATAAAGTACTGCAAAGCCTAATTCGTGATCATCATCATCATCATCATCATTATGATGATGACTAATTAAGAAGAAGAAAAAGAAAAGACTCCATATATAGTAAAGTTAGCCAAAATTTGATCCACGTCATATGACGATCAAAGCCACAGAGCGCCAGCCCGTTTGAGCATGGCAGACAGGGAACCGTTGAGATGAAGGGTCATGATCTCATTGGCACCGCCGACAAGGTTGCCGCCGATGAACACAACAGGAAAGTCACCGGCAACACCGTGTCGAGCCAGTGCCTGCTCGATCTCCCGGCCACCTGGGATCTGGTCGAGCTCGTAGACTGTCGGGTTAACACCAAAGTCGAAGAACAAGGTCTTGATGGTGTGACACATGCAGCACGTGCTCTTGCTGAACACCACCACCGGCCTCTCCGCCGCCAGTTGGAACACTCGATCCATTTCTGTTTGAGTTGTCGAGTACGTCTGAAAAGGATGAACAGTAGGCAATGGAACAGTGAATGTATGTGTATTTGGATGGGAATGGTTTGTGAGGAAGCGGGGGAGGGGAAGTGGAGGTATATATAGGGAAAGGGAAAGTATGCAATACGCTTAACCAATGAAGAGAAGAAAAAAAAGCTACGTTAAAGAATAAAAGAAAAGTTGGATAGAATTTGGGTTGGGTGGGATTGGAGATCGGATAATATGATTCTCGAGGAGTACGGCCGGCCGGTGGAAAAAAGGCATAATTACACGATTGCCTTGTGATAACAAACAGTAAAGATTTGGTGCAATTTGGCTAGGAATGGAATCTCGTCAAGTGTGGGACGTGGCGTTAGGGCACTGTTTTCATGGGGTTAGGCAACGTAAAAAAACGCCTTGGTTTGAGGTTAGGTTAAAAGGTTAATAATAAATGTGGTTCCTCCTCCGATCCGTTGCTCGCTGCTTCTTTTCTCCACTTCCTCTGTCAATTTGCCCCACTATCATTACATCCAAATTCCTGTTGGACACCTTTTTTTTTTTTTTTTTGTTTGGTTCTGACTTCTGAAAGCTTGCATTAATTGCATTTGCATGGCCGAGCATATTTCTTCTGAAAGGGATATATATATCGAGATATGATCCAATCTCTCTCGGGACCTATATCCTGCACTGCAAAAATAAGATTCCCATATATCGACGAACCCATATGTATTACGTTCTCTGTGGTCGGGCGCGAATCAAAATAGTAGGCAGGCCTGCTGGAGGCCAAAATGCAAAGCAGCAACGTATGCATGGACCATATATATCCACTGTCTGTTTCGTGATGAGCTAAGAGTAAGCCTATCGCGCTAGCTTCTTCAGTTTATTTTTCCAGCTCACAGGCGTGGCTTAATTAAAGGGACCGTACGTACGTGGAATTTTGCAGCAGTAGAGGATAAAAGCAAGCTTTCTTTTTTTCCTTTGGGATTCCTCATGCATGCAGTATTATAATACACGTACGTACGTATGTATTTAGCCTAGTCTGAAGAATACACGGACACTGTCTTTCCCCGATTCGATTCTCTCTTTCACAGCTGAGAGGGAGAGAGAGAGAGAGTACGTATCAATTCTCCCACTATACGTAGAGGAATAGTGGACATACAATAATTATTCGTCATCACCAAGGAAAGGAAGGTTCGGCCGTAGTTTTCAGGCTCTGATCGAGTTTTGGCCACGTACTGTGAAACAGCCCAAACGGAGGCCAAGGGCCAGATTAATTCATTCATTCTAACTAGGCTGGCTCAGTCGCTCTACTTTCCTCTCTTCTGCTACTTGAATAATTGCCACCAACTTAATTAGCTTGTGCGGCAGTAGAATTGGTTACTTAACTAATGAGCGCAGCAACAAATGTATCACATGTTAAATTAAAGAATAATATTGTGAGATCTAATGTTAGACCTCTCCCCACCTCATTTAATTTGTAAGTCTTGTTGGAGTATGTATTAAATCGAATTTGGAATATATGATAATGATATATACTATATATATACTAACCTCTGATTGACAAAGCTTAGGTCGTCCTAATTCTCCAATGAACAAAGCGCATTAGTTAGTTAGTCCTCGTCTTCTTTCTGCTCTGTACATTATGGAAAAATCATTTACGAAGGGGGATACATTAGTTACATTTATGTATAAAAAATCAAGAACAGGTGATACAAACCAATGGTCTTTTGGAAGCACTTGGTATAGCTAGCGCTGGAAGTTTGGAACTGATATTTTGGGTTATACTGAATACATTATTAAATTTATCGCTATTTGGTATTACCTAAAAATGAATTATTTTTTAGATCAACATTGATTTCATAGTGTTATTCGGTATTTGAGATCACGAGATTGAATTGATAAATACAAATTTTTTGAAATTAATTAAATAAAGACCACATAACCTCTAGTCCTTCCTCATTATTAGATAACTCGCAAGCCCTCATGTGTCCAACCAAGCTTGATCTTGGAGTTTTCCTAGGTTACTCATCTATCACTCTGTCTTTTGTTATTTTCAAAACACTGAAAAAGTGAACACTTGAATTTATCATATCAACCTCCAATCCAATGAATCAAAGATTACATGGGGTAATAACTGAGATATCATCTCCTCCTTCTTTTTTTTTTTTTCTTAGCTCTACGCAAACTCAAGACAATTATCAAGTCTCTTAACCCCAAACAAGAAACCTGTGTGTGATGAATCCATTCAATGGGGACTTAAATTAAGCTTCTAGCCTCAAATTCCCATCAACAAGTTTTTCAATATGTTATATGATCCATAATTGAACCTCCACCTTGTTCATACATTTACTTGAGTCTTCATAATTCATCGGAGGTTCGTAAACCAATTGGTCTCAATAACTCGAGTTGTTGGGAGAAGTCCAAGTATGATACTTAACCACTTCATTACACGTCTCCTCAAACAAAAGCCAACTCGCGAGTTTGAAAGCATGCCGATTTGGGTTCCATGTCCGGTATTTCACGTTCGACCGCAGTGATCAACCTTGAAACAATTATACATTTTGTGACTACCTTAATTTGAGTTATGCTTAACTAGCAAGTTGTAGCTATTTGAATCTCATGAAAGACCAATCAAACAATTCAAGGACAGCCACAAGAAGATATAAAAAGATAACTCTCATCAAACTTTATTATATATCAGTGGTAGATGTATATAGAGATATTACAAAAAGTTGGGCGATTCATCATTAGACATTACTTCATAAAGTAACGCAAAGCCTAATTTGTGAAATCCCAATACATACATACATAAGTATACATTTTAGTTCCCTCTGCCGCTTAGCCAAAAGGCAGAGGGTTTTTTTTTTTTATAAATATCATCAACGATGACTAGTTAAGAAGAAAAAGAAAAGACTCCATAGTAAAGTTAGCCAAAATTTTGGACCCATCTCATCACCATCGATATATGACGATCAGAGCCACAGCGCACCAGCCCGTTTGAGCATGCCAGACAAAGAACCGTTGAGATGAAGGGTCATGATCTCATTGGCACCACCAACAAGGTTCCCGCCGATGAACACAACAGGAAAGTCACCGGCAACACCGTGCCGAGCCAGTGCCTGCTCGATCTCCCGGCCACCGGGGATCTGGTCGAGCTCGTAGACCGTTGGGTTGACGCCAAAGTCGAAGAACAAGGTTTTGATGGTGTGGCACATGCAGCACGTGCTCTTGCTGAACACCACCACCGGCCTCTCCGCCGCCAGTTGGAACACTCGATCCATTTCGGCCTTATAGAATACGTGTGAGCAATGGGTTGAGAAGAATGAACAGTGGATGGGTTGAATTTGGTTTGTGTGGAAACGGGGAGGGGGGAAGTGGAGGTATATATAGGGAAAGGGAAATACGTTTAACCAAGAAGAGAATAAAAGGTTCAAGCAAAGTTGGATGGAGAAGAGGATAATATGATTCTCGAGGGGTACGGCCGGCCGGTGGGGAAAATGCATTATATGATTGACTTAGCTTGTTGTGATGCTAAGATTTGGTGCAATGAATTTGTGTTTCATTTAGGGCGTTTAAGGAATAAGCTAGATTCTCGTTACTCTTTATTAGAGAGAGGGGAGGGCTACAGACTATCGTGCTTTGGAAGGGGATGCAAAGGTAGTTATCGATAAGTTAAAAATAAGGGGTTCTTACGCGCGATTTGCAAAGGTGGTGTCGTATATTAGGGGCTTCGTCGGTTGTTTGATTATTACACAGGGGTACTGCAGGTTCGATTTGTTAGCAAGCAGAACAATAGGATAGACAATCTAACAGCTAACTAAGAAGATTCTTTAATTTGTTCCTTATGGCGTGTAATGGTTTTGACTTTCGTGCTTGGCTCGTTTTCGGAGTCTTGAATATTGTATTTATTTGTTCATGTTAATGTTAATGCAAGTAATATTTTAGTGAGGAAAAAAATAAGAAAGATGGAGGTGGGAAGAAAGGGAGGTGGCTTTAGGGCATTGTTTTTGCTTGCATGTTATACGTATGGTTTCACATTTGCTACGAGATTCAAAACTATTGGAGATCGACAATCTGTATCAATCAAGGGTTCTAAAAGTTATGTTTGAACTTACATTTAGGCGTCATTAGACATGACTTAACAAAGTCAAAACGTCTCGTCTAGAGGTTCTGTGACAATCTAGGTATTCGGATGTGGTGATGGAGTAAGGTGACACGGAGTAATTAAGCAGAGGTAGGTAATATCAAATGCGAGTACTTCACAACATCTATAAACTCAATCTTCTGTCATAAACTAATTGGTCCCAATAACTCAAGTTGTTGGAACTTGGAAGAGGTCCATGTATGAATTTTAACACCACTCTCTTAAGTACCCCACTCATGGGTGTGAAATTTGTACAAGCTCGACATACCATGTGCTTGAATGAACTATTAAATATTAGAGGTTGTGAGAACTTTAGGATGTGACATAATGATCAAACCAACTCTGATATCAATCGCATAAATCAATTTGTCACAATAACTCAAGTTATTGGAAATGTCTGTGTGTGAATCTTATATAAATATTTTAGGAAATTCCTACAATGCCTTGAAGTAAGGTAACTTGATTTTTTTTACCTGCTATAGCAGGTTTCACAGGTTGCATTACGTAAAACACAACAGGTGTTACGTAATGATTACGTAACGTATGTGCATCTTTCATAACAGTTGTAAAATCTCATTACGGAAGCCTTACGTAGTGGAGGCTTCTTTTACGTAATGAATATTTATCTTGCTTTACGTAAAGTAATAAGTCATTATGGAAACCTTACGTAATTGAGACTTCTTTTACGTAATGAATATTAACCTTGCGTTACGTAAAGTGTGAAGGTATTACGGAAGCCTTCCGTAACGTAAGAAACAACTGTCATTACGGAAGGCTTACGTAATGGATGTGTATTTTACGTAACAGTTGTAAAATGTTATTACGGAAGCCTTTCGTAATTGAGACTTCTTTTACGTAATGAATACTAAACTTACGTTATGTAAAGTGTGAAGGCATTACGGAAGTCTTAAGTAACGCTTCTGATTTAACTGTTACGTTAAGAAACAACTGTCATTACGGAAGTCTTACGTAATGGATGTGTATTTTTACGTAACAGTTGTAAAATGTCATTACTGAAACCTTACGTAATTGAGACTTATTTTACGTAATGAATATTTAACCTTACGTTATGTGAAGGCATTACGATAAGTATTTAATTGAAGTCTTCCACAACATTTTTGGTATTAACTATCATTAAAATTATGAAAATATAATTAAAAAATTAAATACATGCAATTGGATAAAATCAAGCAGAGGCGCAATAAGGTAAAAAGGAAATAAATTGTGCAATGAAAAACAAAAAGAGGGTAAGAAATAAAAGGGTAACGGGAATTCCTACCAAAAAAAAGGTAACGGGAATGTATTCACCGGCAGTGCCGGTGTCCCCTGTTTCTTTTTTTTTTAATTTTTTTAATCAATGGCTTAAGTTGATTCTAACTGATTTTAATGGTCTAGATTACCTAACTTGAAATTATACCCAAGTTACTCTAAGAGATCTCAAATATTTTATTACACTATCTGAATCTTTAAAAAGCGCCAAATATTTTATGTGAATTCCTATTTCATTCATCATTCGGTACAGGCTATTATTTTTAGTTTGCACTGGCTTGTTACTTGTTAGACACGCTCAGACAACACTTAGGCTAACTCGACGGGGCTGAGATCAGGTGACTAAGGGGGTCCCCTTAGTCACATAGCTAAGTGAATCTCAGCCACTCAACCTCATTGAAATCCAAGGGCTCCTATTAATCCAATTTAATGAAGGGTAATGTAGTAATTCTATGTTTATTTTTAACTTTTAATTATAAAAAAAATAAAAAATAAGTCTGCGCCGCGTCCCTTTGCGTCGCCTCCCCTCCCCGTCCGGTTAATTGCACCGTCTCCGGCCTCCCCTCCCCATCCGTTGCGCCGTCTCTGACTTCCTGGGCGCCATTATTTTTCTTCCTGGGAGCCATTATTCCATTCCCCAAAAAAGAATTCATGGGCGCCATTATTCCATTCCCCAGAGAGAGAGAGAGAGATTTTCTGGTCGGAAATTTTTTTCCAGCGACCATCGTCACCGTAGAAGAATTCCCTGGCGACAGTCCTGATTTTGTGATGTTTGTTGACATATTTTGTAATGTTAGTATGCTTTGTTATTTTGTAATGTTTGTCGGGTTTTTTTTTTTTTTTAATGTTTGTAAACTTTGTTATTTTTGTGCACCATGTTTGTAAACTTTGTTATTTTTGTGCACCATGTTTGTAATGTTTTTTATGTCTAAAAAACAACCTGGTTGACTTTTTGATGGAACTTCTCTATATAGGGATGGAGCCTCCAAAGTCAACCCGGGTGTTTTTTCCAGTTCGTATGGATTGTCGGTCTAGTTTGTCATTTTTGTCCACCATGTTCGTAATGTTAGTATGTCTAAAAAACACCCGGGTTGACTTTGGGAAGGAGCCCCTCTATATAGGGATGGAGCCTCCAAAGTCAACCTGGTTGTTTTTTTCTTTTTGTATTGTTTGTTGGTCTAGTTTGTATTTTTTGTACAGTTCATATGTTTGTAATGTTTGTAAATCTGTTTGTATGTTTTGTCGCTCTAGTCTGTACTGTTCGTATGTTTGTATGGTTTGTACTGATTGTAAGTCCGGTTTGTATACTTCGTAATTTTCCATAATACCCAAACTACCCCTGTCATTAATTAAATAGCTCTTTCCACTTTTTAGCCATGAGATTGCTATATCCAGATCTAAAGGCTGGGAGGGGCTTAGTCAAGTGACTAAGCACCCCCTTAGTCAACGGATCATCACTCACGCTATGCAAAACTCCAAACCCCATCTTACCCTATGGATTGATTTGATAAGCAAGTAAAAAAGGTTAGATAATGTGATTCCTCCTCCAGCTCGCTGCTTCTTTTCTCCACGTCCATACATATATATACCGATCTTCCTCTTCAATTTGCCCACTATTAATTGATGCATCCAAATTCCAAAACCCCATGATCGCGATGGACACATAAAGGTGCAATACCTTTTTTTCTGTTTTGTTTGGTTTCGAGAGAGTGCATGGCAGACGCAGAGCATTTCTTCTGTATAAAATCCTCGTCGGGACCGATATTGCACTGCAAAAACGTAAGATTCCGATATATCGACGTAGCCATATGTCTTGCTCTCTGGTTGGGCGCGAATCGAAATAGTAGACAATTGCAATACCAGTTGGAATAAGAGAATTCTGGGCCACAACCGCACCAACTAAAGCTGCATTTGCAGCAGCTATAGGTGAATATGGAATAAACAGAGAGAGACATGCAGCAACGTATGCAATATGCATGGACCATCTCAACGTCTTTTTTCTTAGATGAGCTAAGCCAACCATACATGCATTCTTTCTCCGCTTATGGATTCGTCACGCTGGCTATTTGGTCCCGGACTGTTTGGTTTTACCCGAAACCGGATTGTATAACCCGGACCGGGATCGGACTGGGACCGGATAGCAAATAATCAAATCTCATATTCGGGCTTAGATTTGAGGTAAAAAAACTCGGATAAAGACTGGATAAGAGACCCCCAAAACCTAAAATCAAGATCAAATTGGGACCGGACCGGGTCAAGATCGGACCAAATCAAGACCGGAATGTATCCAATCCAATCTTTGGTCCTTATATTCTCGAAAAGACCGAACTAGGACCGAATCAATTTGGTCCAATTTAACCGGACCGGACTGTATAGCCACCCCTACCTCACTACGTACGTACCTGAGAAATTGAAAGTCATCGTCAATAATACTTGAATTCGTGATCACGAAAGTTGAAGAAAAAAAAAAGATTAAATGGATCCGCATAGTTTTGGACTTTAATTTGAACTGTTATGTTTTATTTTTATTTTTTTGATAATGGCGATGGTATTAAAATATTTAAATGAAGAAACAAAAGAGGTCCAGAAAAATTACAAAGAATCGATCAACAGGATTGAACCCACGAGAGGAAACAAAAGTTGGAAGAAACCAAAGCACAAAAAATCGGAGGAAGACGGACCAGACCGTCTCTAAAAACAAAATGGTACAGTTTGTCATGTAGTTTGCCACTGAAGGTCAACGATGATTGAGAAACTCCCAAATTCCGGGTTTTCATTTTCCCTCAAAATCTTTCAACATACAGGGGTCATTTGGATCCAGGTTTTTAATTTGTGGGATTTTGGCACAAATCACTGGTTTAAAAACCTAGGTTTTTAATTTGTGGAATTTGTGTGGGATTTTAGAATAGCTGATCACCATCAGCTATTTCATAATCCAACAATTGTGGGTTTCTGAAATCTCTAATATTTAAAATCTCTTATAATATAATTGCTTTCCAAACGAGTGATTTTAATAAAATCCTACATTATGTAGGATTGTGCCCAAATCCCACACCCAAAACCTGCATCCAAATGACCCCACAGAGTATTAGAAACTTAAAGTATAGAGATACCTTCGTATATCGTTAATCAAGATCGTTCACGAGAAATCTAGAAGTATGTATGTATTTATAGTCTGTTTGGATTGACAAAAAAGTAAGGAATTGGAATTTCATTTTCGATTTCGTTTTCATATATTATGTTTGGAATAATAAAAAGGTTGAGCTAGAATTTAATTCCATTGAGTCTAAAATTTGGGAATTACAATTCCTATCAAAAGTGATAGGAATTGAGAGAATGGAGATGGAATTAGTGGGACTCATCAATACTTTTTATTATTTTATTGACCCACTATCATTTTACTCTCTTTCTCATTCATATTTCATTTCCCAAAATAAAATAAAAAACATATTACATTATTTATTATTGTTAAAAGTGCAATTCATTTCCATAGTTGTAGGAATTATATCAAACACTAGAATTGAAAATGGAATTCTATAAAAATAAAAAATGGAATTCCATTTCCATTTCCTCCGGAATTGTATCCAAACGGGCTGTTAGCGTAGTTGGAAGAATGCACTGCTTCTTTTTTTATAAGGGTGATATAGGTTTCTTGTTTGTAATTATGTTACTACTTAAGCGGATTTGAACCTGGGACCTTCAGGTTCTAAGCAAATGGTATTACCACTTGACCAAGCCCTTGTTCGTATGAAGAATGCACTGCTTCCTTGCTAGTCCTCTGGTTGTTGCCTTCTTTCTTTCCCTGATTCGATTCTCTCTTTCACGGTCTTTGTAGTTGTAGTCGTGGGTAGTAGGACGAGTTTATGAAACAACACAAACCGGCGGCCAAGAGCCAGATTAATCCATTCTATTCTAGGGTCGCAAATTCAATTCATTCCCGCGTTCAATTCTGCTACTTTAAGTTCCCACGTGCCTACTTCTGTAGCCAATATAATGAATCTCTCTTGCCACAAACAATGCCACGGTTTAAGTTATTCGGATCCGACTCGATAGTTTTCGACAATAATAACCCTTGACTGAAAGTTCAATTAATCAACGCCATAAAGATAAAAAGGTTGACAAAGACGTATAAACAAAACCACATAAGACTGAATTTTTGACCTCGATCAATCCTTCTATACCTCAATCGAATAAGAAACGATCAAGAGATTAGGTCATGTTTAATACATGCATTTTAAACACGTAAGCATCTTCAGGAATATAAAGTTGGAAAATTGTATATTCATTATTGTGGGTACATATATATGTATAAATTAATACATAAATACGTAAGAATATTGGGCACTAGAGGTAAGATAAAGAAAGGAGAAGGATAGAGATAAGATCCCACGAAGCAACAAAAAAAAAAAATTGTTAAAGGGAGAGAGGAAAAAGAATGTCAACTTTACGCTAAAGAAGAATATGATTTCATCAATTTTGTTTTTGCGAGTACGGGTCCTGGCATCCCATACATTTGCGTATATTTGCCATTTGGCCACATTTATCTTTTCTTTTTCCTTTTCTACATTGGTTTAGGGTTCCCTCGTGATGGCTACCTTCGGCCACTTCCATAGAATAGAATGATACGCCATGCAGACAGAAGGAATCATAACATCATCCTCTCCCACACTCCCAATATCCCAAAGTGGATGCATTGCATGGAATATATATATATATAATACATATATATATATATAATATAATAGAAAAGAAAAGGAATATAATAGATAGATCACTAGTGATAGATCTGTGGTGTTGTTCTATGATGAGAATGATTTTGTGTATTTGTGTATGGATAGCTATGGAGCAAAACTTTTTCCCCCCTTATTCCAGAGCCCTATTTTTTTATTAGGTTTTGAGAGTAGGTCTCTTTGGTCAAATCTTGTAGGACAATCACTACTTAAGGGTAAAGATACCATCTTTTGCGTGCCCACCAATCAAGGTAAGATGTGACGTTCTGGACCGGACATGAGCATTGAATCGCTTCTTGAAATAGAGGTTGTGTTTAACTTATCGGGTTAGAATATGTATATCGATATGTCACCCCCAACCTGCCCTTGTTTTCTGTACCAGATAATGCGTGTGTCAAGCTACAACAGTTTTGTCGAGGTCACATCTAGCTAATACCAGCCAAACCACTCAAATAATTATCCTCAAAATTCCATAAATAAAGTTGAACTTGTCCCATACATGCTCTCCATTATTCATTTGGTCAGAATGTAAATTACAACCTATAATTTTATGCATACAATAGTGATGATCACTATGCATCCGTCTCGCGATCATCATTATGAGCTATTAGTTCCTGTCAGGATAATGACGTCATTCGTAACTTGTATTACACATATGATGGACAAATAAAAACAAGAGTTTGCACAAAAACAATACAGTATTTGCTTTGATTTGAAGGGTTTAGGGATATAACTGGGGTTGGGGTTTAGAATTTAAAGTTTGTGAATTAGATTAATGTACGAATTAGTTGTAATCTTAGGTTGTATCGCCGTATTAGACTAATATTATCTTCACAATTCGATTCGATCTCTTGAATTAATTTTAGAGTTTGATAAATAATATACATTCATTTTTGTGGGTGCATTGTTTAAAATCATCATATACCTATGAGAAAAGTCATATATATATACCTCAAAATTTTATGCTTTAATTAGTTTGGTGTCTTCCTTAGCTTAACAATGAGGCGATGAGATTGGGAAAAAAGATATTAATGAGTGAGAGAATTAATCCTTTATTATTCTTTGTATTTAGCACGCGCATGGAAGGTTCATAAACCTTAATTAATAATTATTAGATTCCCCACGTGCATGGGAATAATTATAACTATTTTAATAATTAAACAATGTGTTGATTATATCAACTAGCTAGCTCCAAATTCGCCATTAGGACATGACGATCTAAACTCATGATTTTGTTCTTTCCGTGCATAACCAAGCGAAGCGAGCCGCCGCCACCTACCCCGGCGTCTATAAATCGAATCTATGCTTAGAGAAATTGGTGACCAAGTTGTGTTGCCTATAAAATCTATCTAGCTAGTTTATTTGTGAATGTATTGACGAATTTGTCCTACAAGGAAGTGGTCAAGACTCTACCTCTCTTAACGATTCAAATTATTGAAATCAAACGATGTATGTAACAGGATAAAACCGACTTGATTGTGAGATCACATGTTTTTTTCGCAACTCTTAATATTGATAGTTTATGCATATGCGGAGAGGCTGGTCTTGAGGAATGAGTGCACCTCAAGACGCCGCACGAGCTTCGAAAGTCTGTCCGTGACAGTACTTGAAAGGTTGAAAATATTATATTTGCGGATGCTTTTGACAGACTACAAATCTTTAACAAAGTGCCCCCGCCAAGTTGAGTAAAGCTTATGTGGAACTGCTGAAAACAAGGATTGTAAAAACGTATAAGAAGTTGTATCGCAAAAATTAGCGATAAGATATTTTGTGCTAAAATTATAATTTAATGACATTTCAACCGTTCGTACCTTTAAAATTCACCTACCGATTTAAATTCAATAGAAGATTTTTCGATCGCGGTAAAGTTTCATAGACAAAGGATGTAACAGTTTAACCCATGTTCGTGCTTGCATGGACACTCTTCTACATAAAAAAAAATTGGCCGGCCCAATAAGATAAAAGGTAGATCGAGCCCTATGGTATTGGATTGTACTGCATTTTAACTTTATCTGGTTTTGGATCCAAACAAATGCTTGGTGACAAAGGACAGTTTGAAAGAAGAGTTTTTTCCTAAACTAGAACGATAACGTTCTTATTTCCACTAGTCATATAACAAAACTATAACACTATATTTGGCAACAAGAGGGTGCAAGTTCAAATCGGGTGCAAGTTGAGGGGTAAATTGCGAGGTGCAACTTGGTGGGGTTGTAAGTGGAGTAAATTGTTTGGTGACAACGGACAGTTTGAAAGAAGAGTTTTTTTCTAAACCAGAACGACAATGTTCTTATTTCCACTAGTCATATAACAAAACTGTAACACTATATTTGGTAACAAGAGAGTGCAAGTTCGAATTGGGTGCAAGTTGAGGGGTAAATTGCGGGGGTGCAACTTGGTGGGGGTGTAAGTGGAGGAGTAAATTGTTGTTTGGAAAAGTAGGAGGTGCAAATAGACTGAAAAGTAATTAATTATATTATTATAAAATAGATTTATCAAATTTATAAAAGATTATCATAAAATAATAAAATTAAAAATCAATATATAATAATAATAAATATATTTTAAAAACAATTATTTTATAATAATGCTCAAATAATAATTAATTATAACAACATTAATAATCATTGGTCGAGCGACCTCGAAACTCGAAACCCAACTTGTAACTGATCCTCCTAAGGGGGTTCTCGTGCCTATATTTAAATTGAATATGGTCAAACTTAGTCAAACACGTTCGAATATGTAAATTTTACATATTTAGTTAAGTAATCTGAGTCAACTAAACCGCTCTTCTCTATCTTTTCCACAAACGCTTCTTATCTCTAATTTTCAATGTAAATTTGAGTCAACCAAGATATATCGATTTGACTAGATAAACATTGACAAACTTGCTCTCGAAGTCAAACGGTCAACCCCGAACAACGTCTACATGACTACATTAATGATAGCTATAACAAAAAAATTAATAACATTAATTATTAAGTAATTATAATACAATTATAATATAATTAAAAGAAATCATAATTCCCCCCTCCCCCTTCCTTCCTTCCCTTACACCCCCAATTCGGGGGCAAGCCGAAATAGTAATTCTGCACTCCCGTTTTGCACCCCTATTGTTACAAATTATCCAAACGAGTGCAAATGTCTTGAAAACTGTATTTACCCCTCTCATTTGCACCCTCCTCCCATTTGCACCTCTTCCAAAAATTATTTTGATCAGTTAAACTACACAACTGGAGTCAAGCTGCTAGGTAGGCTATCTCTGGTGCTCGAAATTTCTAGCTAGCTAATTGAAGCCTTTTGAAGATGTACATATACTACAAAAGGCTTCAATAGTAGCAGATGAGAAAGTAATACACTCATTTCTATCTTTCGGACGAACCAACATGTAACGGTCAAATCTACAATAATTGATCGTTGACCTCAGAGTATAAAACGTACTCGAAATATAAAAAATGATATCATAATTCTAACCCTTTTTAGTTTAATCAGAGCATTCACTGTGACACTAATAACTGTTGATGTAATTTGAATCGGACTATATATGGGCTCAATGTTGTTTGGGTTTCTGTTTTGAGCATGGTTTGTAATCGTTTTTCCTTTACCATATTAGATTAGGGTTAGACCATGGAGAAGTACTATAAATACTTCTCATACTCCTCTGTAATCTTTATCTCTGCTCGACGTATAGTGCAACTGGCTCTCTCCTGCCCGTGGACTAATTAACACGCATTGTGTTAGTGAACCACGTAAATCGCGTGTCGTGTCGTGTGTTTATTCTTGCTTTGTCAAATTCTCCTATTTCCCGGTTCACAGAGAAACATGGTCGTGACAGACTGACAGTAACTAACTTCTAGCTGTAGATTGCTAGTTTACTCCACATAACAAGACAACTTGATTAGATGAATGATTCTCACAAACAATTTTACATTCATCCAAATTGGATAGTACCACCAATCTCTTGAAAACCCTAATAATCAGACTAGCTACTTGCGGGATAGTTGACATTACCCAATTATATCATTCCCATTATCCAAAGTTGACATTCCCAATCGCTCGCTACCTTGGAGAGACATATTCGTCTAGGCTACATGCGTGATACCTCTTCAACATAATATCGCAATTTGCAAACACACAATCTTCTCGATCGATCATATTCGCACGAGAGAATCAATGGCTCTTCAGATCTTGGTCGGGTCGATTATCCAACTTGATGATGATCACAATTCCAACGCATCCGCCCATATGCTCTAGTGGCAAAGAAAAGTTGCCATTATTCACTAAGCACGATTTCTTCATCGAGTAGTTCAAGCGCGTCTTTCTGCTCATGTAGCATAACGACATTGCCTCAACTGGCCTCACCGACGGTTAAAGGGCCTACATTTTAGTCCGCTTGAGTTGGTTTGTTCTGCCATGGCGTTCAACTATGTAATTACACTATAGCGCGAATAGGACAAATTCAAAACGAGAGCCACGTGTACTCTTCATCAAACATTAAACTATTTATAGGTCATTACTTACTTGGTAATCAATCGTTGGAAGAACCTGCTAGTGATCACTAAACGATCTTGTATGATACTCTCTAACGCATAATTACAAGAAAAATAGCTTAATGTGTCGCCCCTAAAAATGACTGTCAGAAGGAACAAAACCATTGCTAGCTAGCTAGGCCTCTATTTTGACGACCATTTTGTTACTTTTGACAACCCTTTTTCCTTGCGACAAAGAACTTGTAATCACGTTATCAGCTCGACGCAAATTTTGCAAACAAGACAAGATTTTTTTTTTCTATTGTTTTAAGTACATTAACACTTAATCGAAGCAGAAAGGATTCGATCATCAGATGACACCTAGTTTAGTTATAACTTAGTTTTTCCCTTCGGTTCTTCAACTTTTCCTCCACTCTTTCCTTTCATATAATATTTATACTTTCGGCAGCATTTTTTTCCTCCATTTAGGCTTATCCACACACATACACGATGAAAATGGAGGTAAAAAGGAAAACTCAATAGATTCTGCGGGGCATCAAACCCACCTTCTATGTGATGACATAGCAACCCACATAGGTCACTTCATATTTTGGGGGAATCCATATATCACAAGGAATAATATTTCCCCATCATCTTTTCATCTCTCTTTTTACTCTTTTAGTTCCATTTTTCTATCTTCACTTTACATTTCCCCATCAATCCATAACTTGTATTTAAGCCCTTCCATCTCTCCCCTTCAAGAAAACGCACACCCATCTTCACCAAGATACAACACTTCAAAAAAAAAAAAACACAATCAGCAACGAACTCAAAAGTCCGTCACTAAAGTCATGGACAGGGTGGCAAGGTTGGCGTCGCAAAAGGCGGTGGTGATCTTCAGTAAGAGCAGCTGCTGCATGTGCCACGCCATCAAGCGCCTCTTCTACGAGCAAGGGGTGAGCCCCGCGATCTACGAGCTGGACGAGGACCCACGAGGGAAGGAGATGGAGTGGGCCCTCGTCCGGCTCGGCTGCAGCAACCCTTCGGTTCCTGCGGTGTTCGTGGGCGGGAACCTCGTCGGTTCGGCCAACACGGTCATGACCCTCCACCTCAATGGCTCGCTCAAGAAGCTGCTCAAGGATGCTGGCGCCTTGTGGCTTTAGCGACGGGCTGTGGTTTGGGAAACAGCAGTCGTCGCTAAAAGGGTTTGCATGGGTTGATCAATATCGACCGACTCTCCGTCGCCCTAGAAAAATTTCCCTTGTTTTTTTTTTTTCCTTCTTTCTTTGCGGCTATAAAAAATGTTGTGGAAAAAAAAGATAAACGTATAGAGGATTTAGAATTTATCAAAATGTACCAAGAACATATGTATGCCGAAGGACTTTTTGTTCCAACACACGTACGTATGTATAAGATATGGTCTACTTTTCTTTTCTTGATGCTATATAATGTTGTTAAGAAATTGACATCAATGAGAAAGACGCTAGGGTTTTGCAATATATAGCTTGAAGTCGACTTACTATCCATTGATTTTATTCTTATTAGATCACGCGATGCAACCCATAAAACGTAATGTTGATGTCTGATCAACGAGAGTTCTATTATTTTTTGTGAACACAGGTGCAAGCATCACTACTTTGACCAACGAATTCCATGAGTTAATATATACTTTCATGTACGCGGGCTAGCTATAATAGCGTGACGTACAAAACAGACAAGGTAAATTTTTAACAAATTACTAAATAGTCGTAATATGTCGAGCACTATTATTTATAAAAAAATAATATGTCGAACACTATTAGTAAATCAATTAAAATATGTCACGAATTCTAGTTGTAGCAATGTGCAGAAACTATGTATGATTTAATTAATAATTCCCTTTCATGTATATTAATGATATGATCAACTCATCCCAAAGGCTAGAAGAAGATCATTTTATTTGGAACATGGAATATTTGTTAGGTGGTTATTTGAAAATTTTATGTTCCTTTGATTCTAAACCGTAGTAAACGTTTGAAATTCTCCTATTTGCCTACCTATTGCCTGCCTACCTTCTAAAATATCTAATGCAATACCTAATTTGTTATAATTATACATATAATATAATAGTGTTTTTTAGACCGAGGAATTTCGTGTTATCATGGAAGTTTGACTTAATAGCTTGAATAGTAAAAATGACTTAATACTTAATAGTAAATCTTGCATCATTTTCTTAAAATGTGGACGCTAGCTCTTCAACTTGCAGATCAATCATTTCATGCACTTAACTAATTACACATCAGCTAAACTTTTTTTCCAGTTGAAACTTGGAAATTTGGGTTATTTTTAAGACGTGTGTTTCTTATCCCAAAAAATTGATACTACTTAGCATGAATCCTCGTCTTTCCGTTACAACTGTACATGGGTGTTTGGTCGTGTTTGGGCCGGCACGGCACAAGCACGCTTCGGACTCATTTATTTTGTGCCGTGCTTGGCACGGCCCGTCAGTTTTCGTGTAGTGTCATGCAAGTCCATTCGTTAACTTTGCAAGGCCCAGGCCCGGGCACGGTTCGAATCGTGTCGTGCCTATTCGTGCTCGTGTCATGTTTGTATTCGTGTTTAATGAAAAAGACGAAAATAAAAGAGAGAATGAAATAGAAGGTGAAAATAGGACGGAGGAAGATAGTATTAACCGATAATGTTTGAGAAAAGTAACAAATAAGGGGGAAAGAAAACTGGAAGTATAGCGAGTGTGATTTGGCTTTGTTTAATTCTTTGACCATTTTTACTTATGTTAGTAATTACGTATATATCTTTCTGACATTTCTAACAACAATAAATAATTATTTTTCTACTTGTGTTTTGTAATATTTGAACCTATAATTTTTTTATATTTATTTTCTATCAAATAAATATTATTTTTGTGCCATGTCCGCTCTTATACTCAATAAAGTCTCGAAAATATTAGACCCGACACGGCCCACTTATATACAGTGTCGTGCCCGTGCCCATGAAATGTAGGCCCGGCACGGCCCATAAAGTATTCGTACTCGTGCCAGGCTGGCCTATTTATTTCGTGTCCGTGCTCTTGTCGTGTTCTAACCGTGCCGTGCCGTGCTAGCCCGTGAGCGGCACGGCCCGGTGCCCACGTACAATTACAACTATATGGTTTTGTTATAAAATAATTTTAAACAAATTTTTTTATTAAATTATTTGTTTTATTTAAAAATAATTTTATATCGGTACGAAACTGTTCAGTCTTCATTGTGCCATATACAGAAGAAAAAATTAAATCCTTTATTGAAATAATAAATGTATATTTATATATGCGCAGATTAAAGCCATTTATATAGAAATAATAGTGTTTTTTATTACCAAAAAAAAATAATAGTGTTTTTTGGGGACAGATGGACAATGCATAGAGGTGTCTCTTTTCCCAATTGATTCTAGTTCCCAATTCGCAAATGAGGAAAGATGCCAACTGATAGTACCATACCGAGGCTTCAGTTTCCAGTTTCGTTTTAGTGCCACCAAGAGCTTAAAATTAAAAAGAAAAGGCAATTATTGAATTTGAATATTATAGAAATATGATTCACATTCATTTCATCTTGTATATGATGGCCTGGTTGGAATATATTCCAATTTATCTCCAAATTAAATAGACCAAAGAGGATTTTTTATCATCATCGACTTGTTTATATTATGGGGTTGAACTTTTCTATTTAAGATGATTGATAATTGCAACAGCAAAGAAAAAGATCAAAGTTCAAGAAGCATCAGGTGTTAGGCTTAGGCAGCCATTGGGCTTTGTCTAGCGCCTAGGAGTTTTGAGTGAAAATAACAATTTTATGACATTGTTTATTTTATCAATTAATTTATATTAGTAATTTCTAATTTAGTCAACCCTCAAGAACAATCAAAATATGTCATGATTTCTTGAAAGCACATGTTTATATAATCAAAACTTTATAGAAAATGAAACACAAGTTCATAAACAATCAAACAACAAACACTTAATTAAAAACGAGTCCATTAATTCATCATTGTCCACATAGGCTCGTCCAGGCACCACTTCAGTCTTCAACATCCTCATCAAAAGCAATATCCTCTCCATCCTCCTCGTCATACTTGGATTCTTCGTCATGGATCTCTCTCACTCTTGCACTCCTAGGAAGTTAAAGCTGCTCACTATTTACCATTGTATCTGTAACAACGCTCGATGGTGCACACTCTCCCTTTCTCAACGTCCCTTAACAAATACATAGCATGATTATCCCCTCCCTCTGATATGAATCCTTGTGTTTCATTTGCATTGGTACTAAGAATATCAAAGAAGAGGTTGTTGTATTTCCTCATATGTGAGTCGAGTCCTGATTGTTCTGAGTTTGACCTAGAATTGAATTCCAATTTTTTTTATCAAGAAAAGGGGGAGCGAAGATGCATGAATTGATGGCTTAATAGGAGATGGCGTTGTTTTGGGACCATTTTTATGCCTTCTTTTAATCCTCAGTCTATCATGCTAAAATTTGATTAATCATGCCTAGCTTCGTCTAGGCGCCGCTAGGCGTTATGAATGCCTAAGTCTCTGTCTAGGATCTAAGGGAGGGGTTTTGTCGCTGCCTAGCACCTAGGCAAGGCGGAACTAATACTTTTTGAACCTTGAAACGACAATGAATAAAAAATTATGGGAAGAACAAAAACATTTTCTTATTTTCTTTATGTTCTTGGGTCGTTACTCGAGTAGCAATGGTGGATTTGCTAGATGTCAGTCATTATCATTTTCAACGGATGAGATTTCTAGAGGGCGGACGTGAAATTCTATCTATGAATTGTATTAAATAGTAATAACTAATAAGGATAAGACTCTTGTGAGTTTGAACATTAAGGTCAACAATTATCTAAAAAGAGAAGAATTTTAGATTGTTCATCGATGAAATTATACCCCGATTGAATTGGAAATTCGTGTTAGATTAAGATTTCTTTTCGGATTCAAAATTCTAAAGCTAAATCCAATTGGGTTAGGTGATCTAGTAGAACTAGAATTAGCAGCTTTATTTACTACGAATTAAATCTTATTTTATGATTGACATACAAACATCGTTTTCCCCTCGATTATTGGTGCCTTTGTTCTTATCTTATGTCAAGAAGTTACTGTTCAGTTTTAACTGCACGAGAATGATGAATTCCTGACAAATGATGAACAGTTTCGTAGTGTGCATGATTTGGTGCAATCATCAAAGGACAAGCAAAAGGTTAGAAATTTATTTGGAAAAAAAAAATTAGTGAATAATTGAGCTTTTCTTTTGTGATGGGTCCAAGGAGTAAAAGAAAAAATCGTACCCAAACAAAGACCATCTTTTTGTCAAATTGCTGGACTTTGCCTTGGCCCAGACAGAGGACCCGGCCCAAATTAATGGAAATGACATGATATGACAAGTTAAAGGTGAAAGAGAGCAAAATGTGTTTTTGTCTGTAGAAATGGAACTGTCCGAAATGACTTTCTACCAAATGTGTTTTTGTGGGACATGATTTTTCTCCCCCTGTTTATGTTTTCTTCTTGACATTATCAATTTCTTGCCAACAACCCATGTTCAATTTATTTGTTTGCATGTGTTGAAATGTAAACCGTACGATTTCACGAAGGTCGCATCCACAGTTCACGAACAACGTTGTACATGTTTAAAATAAGCAAAAAAAAATTGATTGACGCTCGGACGTAACGGTCTCGTGATTGCAATGTAGAGTTAGTGTCACCTCAAGGAATAATGAATTTTCCCAAGTACATTGTTTGCTGTTTAAGTTCAAATAATTGCCCTTATAAGTAAGAAAAAGAAGCTTTTTGATTGAGATTTCACTAAATAATCCACAAGCCAAACCAAAGATTCCTTTTCTCCCTCGTCCGAGAGACACCAACCAACCGAGCATTACTGTGGGCCGTAATATTTTGTAATTTTGTGCAGGCTTCTTTCAGGGCCCATACCCATCTAGCCCAACTAACAACAACACAATTTTTTTTTGCTTTTGTCTTATTTTGTGAGCTTTCATTTGTGCAGTAAAAATGTAAAAGTATAAGTGTAGTAACATAAAATCATGTAGTGACTACATTCATGAAGAGGGTTTGTTTCGTTTGTACATATAAATCTTAATCTGTCTCCAATTGGATGAAGGCAACTATAAAATGCTAATCGAATAATACTCCCACGAAATACATTGAGAGAGATGGAAGAAAGAGATACAAGAAGTTGTTAATCAAGGTAGACAACCTGCGGTCTTATTGTTCGGCCGAACCGGACCGGCTCAAATCCGGTGTCATAAGCGATCGTCAGTCACCCAGCAGTTGTACAGTGGAGTTCGTTTATGTTTTCTGCATCTTCAAGCCGAACATACTTCTATACTTCTTCTATCTACTTTTTTCTTCTAACCTCTTGTTCCCGTTTCACAAAATTTGCTGCCTCTACATCTGAAACAGTCGCCAATCACGATAAGCTTTCAAAAAAAAAATTCAGCAGAACAATGCAATGATGCTTGACTCTTTTGGTCTTTTGAGCTTGATTATGGTTCCACAACGAGTCAAACATATCTTCCATCAATAGAGGATAATTAGAGCAACAAAAAAAACTATATTTTCCTCCTATGAACCCGAACCACTAAACCAATCGTTAATCCTTCATCCATTCACTCAACCGGTCCATCGATCGAACCGGATTGACCACAAAGTGTGGGTCTCCGTCTCGTATCGTGGAATAATTAATCGCGAAAGTGGCCAGTAAATCCTTTTCAAGGAGGACGGCAAGTTGATGGAAGTTGGTCAACCATCACATACCACAATTCTTTTGCCACGTGCCTGGTATGAACAGCAGCGACGGTGGTCAAACAAAATTTTGGTAACCTTTGCCTTTTTGACCACGTAATTTCTGCTCCACTTTAATTTTAGCCCATATATGTAACCGCTCCCCCAGTATATAAATAATTTAATATATTTTTACCAGAAAAAATTAAATATATTCTTCTTGCATTCTTTATTAACCAAACCTAATTATATCATTAAGAAATGATGTCCACAAAAAATTATCGCAGAATTGTCATTAGGATTATTTTTTTCCAGTACTTCTGGATAGCATTGGGTTGGGGTGGAGACCGCTTTACTAGCTATATACCAAAAATAAAAGAGCATTTCTTTGTTTTCCTTATTTGTTTCGAGGTTATCAAAATCGTTGGATACGGTTTATTGTTATGTTGTAATTTGTATAAAGAGTTTGCCGATTCGATGCATTTATGAAAAAAATAAACAATAAAAAAAGTATGCATGGATAATAAAAGATGAACCATCAACTTGAATATAGTTGAAAAATGTTTACTACACCTACAAATATGCTCCAACTTAACTCATTTCATACGGTGTTAGTTAAAATAACATGATTCATTTTAATTGATGACTCGTTATGATTTTTAGGTATCAAATAATTACACGTTATAGCCCAACTCGTTACGATCCCATTCAAATCCATCGGACCCAGTCCACTCATCCATTTTTTAGTATTTTCACCAATTGTAATAATCATATCAGACTCATTTATCATCCACAAAAAATATAGTTGCTGCTAACTAACATGGGTTTGGTCCAGTGGTAATAATCCACTAGCCTAGAGCGTTGAGTACTCAGATTTGAATTTTTTAAGTAGTATCTTAATAAAAAATGGCTAAAAAAATTGATTTGCCCCATGACATATACACATACTATAAACAAGTGGTTGATGATTCTTGTCTTACTTATTTGCACAATATTTTTACCCTTTAAACAAATAAATAACAAGAACTTGATAGCTTTCTGACGTTTGAATTGTTGCTACTTTATAAAGATAAAACATCATACTTTTTTCTTGCAAATCAATTTTGAGACCAATTATTTGGGGTAAAGTTTCCAGAACACCAAACATGTTTGTTAGTATATCCTGATAAATAAACAAATAATATAAAGGTTGGATAGGAAAATCTGAAGGTAGATTTCATAACATGGGAGCAAAATCCAACAACAGGATCTAATTGAAAGCGGGGGGGAAATCATATTAGTGAAAAAAGTTAATTAGTTCTATATATTTTACATAATCAAATAGCTGGATGGAGAGAG
The DNA here is from genome assembly GCA_946122785.1 of Linum tenue. NCBI lineage: Eukaryota > Viridiplantae > Streptophyta > Magnoliopsida > Malpighiales > Linaceae > Linum > Linum tenue. The sequence continues at coordinate 84,694,923 of CAMGYJ010000008.1, read as the reverse complement.
GCGGGAAAAGTAGTTGACCGGATTTGTAGCTGTCAACATTGAAAGTTAGGGGCTTTATATTTGATGATTTGGTTGTCTTAACTCTTAACCAAATAAAATTCCACATTTTAATTTGTATATTTACAGATGTGGTTAAGTATATTGATATGATGCTGAATAAATTGTGGCTCGATTATGTGATTATGTCATTTTATCATATGTTTTACACAACTTTAATGACGTATAAAATATATTATTGATAAAATTGTTGTCATAAATATCGAATAAACATTATTATACGATACAATAAAAATTGTGTATTCCTATAAATTTGAAAAATGTCAATTCTCCTCTCATGCATCCACTTGCAACCAAAGGAAACCAAGACGAGCCTTTTGGTTTATTATGATAGTTTGTTTTCCAGTGGAAATAAAGTTAAAGTTGGTTAGACCCAAGGATGAAAACCAACAAAAGAAATTAAAACTGGTTTGGAAATTAGAGAACAAATGGATAAGGAATGCTGAAGGAGGAGCAATGAAAAAACAATTAACGATATAAACACAATTGAGTGATAATGGCTTCAGTTTTGGATCGAATATGATAAGTCGAGATGGATAAGAAATATCATCTAAATAGGAACTATATTTTTTATATTAATATGAGTGCATTGACACACTAGTATGATAATTTGAAGGGAAAATTTTACGAAGATCTATCGGTAGCCGTAAAGACCAGTAAAATTTATGTAACTAATCACCTCTTAATTATACTAAAATAAAAAAAATGAATAAGAACAAACATGAATAACGCTTATTGATTTGCTATTTTCATTGTATTAATATCTAGTGACATGCAAAGTGGTTAAAGTTGGAGTGGACCATTTTGTTATGGATACCAAAGTTTAGTGATCATTAATTAAGGTTTTTTTTTTACTGAATCGAAGCCCCCGTCGTTTCGGGTCTTAAACTAACATTGACCGTAAATTAATTAAAGGGATATATGAATTAGCCGTTATTTTAATACCAGTATTGTTTTGTTTGTTTGTTTGTTTGGGTGGGTGGTTATGGTGCAACACATGAACCACGTGAAGCCACATTTCTTAATTACGAAATTCCCAAACTACTGGACTCCATTTTTTCCCCATTACAATAAAGAAAAAGATCGCGTATGATATTTTGGTTCCCATTTGTGTTCGGTTGTTTTCCGTTTTGTCTTCTCCAAACGCGCCACTAGCTACAAAGATTGCTCACTATTTGGATCAGCCGTAGTAATCACCGTAACCTGTCCCCAGGAAATAACCCAATTATCCAACCAATGAGGTACTCCAGATTGGCTTAACTTTATGTTTTCCAATAAATCTCATGTTTGAGGTATCGTGTTTTTTTGTTTTCCGTCAGCTGGAGTATTTGTACAATCATGTATTAGTTGCCTACAGTTCGGTTTGGTATGGTATAGTGCTTTCTTTTGTATAAAAAAAAGAGCCTTTTTATTCCATCCAAAACAAGGGAAACAAGTTCATTACAATACTATTAGTAATTAAAACCCAATCCACTGGTAATTAACGAACCCTTCCTAGCTTGACAAGCCGCCCAATCCGCAAGCTTATTAAAACGTCAAGGAACAAACTCGACAAAAATTCATGGTGCCGGCTGAACATTGTATGTGATAATCAAAACGGTAATTATAGTCCAACCCATGAAGCCACTTGCCCAGTTTAGAGGGTAGGTGATCATCAGGCCACCGAAAATGCAAAGCAAACTCAATAAGTTACCTTAATAATCATTAAAAAAAAATGCACATGGCTTGCCCACCATGCTATATGTATGTTGTATTATATTGGCAATATCGGAAAAAACCATACGATTTTTTTATCACAGACGTGTAGTTGGTAAGAAGAAACCATTTATCTATGCTTCTTTAAAAAAAAAAAAAAGAATAACGAGCAATTTTCCCTCCAAAATTGTTGGAATTATTTGATAAGTCATTAGTCCAATATTGGTCGATAATTATATTGGAATTTTAGTTGAAAGGGGCGTTTGATTGAAAGCAAAATGACAAGGGGAATAGGTTAGGGAAAACTCAACTTTTAGAGTGGGCGCACAAAAATTGAATGGGAATGTTAGCATAAGAGGACAATACCGGAATAATCTTATCACTATTAACATTAATCTTTTTTATTAATTTCTCACTAAACCGCCGTCACTATAGAATGTATTTGAAAGTAATATCATATATGAGCTGTGAGCCAATACCAATCACTTTATACATCTTGAATTACATGTCATTATGATTGAGCAGGTGACCATAACAATAAAAAAAAATCACAACTTCAGCAAATACGATCCCTCGTAACCATTTACAAGTAATTTATTATCTAACATTCTCGAATTCGGAAACACTTTAATATATTTGTTAGATAAGTATGACATGTCCGTTTTATCATTTAACAAAAAAAAAATATATATATATATATGGAAACGACTCGTATGCGTCAGACACATACTATGTGACAGGATTCTCTACCGTAGATCTAATCTAACGGTCATTATAAATTATATTAAAATTAGTAATAATAATTACTACTTGCACCCCTTAAATAATTATATGTGCTATGTAGCCCCCCAATAATAATTTGCGTTTTATTTTCTCACATGATACCTATTCATTTTTGTGAGAACTCAGATGATACCTTACTTCTTCTAGATCTTTTAATGAACACCCAAAAATTATACAATTGATAAAATAAAGTTCCATTAAAAGGTTGCCCCAATTCGACAATCCTAAACCACCATCATCGTCATTACGATTTTTCTAGATACCCCAATTGCAAACCCCTAATTTTACCATCATCATCATCGTCCTGCTTCTGACCTACATCGACTTTGGCTCATCTGTTTTTAAGGTCGCAGATGACAGCTACCCGTTCGCGCCGAATCCGAATAAATTGACGGTGAAAGACTATGACTTTTACGTCCTGTAAACAATGAGTAAGGCTGAAATGGAGATAGGGGATTGGGTCTCGTCAAGGGAATTCTCTTGGTCGGAGTCCAGAATCGTAACGGAGTGAGAAAGTTTGGACGATGAAGAGAGACGACCGTCGGATTACGGTGGCGACGGCGGCAACTGGATAATTGGGAATTTGGGGGGCTAGGGAAGACGACGATATCTGAAAAAACGGCATCGTTTTGTGCTCGTATCTGAATCGAAAGTGGCCTGGAGAACGGCGTCGTTCTATAGGTGTAGCTGAAAACAAAAAAATGTTGTAATGGTATGAGGGTCGAACCGGCGTCCTGTTCATTACACGAAGCATTCTTCACCATTCATGCTGAACAAGTATTTTGATTCAATAGACTTCCACTGTTTTATTTATAATATAGAATGAGTTCTTGTAAAATTAAAACACAAAACTAAACTAAGCAGACCTTTTGTACCAGGCCCAATAGGGCTTAGTCGAGCAGATCGGCGGCTGCCCCTGCCCTCCCTTTGTCTCTTTAACAATAATCAATTGTAAAGAAAAAAAACAGAGAACAATAATGGCAAAGTTGAAAATTGGAAGACTACTTTACCTACCAAATCTACCAAACGATTTATCTTCCGCTTTTTCTCCCCTCCCCATGCGCTGCCTTCTCGGTTTTCCTTCAAACTGATAAGACACAGACTCAACCGCCCTCATCCTCCCTCCGCCTCCCTTGCATGTCTCCGCCTCCGCCCTTCAAGCAACCGCTGGTCGCTCAGTAGCGGTCTCCTCCTCCGGGCCACCATCTCCGCCTCTGATTCGCTCTAGCGTTTGTGGGAAGAAGAGCGGAGGAAAGTCGTCAGGAAGGACTAACCACGTCGGTTGTGGGAAGAAGAGCGGGCCACCATCGTCGCTTGCAACCTCCGTCGCTGATTCGTTCCCGATCTGCTCGACTAACCACGCGGTGTCGCCGGCCACGTTTCCACCGCCGCAGGTAATTTTCTTTAATTGATTGTTAACTATTTGGTACGTTCTATTAGAATAGTTGATCATAATGTGCTCTTATACTCCTGTTGAACATCCACAGTACGTGCAAGAACAGAAATTGAGTAGGGTTTCCGTGCTGTAATTTTCTGACAATGGATTATATATCGCAATGGTACCCGTAAGTATTGTTTACCAACTAATCGTTACGACAGTCTACTCCGCTTCCTATTCCTTTTGTCAGCCATTACTAACAGTTTTATTTATAGCGACTTTCTGGTTGAGCCTGGTTTCGTTGAAAAACTGAAGTATGAGGAAGCAGTATCTATGTCTAGTTTGTCGGATTCAATCGAGCTTACATTGGTGCAAGAGAATGGTGACGATGAGGTTTTTGTCATTCATCCTTCTCGATCGCGTTTGCAGTTATTGTGTTTGTTAATGCTTGTTATTTTTTTTTTAATTCCTTTTTCTTGTTTTAAATACAGGGCACTACTTACCTCATCTCCGGACGTGTCGGGGAGGTGAAGACATCCTGGTGTGCTGAATGTAGAGTTCATTTGATCCACCTAACTATCGAGGATGATTATTTGGATCTTGAGGTTGTTTTCCCATCGATAAACTTGCGCAAAATCGTTTCAGATGTAGTAAGTGATAAAGATATGGCCAATGCCGATTTCGTTACCCTTATCAACTTGCTTGGTGGAAACTCTTATGAGTTTATGATCGCATTGGGTCCTTGGAACAATGTGTCGAGTTATTTTGAGCTGTTATTGGTAAAATTATTTTTTCCTCCTGGAAACTGAATGCCATTTCAGCAATGTAAATAGAATCTACTAAAGTTGCTTAGTGTTCGCCTTAATATTATTTCTCTTGTTATGAAAGTTTATTAATGTGTGAACACAATGCTTTTTTGTACGGGTTCTGCCCTTCTTAATGACTTGTTGGTTGTATCTTTCTAGACTTATCGAAACATTTCTCAATTACTTATAAACGGGATCAGTTGCCTAATGAAAAGTAACGAAAAAAATTCAGGTTAATTTGGTTCAAATTACTGTATCATCAACATACCACACCCCAATTCGACTATCCAAAATGCCATTATCTGTTCACCCAAGCTACCCCATAGCTAACCATTTATCTCACCAACAGCCATCAAAACCCAACAACCATCAAAACCATGGTTATCTCCAATTACTGCCCATGGAAGACGATGAGACATGACAAACGTCGTCGTTTGTGCTTGCTGCTAAAGCGAGAGTGTCCCCAGGACGACGTCGTTCCACAAGCGTAGCTGAAACATGAGTACATGGATGTGGGTAAAACAAATAAGACAATATGGATAATCGAACAGGCAACCTTGCGATGATAATAGCAAATCTTAACCATCAATGCTGTAAAGGTATTTTGATAGTTTAAGTGTACACGTTTTCTATACATATGTTGTAACAATTAAACATAACAACAAAAATAATTAAGGAAGTAAAGCAAAATAAATGAAGACGACGACAATTTTTGTATAGAAGTCAATGGCTTTACCGTGACTATATTATATAAAAAAGCTATCTACATGTGCATACCATGCATTTGGACAATAAACCTTCCATACTACTTGTAGACACCAGTTTTTGTCCTGGTTAAAACATTGTTAATAAAATGTTAATTAGTTTCAATTTAAGGTTTGCAATAGCAAATCTTTAATGGCCTTCTAACTAAAACCTATTTGTAGTGTTTGGGAAATGTATTGGTTATCATAACTGAATAAGATTAGCAATAGCAAATCTTATTTGGTACAATTTGGATTATTGAGATTAGCAATAGCAAATCTTAATCGATACAATTTGATAGTGAGGGCATGCTTCAGTTAGACGATCTAGTTTTAAATCGGAGTTAGGCTATGGAATGAATACGTGTATGATTCTCTACCGTAGATCTAATCTAACGGTCATTATAAATTATAGGCAAAATACACTTGCATAGCCAAAACTTCCACCTTTGTGCCACTTATAGCCACATTTGGCGAAATACCACTAATAGCCACTTTTGAAAGATGTTGCGTAGGGGTGTACATGGGTCGGGTGGTCCGGGTTTAGCCATTTTATCACCCAACCCATGCACTACGGTTTGGAAAAAATCAAACCTAAACCCTAAAACCCTAAACCCTAAACCCTAAACCCTGAACCCTAAACCCTAAACCCTAAACCACTAAACCCTAAAACCCTAAACCCGGGTTGGGTCGGATTCTACGGGTTGTGTAATCCAAAATCCAAACTCAACCCAAAAGAGGCGGGTTGTACAAAACAAAACCCTCACCCAACCCAAAATCTTTGTTTTAGCGATAAATACGGGTGGGTTGGGTCGGTTTGGACGGGTGGGTCGGTTTGCGGGTATGTTTGTTCACCCCTAATGTTGCGTGGCAGATATAGCCATTTTCGTTAGAAATTATGACGGCGTTAATAACTCCGTCAACTTATTTGACGGTTCGCTGAAGAGGCGCCAAATCATCAACCACGTCAGCGACAACAAAGCAAAAATTGACACGTCATCTTAATAATTTATTTATTATTAAAAAAATTTAAAACTTTCCCCATCTACCTGATCGCACGAGGCTACCAAAAATCCCCATCTATTTCCAGAAAACGAAATTAGGGCTTCCTTCTTCTCCATCTGTTTCTAGAAAACGAAATTAGGGTTCTTCCCAAATTTCCTCTTCCCCACGAAGGAGATACACGAAGCTGATCGATGCTTACTCCTCTTCCCCAAATCTTCTTCTAGTTTCTGAACGACTCGGCGCTTCTTCCTTCTTCCCCAAATCCCACTTCTGCTCGGCCGATTCGCGACCCCGAAATCGCGATTTCTCCTGGCCGGAACTTCACGCGAAGGTCAGCCATGTCCAAGCGAGCATCTTCCTCAACTTCGACTAGCATCAATAGCCGAGGGGCGGTACTCTGTTGGCACAAGAAGCCATGTGTGGTGAATACATCTGGAACCGAAGCGAACCCAGGAAGACAGTTCTATGGGTGTCCATTTTGGATGGTAAGGTGTTTAGATATGGGTTTTGAAATTGTCATTGATGTGGGTTCTAAGTTAAATGCTCGTATGGTGCAGGACGAGAAGAAGAACTGTCGTTTTTTTAGGTGGGTGCGAATGAATGTCGATGAAGATAAGCACCATGACTCTGAAATTGGGTGTTCGACTTTGAATATTGAAGAAAGTTTGAGGCTAGCTGAGTGTAAGGCGGAAAGGAGGAAGAAGGAGAAGAAACTTTTGGCTGAAGAGCTATCAAGATGGATGAAGGCACATGAAATTATGCTAGCTGAAGGAAGGAGAGTTAATCATGGAATCCATGTAATTCGAGCTTTATTGATAGTGATTGTCGTACTGAACCTAATATTGGTTATTCTTATGTTGCATCACGTTATTATATGGTAGGAAATTAATCGACATTGGTATGAGAAGCAAAAGGTTTCTGTAAACGTAATTGTCATCCTAAATGTTGTGTAGAAGCAATTGGTATTTGTGTTCTTAATGTAGTTGTGTTCTTAATGCTTGTTACACTATATTGATTTAGAAAATGCCACACATTTGTCAATTAAGGCTGGCTACATAACTTGGTTTGTCTTTAGGGTACGTTTTATTTGGATATGTAAGCGTAATGGATATGTGAACGCAACTATCTTTTGTAAGTTTATTATCCTTTTGAGGTGGTACTTGATGTAAAATATGAATTTAATTTAGTTATGGTACTTTGAACAAATTAGTCCTTTTTCATTTTTCCCTCTATTATTATTACAAAAGTATTTATTTTAATTCCATTGAATTATTACAACGTAAGAATTACATAACAGTGCTACTATTAATGTATTCTAGTCCCAAATCTCTTCCATTCATTATATGAGATAATGTAGTGAGACTGCCAATTGCCAAACCAATTTAACACAAATCAAAAAACAGAAATGGATAATTCACAAAGGCAACAAATGGTATTTCATAAATGAAAAGAACACAAATTAACACTTAACCAAGTTCAAATAAATAGAACTTAGAAACATATCCAAGGTAGTTTAGGCAAGAGGGTTGATAATCTGAAAATCAATGCAATGGATATGTCTTCCTACTCGAAGCAAGGTTAGCTCAAATTTCAAGAAGGCTGGTTTGGGATCCTAGATATGTAGTGTAATGCGAATTGGGGATCATTTGTCGCCCAAATAAGTTGTTGAATAGAATTGAATTATTGTGTACGAAAGCAAGCATTGTGTTTTATGGTTGTTGTCATACTAACATTGGTAGAGTTGTATGTCGTAGGGAGTGTGGTAGCCATACATTAAATTGACTGGGCTCCTTTTTATTTTCAAAATGCAAAATTCCGTTTATCTAATGAAGTTTGAGTTAATTGGTGTCCTTAGATGAGCTAACATGAACGAAAGTATGAGGTCCTAAATTCAAAGGATCATATTAAACCTTACATATCTGAAGAATTTTGTTGCCCTGTTTTTTCCCAACTGAGTCCTATGACCCCTCTCCTCAAGAGGTGGCTCAGCCACTGCCCATAGGGTGTTTACGTATTCAACAATTGTAAAATGCAACATTTCAACGCTTAATTCTAACACAACGTGGTTAGTAATACAAGATTAATTTACGACATACAACGTTTTCAACAGATCTTGGTATTCTCATTGTTTACAACGTGTTAAACTATAGGAAATTAAATTGATTAAAGAAACTCCCATTGTTGTATATAAAGGATAAATGAATGAATTTTGATAATTTATGTAAGAAAAATGTTATTTCAAGGATGTGTTGCTAGAATATAATACTAACTAATGTAAGAAAATAATGTTGCCGTAAATTATTTTTCTTCATATTTGTATGAGTTACACATAGTTGTAAAATATATTCCTTGGCCACCTCTACTAACCTTACAATTTTCACTTATCAAAATTTAAAAGGTAGCAATATGATACAAATTTGCAATAGATAAGTTGATGTATAAAATGTTGATTGTTAGTTCTTTTTCCTCAAATTTTCAGATCACAGTATTTAATTAATTGTGCATTGACCGCTTGATGAGTCTAATTATAGGTTACATTTTAATTAGGTAGTTTGTAAATTCTTTGTATACAGGTAGTAATAATTAATAAGGACGAACATTTTGATATAATTTTTTTTATTTTGACATTAAAAATTATCATTAAATATGATATCATTAACGACGAAAGTACAATAATTGGTGGATTCATACAAGAGCTGCAAACAATCCCTTAATTAGATTGATTTTGCATTAATTATGGGTTTTTAAAGGGGGTTTACATGTTAATTCTTTACCGTGGGGGGTTTACATGTTCATGGGTTTTTTAATTAAAGTATTAAAAAAAACAATGTCAAAGTTGGAGAGCCGCTGCCAGAGAGGGAGTTGCTTCACGCTCAAACAAGGAAGAGGAACGCGGGGCGCGTGTGATTTAATTGGCTTGTTCGGCGAGTCAATCGATAGGGATAGTGGGGTATGAGATTTACCCATTTTTTTTGTCGGTTTCTAAGCCAAATTTAGCCAGAAAATACCCAATTTTTGGCTTTTTGCCATTTTAACTTTGTTGTTGGAGGAGGGTTTTTGACAATTTTGGCTTTTTGCCATTGTTGTTGGAGATGGTCTATATTTGGCATTTCCACAATAGGAAAGCGCTAATTTACTGTCTTCCATTTGAGAACAACTTTTAAATGCAAACATGAAGCTTCTGGTGCTGCACTTTCATCCAAGATTCTAGACTTTCCTCTATGAGTTAAGTTGTCGTGCTTCACAGACTGCCCCAAATAGGCCAACACAGAAATGTCATGTCAAATCCTTCCCGAAATAGGATTTATGGATATTGCCAAATTGAAGCCAGAGAGACGAGTTCTCAACTATTCGAAGTACAGTACACATCCAGTTTGCTATGTATGAAACTTTTTTGTATCGGAAGTTTGGCATGTTTGATTGATAACTCTGGCTAATCTTTGACAATTAAAAATGAGTACTTGTTTGTCATTTGAGTGGACAATATTCAATCGGGCCAACGGGCCGCCATTAAAGCTAGTGAGAAACAATGGTGATCTCTCACATGAGATGAGAGTCCGTACACAAATCATTTTGAACAAGCAATAGGAGCATTCAACATCAAAAGATAAGATTCGAGGAGGAGGAACTTGAAGGAACTTCGAGGAGTTAAGGTGCTTCGAGGAGGCCATGAATGGGAGCAGCACAAGCAAGGTAATGGGGATCGAAAACAGGTATCTAAGCCTCGAGTGTTTGTTGACAGATATGGCCTTTGTTGATAGATGGGTTCTAAACAGAACATAAAAATAATCTAAATAGAACATAAAAGTCATCTAAATAGATCAGAGCTACTTCGTTCAGTTCTCGCGGCAGATTTAGTAGGGTAAGCCCTTACTAGACCAAGTATTGTAGCACTCTCCTGTATGTTCAGTTTCCAATAGGGATAGATTCAGAAAGGGTTATATCAGCGCTTAAGCTCCCTAAGGTGCTGGAGCACATAAAAGAACTGATGGAAAGGTTTCGTGGCCGTAAGGTTTAACCTGAATTTAAACTACATATGCTGTTTTACTTGCTTAAGAGAAAGCAACCTACTGATTAAAAGTCACTGGCTTAGTTTCTTCATTCTTGAATGTAAACGTCCTACTCTTTAATAGGTGATGCTAGGGGTTGATCGTCTCGATATGATTAAGGGAATACCACAGAAGATACTTGCATTTGAGAAGTTTCTTGAGGAGAACCCTCTATGGCGTGATAAAGCACTTCAGACTGGAGGTAAATTACGCATTTCCAATGTAACTGTTACAATTTTAGGCGGCTATACTGGTTAGACACATGAATGGGTTTCCATATATTTGGCTTCAACATCTGATTCAAAGATCTACCTGTTCTTATGCTGACAGTTTATTGAGGAGCAACCCGTGAGGCATTAGCTAGCCAGGTCTGCTTCACACACACACAAACGTTTAAAAAAAAAAAACAACAGAACAAAGAAGAAAAGCCAGGTATGTCCTTTCAATTGCAAACAGTTCATGTCCCGCAATGTACCCTTCGTCCAACAAAAATATGAAGTGTCGATGGAGTTTACTTTTGTGAAATATACCAAGATAAAAGATTTTGTCGCCTAAAATCAATAATAAAATTGTAAACTCAATAAAAAGTGGTCATTGCTTTCCATGGGCGTTTCAACTTCTTGCTCTGGAAGTGCTAGTGAACTTCATTTGTTTTTATTGATGCTTCTGTTCTTTGCACCACGGGTTCTAGTCTGATGTTGTTTCTGTAGCAGACCAAAATAAGAAAAAAATAATATTAAACATGTACATTCCAACACAAAGAATCATCTAATCTTGCTGGTTAAATCATTAGTGTGATTGGAAAATTACCAGTTCATGTTCATCGCTTGGACGATCATCATGCCGACTAGTACTCCCAGCACTATGTCCTGTATGCTTCTTAGCTCCCTTCTCTTGTTGACTAGTATTGCTCCTAGTACGTGCCCCGATCTGTTTGAGGGCAAATAAGCTCTTAAGCTAATAGCCATTTCTAACAAATGGATAATTTAGTGAATAAACAAATGATATATAACCTTCTGTTGTGGCTGACTTTTTCCTATGGGCTCTCCAGTAGTATTATGTCTGCTCGTTCGTTGCTTCTGGTAAAAACAAAATAACAACTGTAGGTTATTAACTAATAACTATATCAAGAACACCTAACCAGAGATGCTAATTACCTTTGGGGGCTGACCACCTTGGTCATCATCTCCATCATCGTCGTCTCCATCTTCTCCGTCGTCCCCATCATCGTCCACATCATCATCCCCATCATCGTCCATGTCATCGTCGTCATCCTCCTCATCAGATTGAGATTCTACCACGTCGGCTGGGGGGTTTTTACAAGTGCTCCTATAATGCCCATCCCTTAGCCCGCAGTTCCCACACTTTCTTCTTTTTTTCTTAAGTTGTTTTGTCCCTTTTCCTTTCCTACAACCCTTAAACCTCACTTGATTTGGGTTCAATACATCTTTGAACTGGTCTGGTATGACAATCATTTCTCTCTCGGCGGGGGTTTTCTTTACCATCTCCAACTTGTTACACGCTGCTGTCAACTCATCTTGAGCCATTCGATAAGAGAGAGGAGTGTCTGCTCCTAATAAGCAGAATCGTTGAGACATGAACTGTAGCGACCCGTACCTAATGCTGAAACTGCTGTCATCCCCCAATGTACTTGGTTCTGGCAGAGTTTGTAGGGACTTTGGGTTCTTCGAGCAACGTCTGAGTACCAGTTTTTCAGGAATAGTCTTCACTTTTTCTTCTTTGAGAACAAAAAGCATATGAACGCAGGGTATCCCAATACTCTTAAACTTTTGACAACTGCACTCCATATCGCTTGTTTCAATGTTGTATTTCACCTCTATGACCTTCTCTTTGTTGAACATGGTAACGGTGTAAGTGTGTAGGTTCTCCTCTTCAGTTTGGTTACCCTTAATGACTCCAATAACCTCCTCCAACTCATTTTTGAACAAAAGAAATGCAGCCTTTGAGAAAAGCTTTGCTGCACTTTGCTCGAGGGGCTTTAGGATTGAATTCTTTATAGGAACTACACCATAATTAGACTCAAAATCTAATCTAATCTCTGTCTCTCTCATGTCTCTGAGCCACCGGTCGTATTGAGTGAAAAAGTCAAGCAAACAGAACCTCTGATTTTCATACCTTGCAACAACCGCATTTATGCTTTCACATCTTGATGTGGTTGTCAACCCAGCAAAGAAATGTGAGCGCAAGTATGTGTCCGCCCATTCGTTGCGTCTCCCAAATAGTTTTTTCGAAACCCATTGGTTGTTCTGGAGTTCGCATTCCTCTACCAATGCATTCCATTTCTCCTCAAATTCTTCTGGCTCGTACTCAGCAGTTACTAACTTCTTCCACCGGGGTTCAAAGTCGGGTCGATTCTTCACCCTGCCAGTGATATTCTTGGACAAATGCCATGCACATAGCCGATGTGTTGCATTTGGAAACACATTAGCAATAGCTTTCCTCATTGCTTTATCCCCATCCGTGACAACTGTACGTAGCGGAATGTCCCCCAACATTTCCTTCACTATCTTCAACGCCCAAATATAGGTTTCGTCAGTCTCATTGGGCAACAGTGCACTCCCGAATAAGCAAGTTTTGAAGTGATGGTTGATACCTACAATGTCAAACAAAAACTCGGAAAAATCAGAATCTTTTGAACTAGCAGGAGAAAAGCTAAAACTGTGTAGGAATATGTAAATAATGGTAGAGTTCATATAATCAGAAACTTGCTGTTTTCTAGATGCCATAATGTGTATTCAAACAACAAAGCAAAGCATAATACTTAGAGGGCATACTAGGATGGCGTACCTGTAAAAATGACCAGTGGCATATTGTAAATGTTTTTTTGGTACGTTGTGTCAAATGCGAGCAACTCTCCAAAACACGAAATGTCGGCTCTGCAAATGCTGTCAGCCCAAAATAAAAAATGGAGCCTTTTTTCCTCATCAGTAGTGTATCGGAGGAGGAAGTGTGGGTCTGTGCTTTTCTTTGATTCTAGATAGGCCAGTGCAGTTGCTGCATCACCCTCGCTGATTCTCTCAGCGCGGTCTTTGGTGCTGAAATTTAACCCATCTTTAACTGTATACCCAAGTTTGTCATGCCCTCCAGCACAATGCACAGCAAGCTTAATGGCCTGAGAAGGTTTCATTCCGGCATCCTTTTTAAATCGGAGGTCTGCCTTGTCTGCTTCTGTTAATCCTCGATGCGACCTCAAGTAATGTACCTGATTCTGCCTAACTGGGTCATGAGTGTGCTGTGAGTTAAATATATCAGCCACCCACTTATTGCTTGTCTTGTTCAAGCTCACACGAAACATAGCCATGCACTGAAATCTGATCTCCATAGGCGACTCCCTCTTTTGTGCACCTTTATGCTTTTCTCGAACTCCCTGACAAGAACACACGAAGGCTGCACTTGTTACCTCTCCCTTGACGTTCTTAACCTTCCTTGAGCGACGGACAGAAAACCCCCAACTCTTAGCATAGTTGTTGTAGAACGCATATGCATCCTCAAAATCATTGAATTCCTGACCGATAAAAGGAGAATTTTGAATAACGTTTGTGTCATCCTCCTGTACAGTAGGACCATCGCTGTCAGAGGTCATTGATTCTGGTATGATTTCAACATCGCTGTCTTCATTGTTGTTGATATTATCTCCCTCTTCCTCCATTGGTGTGCCGTCTTTTTGTTGTTTGTGACTTTGTGGGGAGGGGCTGTATCGGGCACAAAGCAGAGGTCTTTTTGCTGTTGTTGTAACTTTGAAAATTTTAATGGCCGTAGTTTTACTCGCCGGCCGCACGTAGAGATGGAGAAGAAAAAGGAGCACGAGAGAGAAAGAGGGGTTAATTAGTTAGTAATTAGTATTATTATATTATTAGTTGGAGAGATGTATCAAAGATGGTAATTGGGAATAGATAAATTGAAGAAAGAATTAATCAATTAATTAATTGTTGCAGATTGACAAGTGGCGGATTTTAATAGTTGGATAAAGAATGCAGCTAATTAGTTGGATAAAGAATGCAACTAATAAAGAATGCTTGAATTACCGGAAAAAAAAATTTACTGAAGAATGCTTGTGTGTTATATATGGAAGATTCAACTCCCAAATAGGGGATGCGGATTGTTTCCATGTTAATTATTACCCGTATACAATATTATTTTCCTTTTCCATGTGGAGGTTAATGAGGAAGATAAAGTTTCCAGTATCCTTATAGAGAAAAACACTCACCCGTTGGCGGTTGGCCCTATTTTAAGATCTGAATTTCTATTTATCGCCATAGGTTTTTAAATATTACGCCCTAAACCCCAGTGAAATGTCGATTTTACCCCAATCACTAAAAAATTGGTGACCATCGCTCTGCTGCTTTTGCGACTTCCGATCTCTGCTCCGCCAGTCGCCGCCAGCCAAGCTGGAAAAGGTAGAAGCAGAAGAAGGAAGCCCAAACCCACCTGCGTCGTCTCCTCTCTACATCGTGGAAGAAGCCTGTCACTCTCGCCGTCGAGCAAGAAAGAATAAGAAGGTCGGAAACCTGCTTTCAACCCGTTCACGCTGTACACCGGCTGATTTCCTTTGTCGTCGACCTCTTGCTTCCTTCCTTGTCGTGCTCCTTCCCTCTCAAGCTTCCAAGATTGCTAACTCCTTTTCTGCATTCACCATGAGCTCGTTCAGGACAGCAGTACAGGAGCTCGGTCAGGGGGCAGAAACCAGGAGCAATATGCAGAACGATAAGGACGGCAGGATGATGACAAAACGCAAAACCAGAAGTTCTTCCAAATTAATGGTTCGTCAATTTGCATTCTTTTTTTCCCCTTTTCTCCATCGTTGGCAGAACTGAATTAAGGCATTGTGTTTTTATTACGATGAATTCTTTGCCGGAGAAGGATGAATCTCGAGGAAAGAAAGGTAGAACTGAAGATGGTGTGATCCAGATTGATGGTGATTTGCAGGCAGATTGGAATGACTTAGTTAGGAAAGGCCGTACCAGATTTTCTTACTTGCAATTCGCCAAGAAGGTATGATAATCTAGCCTTCCAATTTTCCCCGCTTAGAACAAAATCAATTGTTTTTATCCTTATGTTTCTTCTTCTATTGTAGGGTGAAACAAAGTTTACACTTCCAACAGTTCTCAAGTACACTAGAGAGGAAGTGAACCTTGTCCACTACATATTTGCTAAGGATCTTCCAGAAAAGGAAGTCCTGGTCGAAACCATGATGCAATCCTATACACGACAGGTGTTGTGGTCCCTCTGCCCTAAGTCTAATGTCGCTGATGATGTAATTACAGCCATGGCTTGCCAATTGAGCCTGGCGGAAGTTTGGAGGGATGTTGGAGATGGAAGAGTAGTCTGTTATCTACCTGCTGAACTACAAGTATAGTCCCATTTACTTTATATATTTATTTTAGGTGCAATATTCTGTTTCTCCTATTAAATGTGTTATCTTAGGCTTTTAAATGAACCATGATCAGGAAATGGTGATTAACTATGGCATGACATCAAAAAAAGCTCTAGAGTGTTATGGTCCAAAGTTCTTGGCAAGAGCTCACACGTGCAGAAAGGTTTCTTCTTAACAAGTCCTTTCTTGTTGCATTGAAATATTCCTCAATTATTGTTTCTAGCTACTGTTTGAATTGGATATGCGAATAAATTAGATGCTCCATCAAGCTTTTGATATTTCTGTAAATTGTATTTTACAATGCTCAGCTGAGTTTGGTCTTTCTCGTCGTTATTTAGGTGTGTCTGCCCATGAAAGATGCAATGGACGGTGATGCAGTTCACTGGTATTTAGCTGTCATTATGCTGGATGACAAACAAGTCCATATTTTGGATTCGTATCCTTCTAAAAAGCGCCAAAGATCTCGTAGAAACGCAGTAGTAACTATGGTATGGTTTGACCTCCTGATCCGAATAATTTGTGTTTTCATCTATTTCGAATAAATTGATTACTGCTTATGCAGATCGAATTTCTTGATGGCTTGTTTGAGGATCTTTATCGGCAAGTGGAACCAACACTTGATCCACCTGTGCTGGAAAAATTTTCTTTGACAATTCCTTCAATTCCCGAACAACGTCACGAGTAAGAATTGTTCGTTGTGAATAAATTAGAAACATACTTAGATACCCACAACTCATATGCTGCATCTTATTTTATGTAGGTCTGATAGTGGCGTTTGGGTGTGCTCATGGATGATGGGTGCATCTTGGGATTCTTCTTATAATATATGGGTAAGCAAGAATTCTCCTACTTGGCCTTGAAGGAAAACAACCTTTCGAAACAGCTACTAAGCCTCATTGTCATTGTCAAACTGTTGCAGCCATGCGGAGATATAAGGAGAATGCAAATAGCTTTATATCTGGTCCAACAGCCTACAAATTACATAAGACATGTCGTCATCGAGGAATCAAATAGGAATGCATCGAGATTTGTTGCCCAGACTCGTAGGTACAAGGAAGAAAGCCAAAAGAGCGTAATCCAGAACTAGAAGATTCATAGGGAGATAGTGGTTCATTTCTCCTGCACTAGTATATTCTGGATATTGGTTCCTGCAAACGTTTATGAATTTTTTGGTTGATTAGTTGTCCTGCCAGTACTCTAGTTTTGTTTCCCTTTTCATTTTCGTTGAGAACCAAAACAATACCCTTGAATTGTTTGAATTGTCTGCTTGTCTCGTTCCCTTTTCATGTTCGTTGAGAACCAAAACAATACCCTTGAACCTCTTTGACTTTCTGACGATATTTAGTTGTCCTGCTATGATTTAAAGACAAATTAGTTGTAACTGACTTTAAGTTACAGGGTCTAGTTGGAGAACATACTATATATACATTATCAATCTACCACTATCTCTACCACTATCTCGATACGATCCAGCTCTGAGCAACTAAAAACACTTGTTATTGGGTTAAAATTTTGTTATTGAAGCTATTTGTTGGATCCAACATGGTTAGATTTGCTCCGATGAACGCATACATCTCCGGCGTCCTCCGGTGGCAAGATATGAGATATCCAAAGGGCAAAGCCAAGAATTGGCGCGTGTTTTGGGACGAAATAAAGATAAACAAAAAAGTCCACTGAACAGACGAAAGGTCAAAGTCGTCTTCTTATATACAATACCAGTCCCTTCAATCCCATAATGAAATCACGGCAGTTAAGGCTCATGCCTAGGCGCCTTCTTTAAGCCTTATCTCAGATGAACAAGCATCAGGAACAAAGCGACAAAAACGAGAACCAACATTCGGATTTAACAAAAAATAAAGGTAAACACCAAAACCAATCTAAAATGAATTCAATTGGGATCAAATTGATAGTAAAACCGACCGACTACCAATAAAAGTATAAATCCGACCGACTACCAATAAAACAAAACAAAAACTACTTTTCTAAAATGAATAAAATAAACTCTTTTGGCATTTTGAGCTGATTTTCCCCTTGAAATGTCTTTCATAAACGGCCCTTGCTTCATCAATAATTTGAGAGCGCCTTGTATTTGAGAGATCTTTGACTAAAATTATGGCCAAGGCTAGTCGACCTCTATTACTACAAACCTGCAGCAAATTTATAACATTACTCTTAACATGTTGATTTCGATTTGATAATGTAGAATCTCACGTGGATGGAATCATATTTAGAAGGAAAGGATTGTATTATACCGCCGTATACGAATTATCATCAGCCTCTCCGTGCAACATCCACTGACAGACGTAAAACCCGCACTCATAGCTACGTGGAAAAATAGCATTTATTATTGAAAATAAGATTGTGAATCGAAATGAAATAATCAAAATACTCAAAGAAATACTAACTCATCAATTTGCTTAGAAACGTATGGAGGAATTATGATTTGGAACTTATGCACTTTGGGCACTTCATAGGTTGATGGCTTGTCTGGAAATTCTTGAAGCATCTTGTAAAAGAATTTCAACTGTAACAACAAACTTAACCACGTAACTATTACAGTACAAAATTTAAAAAAAGAAAAGAAAATTGACTTACTAAATTTACACGAAGGGAATAGTTTGATCACCCACCATTCCTTGCACCCTTTTCTTACGATTTTCCAGCAAACCCAAATCAGTACGCAAAGAGTCCACTACATGCACTACCTTTTGGTCCATGAAAACCACAATAAGAAACCAATGGCGGTTCTCATCATTCATTGGCAAATATATCTGAAATAAATAAACAAGTAAATGATGACGAAAGAATGAATGGACTATACAGTAAAGGGCAAAACATTAAGAGAATATAGTACCCTGGAAAAATTGCTAATATTATTACACCATACCTTGGTGCATTCAAAGGTGCCGCAAAGATATAGGTTCTTATAATTTTCCACGGCTTTTTTTGGAGTCCAACCCATTTTCACAACCAAATCCTGGGTAGCAGTTCACATTCACTATTCAACTTTGGGAGAAAGAAAAAAGTAAACTTACTGTAAAGAGTTTTCCATAATTGTTGCTTACCTCAAAATTGGATGGAAGGTACCAAGGTCCATTTTTCCCCCAAGCCCTAACATCAACAGCTAATTTACAAGCTACAGCAGTCAAAATCTAAAATAAGCAAAACCAAAGATTAGTATAGCTAATATGTGGTCAAGTATGCCTTACCAAAACAGAACTACAAAATACTTACATAACCATGAAGTCACGTTTCTGGAAGCAAGTCCTTCAGTTCTAGACGACTTAAACTATGGCCAAAATTCTCAACAAGCCATTTATCATCTTTTAGACCATCACCAAAGATGAAACACGCAATGGAACGATCCTCATCATTATCTAACTCCATTATTGCAGTCACCGGAAATTCCACCTACGATTTGAATTTACCAAAACTTACAATACATAGGTACATCATAAACATTTTAAAATCACACAGGTGTAATTTCTTTAAATAAATTCTATATACCTTCCCCGATACATTTATATATTCCACAGCCGCATTTTTTGGCCTCTTGTGTGAATCATCGCCATCTGCGTCTGAGTCGGAATCTATATAAATAATTCCGTTTACGCTAGGTGTGAAAGGAACAACAGTGGGAGCTGAACTTCCAGATGCAGTCACCGGAAATTCCATCTACGATTTGAATTTAACAAAAATTACAATACATAGGTACATCATAAACACTTTAAAATGACACAAGTGCAAATTGTTTAAATAAATTCTATATACCTTCACTGACTCATTTAGATCTTCCGTGACCGCATATTTTTGCCTCTTGTGTGAACCATCGCCATCGCGATCTGAGTCTGGGTTTGAATCAATATAATAAACTCTTTTTACGGTAGGCGTGACAGGAACATCAGTGGGAGGTGAACTTCCAGATGCTTCATCAAGAATGCGTTTCGACAGCCTCTTTAGCACTTGAAATTCAGTATCAGTTTTCATTATCATTGCAGTCAAAGATTTAATCTTATCGTACAACTCATTGAACATCGTCTCCATGGCTCCAAAGGTAGTCGTTATGGATCCAACATATTTCTTAGTATCATGCCTCGACAT
Source organism: Linum tenue (assembly GCA_946122785.1). NCBI lineage: Eukaryota > Viridiplantae > Streptophyta > Magnoliopsida > Malpighiales > Linaceae > Linum > Linum tenue. Next base: position 84,674,911 of record CAMGYJ010000008.1, on the reverse strand, counting down.
GCTAAACAACAAAACAAAAGAAATAACATACATGAAACAAACAAAAGTCATAAACAAACAAAAGTCAAAGCGGCTTAAGGAGCGAATAAAGAACATACATGAAAGGAAAAGGGTTGTAAGAAAGGAACAGCACAAACGACCAAAAGAAAGAGCTATTTTAGTTGTTGCACTGTACCGAGATTTCTCCATTGCAATTAGTTTATCTCCCCGCCAGCACAGAAGAAAAGCCTTACTTTTGCTAAAGTCACCAGGGAAAACGGCAGGAGTTATTTTTTACAAGGTAAACTCTAGGCTGGCGTCCCTTTATATAGACCGCCAAACAAACCTAATTTATTAATACCATTACGTCCAAAAAAAGAATTCCTCTATTGACACCTAAACTGATCCAACTAAGGAAAGCAAGCCTATTAACAAGGAGTAGAGATTAAATCCCCACCAATGACAAGCCTATTTACAAGCATATTCCTCTATTGCGTTTGGCTCCACCACCGAATGAGGGAGGCCATCTCCACTGGACCAAAAAAAATTTCGGCCATCACTATTTATGCCCCGAACACAGACGTAATTACACATATCACATATGCATTGGAGAGAGAGAGAGAGAGAGACAGAGGAAATGATAGACCTTCAAGATATCGAAGTCTTCTTCCATCATAACAACATCTAAATCAGAGAATGCACGAGAGGGGCCTCAGTTAAGCAAGACCCAAACATATCCCTACTGTAGCAAGATAATGTGTACAAATTATATACAAGCTTTAATGGAAGGTTTGCGAATTCAAAGTACAAAAGAGAATTTGAAGACCTACCAACGATGCTCGGCAAACGCTTAACAACACCGAGTATCTGAATTTATCATCAATCAATCGGCATATCTAATCAAGAACCTGAAAATTATATGCAAGTTCAGCTAAGAGAAGCAAGCAAGACAAACAAAGAGGAGGCTCGACTGAAGGAAATTTCCCAAGCGAGAAGATCCAACATCACCTATTGGGCCTGGTACAAAAGGCCTGCTTAGTTTAGTTTTATGTTTTAATTTTACAAGAGCTCATTTTATAGTTATAAATAAAACAGTGGAAGTATATTGAATCAAAATCCTTGTTCAGCATGAATGGTGAAGATTGCTCATGGTAATGACCAGGACGCTGGTTCGACCCTCATACCATTACAAAATTTTTTTGTTTTCATCTACACCTATAGAACGACGCCGTTCTCCAGGCCACTTTCGATTCAGATACGAGCACAAAACGATGCCGTTTTTTCATGTATCGTCGTCTTCCCTAGCCCCCCAAATTCCCAATTATCCAGTTGCCGCCGTCGCCACCGTAATCCGACGGCCGTCTCTCTTCATCGTCCAAACTTTCTCACTCCGTTACGATTCTGGACTCCGACCAAGAGAATTCCCTTGACGAGACCCAATCCCCTCTCTCCATTTCAGCCTTACTCATTGTTTACAGGACGTAAAGGTCATAGTCGTTCACCGTCAATTGACGGCAGCGTACGTCAGCGTACCTACCCACCGCTATCGGCGATCCGCACTTCGGCCCACCTCTCGAGTCAGCACTCTTCACTTCTCCGATCCTTCCTCATCCGCCTCTCGAGCACAAGATTCAATCCATCATGCCTCGAACATATCACTCTCTTAATCCATAGAGGGATTAAACATCGATGGGAAGCGCAAAACCCAATTGCTTCAATCGATAGCCAGGATGAGAGGAGAGGGTTCGTCAGCCACTACAGACAACAATTGGAAAGGGGGTTTGAGCGTTTACATGAGTGGCAAAAGGAATAAATCAGCGAACTAAAATTGTAAGTAAATATAACTTAATGGATTGAAGACATAATTAGAATAAAATTTGGTACTATAATTCGAAAATATGTTGAAAAGTTTGTTTAGGGGTTAAAGGGTACGCATAAAAAAGTAATAGGACCAACTAATCATTTAAAAATTGTAAAAATTAAATAATTTAATTCCAATTAATAAACACCGTTAGATTAGATCTACGGTGTAGAAATCCTGTCACATAGTATGTGCCTGACGCATACGAGTGTAACCCATATATATATATATATATATATATATATATATATATATATATATATATATATATATATATATATATATACTCAACTCGTAGCAACTTCATTACTGAGAGAATGTTGTTACATCATCTAGTCGGTTGTTGGTCGATAAGCACTCCAAAACACGTGGGCCTATTGATCCACACTTTTTTTGGCTATCGTATTAGTCCTTCTTTGTGCCATTGCATAAGATGCGTTGCCGTGTTGGCATCCATCTCGGCATGTTGGCCCAATGTCAGGAGCACGGATGTGTTGCTCTTAACCGTAGCAAATAATCCCGATTTCGTTTTAACTTTCGAACACGAGCCGGTCAATCCATTAAACAAAACATGATTGTTTAACTCTATATGAAAAATCCGTCACGAAACTCTTCACCATCTCAGGTTCTCAATCTTACAAACGCGAGGAAGAATCGCAAACATTTTCATTGGGTCTTCTTTTTAATATGTTTTTGAGTATGAAGATATAGGAAAGCAAGAAAGAAAAAGGGAGCAAGAAATTGTCTGAAAGGGGGAAAAGAAGGAGGGTGAAAAAGGGGAAGATTCCTCTGCTTTCATTTGCCCATATTGACACAACCAATTGAAAGTGCAATGGATTAGGGTTCATTCAATCTTTAGCCCAAAAAGGAGCAAAGAACAAATAACAAACGAGGGAGAAGGCATCGGTTTGTGCTTGCCAATTTCAGGCATAATGCTGAGGGTAATCAAATAGGGTTTGTACACCTCGTAGAAGAAATTACCATGTTTGGCAATCCTTCTTTTTTACAGTTCATTTGGCTGATGGCAATTTTTGGGTAAGGCCCATATAAATTACTTTCATTATTATTTGTCATGTGGTATCTCTCTCGCTACACTCTAGTTCCATTAAAATTTAGGGCATATGAAAATTGGATGAAAATTACATTTTATTTGATTTCGTTGTGTATGGTATGTTTAAATTTAACGCATGTATGCTTTTTTCACAACAACAAAAAAATAATTTTTGTTGGAGTTGGAGGGATAATGGAAAGTCGAAATTGAAGTTTGTGATCTTCAAGTTGAAAAATCAACAGTGACATTGGCTAGAACAAATTTTTGTTCTAAGCAAAATTGATTTGAGCTGTTTTCGATCCCGTACAATTTTATTCTTGCCAATAAATTGACTCGTTTGATATTAATTTGGTCAAACATTCATTTCGTTATTCTTGGAGTCTGGTTTTTGTTTGTAGTCATTTTTCTTTTTATTTTGAAATATGTCTTTTTTTATTTCTCCATAACACGAGCGATCTTTCGAATCGGTTCGACTTGAACCAATATTCAGCTAATCCTTGTGGCCATGGTTCACGCTCCTTATTTCATGATCATCCGCAGAGAAAGATCCCCTTTCGGCCATTTTATAAATATTTATTATTATTACTGTTTCCTTGATATATTGTTATGTTGGTCTTAGTATTAAAAACTCATCATTGGGTCAAATAACAGATTAACAACTCCCCCTAAGATTTTCGTCAAAGTACAGATTACCAACACATAATTTGGACAATACATTACCATTTTGGAAAAACAATTCTGTCATCCATATTTATAATTCTAATATAAAAAATGTATCAGTTAATCAGAATTAAATATCGACGATACCAATACGTATAATACCGCCCTATGGTATAATTATACGGTTGTTGTCCCAAAAAAAAAAGCAGGTCGGTGACTTTGAAAATCAGACGGAAAAAAAATTCAAAACTAAAAAAATGGTGTGAGGCCGTTCTCGCTTTTCAGGCGTTGGATCAGCCACCGTGACGTCACTCTCCACCACCAGCAGCCCGAGCCTCTTCGCATCCCACGGCCCGTAGTGCGTATCCGGCGCGAGAATAAAATAATCCCGGCAGCACCCAATCCGCGCCTCCTTTTCTCCCCTTTTTTCACCCGGACCCACCAGAAAATACTTCTGTTTCTTTCTTTTCTTATTAATTTTCTCTTTTTATTTTGAAACATGCGTTAAAGAAAGAGAGAGAGAAGAATGTGCATCACAAGTGTGGATGGAAGCACATCCCTTTGGCAGCGGGACCCACCCTTTCCTCTCTTCCCGACAATGACGATCATGATTCTTACTTACTGTGGGTTTAAAAAATAATAATGTGTATGTATGTATTCTACGTTACAAATTTCGTGTGCATACAATACGTTTATTGTCGTTCAATTATTAATAAATACTTAAAGGTACAATTCGAAATTCACATATCGACACCTGATAAGTTTTTTTACAGTAATTTACAGATGACTACTATATGTGTAAGATACTCTCGAAATTGGAGTTGTGCCTTAAAGAAGTTAGTAAGAGATACATTAGCGAAATATTGGATATTTGAATTTAGTGGTAAGGATACGAATGCACATATCTAAGTTTTGTGCAACACACGTAATGCACTTCCTTGACGTGTGGTTCTAGTTGATCGATCTGGATGTTCTTTTGCGATGGTTTCGTGTTCCTCTTTAGTTCGTTTTTTTAACTTTAGTTACTTGAACACGATATTGTAGCGTAAAATCCATGGCCGTGTCATAAACATGGGCTTGCCGAGAGTAACTTTGTTAACAAATATATTAATGATAATAATTGTTAACTAAAAATAGGTGCTGAATATTTTGTATTGATTTGAGGATGGAAAATTTTAAGTACATATTTTGTATTGTAATATTCATAAGAAGTCTGCTCTTTGAAAAAAAAGTTTCCGCGTTTGTTCAATTTTTACCCGATATATGAGAAATACATTGCGGTAAAAAATGAAGATTGAAAGAAATAATAAATTGTGTCACATTTAAATTTAATTAATTAGTTTTTCTTGCTAATGTCTTTATTACGCGGAAATAAATGTTCAAAGAATTTCTTTTCTTTTCATTTTTATTTTTCTTTCTTGCTTGCTCTAATTACTTAACCGCTGGGTAATTAGCAGAAATGGTCACAAACCTTTGCACTTAGTACAAAACAGTCACAAACCTTTAATTTGTAACCATTTGGTAACAAAACTTTTTACTTAGAACAAAATGGTCACAAATTAAACAGTGTGACCATTTCATACCAGTTCAAACTTTTGTTACCGTGTCGTTGCAAATTAGACTTTTAGTGACCGTTTTGTACAAAAGTTCAAAAGTTTGAACGCTCAATCACCGTTACAATTCGTTCTAGTTGTATGGTGGTTTTGTTAGTATGTGAATGATATGATCGTCATAAAGGATGACAATGCGAGAATTCAATGGCTCACAAATGGGTTCCAGACTGCTTTTAAGTTGAAAAAACTCTGTCTACTTTCTTACTTTCTTGGTATCGAAATTGAAAGGTCAGCTGAGGCCATTCTTATTCGGCAAAGCAAATATGTCGATGAACACATGACCTGACATCTTATATGTCGTTCAAGTGGTTAGTGTCATATACTTAACGAACAAACTACCCGACATCAAAACATGACAAACATTTAATTTGTAACGATTCGGTAACAAACCTTTGCACTTAAAACAACACGGTCACAAATTAAATAGCGGTGACCATTTTATACAATTTCAAAGTTTTGTTACCGTATTGTTACAAATTAAAGGTTTGTGACCTTTTTGTACTAAGTGCAAAGGTTTGTTACCATTTATGCTAATTACCCCTTAACCGCTGGGTTTAATCGTGTAATTAAATGCGTGTGTTTTCCAATTTTCTCGAGCTAATCTCTTACTTTTTCCCCCTTTTGGTTTAGTTTTTTTTCTTTCTTTCAGCCTTTGTCTTTCTCTTCCTGCTTTGCTTCCACAACAGCAGTTTTTCTTTTCTTTTCTTCTTCGATTTGTCGATCTAGCCATTTGGTCTCTCTCGATCTTTCTTTTTTTTCGCTTCTTCAATGGCCACTAAAGATGCTAGAGCGAGAGAGTGGTGGGAGGTGAGAGAGAGCACAATCAAAAGGCAAAGTTGAGAGTAGTGACTTTGATAGTGAATGAATTATGCTCCGTTTTCCTTTTCTATTCTCCTCCTCCCCTGCCCTTACTGATTGTTGTTGAAGGAAGAAGTCTGCTACTTTGAAATTCGAAGCGAAGCTCTGTTCGTTGTTCTGTTCTGGGTTTTCATTGTTCCGATTGCTGTTCGTTGTTCGGTGGTGGGGAAAGATTGGGAGAAAAGGGTTTCTTGAATTCGGGTTTGTGGTTAGTGGTGGTGGGTCGGGTTTGATTTGGCCGGATTTGATATGGGTGGGTGCTTTCCTTGTTTCGGATCATCGAACAAGGACGGCAGCAGCAACGGCGGCGGCGGCGGAGCTGGAAGTGGCGGCAAAGAAGCTGTTAAGAAAGACTTGGTGAAGGAAGCCTCAGTTCCTCAGTCTCACCATGTTAGTCGGGTCGGTTCAGGTACCAAGCAAGAGTTCACTTCTTTCTTTTTACACTGAGAAATTCTCTCTGTTTGATCTGATTTCATCAACTGGGTTGCTTTTGTGGAAGGGAATTTTGGGTTCTTGGATGAATCCGTTTGAGATTTGGTTTACTTTTCTCATGGGTGTGCCTTTTGATTCTGCTCTGGAGATCTGCTCTGTAGTATCTTTGTTTCTGTTTTGCTAGAAGGATTCCTCTTGGTTTGTGTTTCATTCTCAATTATCGGCTCTCTCCTTGTTTTATATGACCATTCTGTTCAAGATAAAAATAAAATTGGGTCTGTTTCATTTGCATTTTGGACAAAGTGCTTTGGTTTCTGCTCGGCAGATGGAGAATATGCTAAGAGAGAGAACTTCCTTTTTTGTCTTGTGTTAGTTGTCTTTGCAAGAATGTGAATTCTGGTCAATAGGGTTTTCCAAGAAATGCTGGATGTTAGAGGAGTACAAAGATCACAGTATTCTTCATGCTGGTGGCACCTTGTTGTTCTTTTACAATGTGGCAGAATGTTTTCCTTTTGATTGGTTTTTCGCATCTTAGTTACATACGAATTTTGTTTTGTGTAGACAAATCGAAATCTCGGGGTGGTTCTGAGTCTAAGAAAGAGCCGGCAGTCCCGAAAGATGGGTCGACAGCTCACATTGCAGCTCAAACGTTCACATTCCGTGAGCTAGCTGCTGCCACCAAGAACTTTAGAGCCGAGTGCTTGTTGGGCGAAGGAGGGTTTGGGCGGGTGTACAAAGGCCGACTGGAAAGCAGTGGACAGGTGAGAGTTTGTGTCTTATTTCAGCTTGTGGGTGCTGCATTTTCAGTTCCCTTAGAAATGCTGTTTGTCTGTTGATTCGATTCATCTATTGTTTCTTAATTATTGCTTTCTGCAGGTAGTAGCAGTGAAACAACTTGATCGCAATGGGCTTCAAGGAAATAGGGAGTTTTTGGTTGAAGTTCTTATGCTTAGTCTCCTTCACCATCCAAATCTTGTAAATTTAATTGGTTATTGCGCTGACGGGGATCAAAGGCTTCTTGTATATGAATACATGCCCTTGGGTTCATTGGAAGATCATCTACACGGTTAGGATTTCGCCTTCTTTATATTCATTGAATCTTGTACTGTTTCTCTTCTTCAGTCATTACGGTACATGTAATTAGAGTTGAGTTTTTTCACCTTTTTTTCAGTTCTGACTTACTGTGCCAAGTCTCTTATATATATGTTAAAAAAAACTTACTGTGCCAAGTCTCTTCCTCGTTCGTCCTTCTATCAGTCCAAATCTTACGGTTTCTCTAGCAAGTAGAGTAAATCTTGACATACGTCAGCAACTAGCTCATAATGCCTTTTCTGATTATATATAGAGTTGTCCACACTTATGGCTGAACCCATTGGTAAAATGTAGAGTATTATGTTTATAAAGTCTACTCATTTGCCAGCATAATGATGCTCTGTTTGATCAACTAGAAGGCCTACCATAGCGCCAATGTGATTCCGTGTAAATTAGGATTCTGATTAGAGAATGCTGAAACTTTTTGTAAGCTAGGTTGATATTTATTGCTATAGTGTATGTAGAGGCCAAAAACTTATGGCAGATTATAGCAACATTCTTTAGAGTCTACTGTGTGAATCATGTTGCAGACACTGCTGTAGATGATTTCCTTTTGCGGGCAAACTAAATAACCCAGGTTTCTATTTTTATTCTCTTCAGACCTTCCAGCAGACAAAGAGCCCCTGGACTGGAACACGAGAATGAAGATAGCAGCAGGCGCCGCCAAAGGGTTGGAATACCTGCACGACAAAGCCAACCCTCCAGTCATCTACCGAGACTTAAAATCATCGAACATACTCCTCGACGAGGGGTTCCACCCGAAGCTGTCGGATTTCGGGCTAGCAAAGTTGGGTCCTGTCGGCGACAAGACTCACGTCTCTACTCGTGTCATGGGGACTTATGGTTACTGTGCTCCTGAATATGCCATGACTGGACAGCTCACATTGAAATCCGATGTTTACAGCTTTGGGGTCGTGTTTCTCGAGCTCATCACCGGGCGCAAGGCCATCGACAACACCAGAGCCCCTGGAGAACACAATCTCGTCGCATGGGTAAACTTTTCTTTCCAATCATTTATAATAGCATACTCAAACATTTCTATTTGACTTGATAACTTATGGGCTGTTTTTTATTTCTTAGGCGAGGCCGCTTTTCAAGGATCGAAGGAAGTTTCCGAAGATGGCAGATCCATTACTCCAGGGGCGGTATCCAATGCGAGGGCTATACCAAGCACTGGCAGTCTCAGCAATGTGCTTGCAAGAGCAATCTGCTACAAGGCCACTGATAGGAGATGTGGTAACTGCATTGACATATCTAGCGTCCCAAACCTACGACCCGAGCGGCCCAACAAGTCAGAGTATCCGAGGGGGACCATCTACACCGAGGAGCAGGGGAGACGGGACTGACAGCCCGGATGGTCGTCTTGGTTCGCCCTCTGTTCACAGGAATTCGCCCGACTACAGAAAGAGAGACCGCCACAGGGAGTTGGGCACAGGTCCAGAGTTGGGTTTTGGTGAATCGGGCAGTGGTGGAGGTTCCGGTAGGAGAAGGGGTGGTAGTGGTGTGGATGAGTTAGAGCGGCAGGACTCCCGGAGGGACAGTCCAGTGAACGGCGCCAGCAGAATGAGGGAAGGCTCGAGGAACCGGGATTTGGACAGGGAGAGAGCGGTGGCCGAGGCGAAGGTTTGGGGCGAGAACTGGAGGGAAAAGAAGCGGGCGAATGCCGCGGGTGGTAGCTTCGATGCTGGTAATAGTAGTAACGAGTGAAGGAAGTAGGAATCACACTGTTGCAAAACGTTTCACAGGATGAAGGGGAAAAGATGCTGAATGTTGTGAAATCCTTACTGTGAGAGGAATCACAGCGGAGCTGGTGAACCATCCTTGTATGGAGTCAAGTCAGTTGGTCAATCTTTGTATCCAACTTTTGACTGATGATGATGTTGTAATTGGGTTCTAGTAGTAGTCTTTTGTTGAGAGAATGAAAACCGAATCGCAGGCCGTGAATGCTTCAATTTCTTGTGGTTGAAGGAATGCAAAGATGGATACAGAGGGAGTGATAGAAAAGAGAAGGCGAGGTTTGAGGAAGTGGGTCATTGTAGGTGGTCGATGCTTATGTTGATGAGGTTCAGAGCATTTGTTGGAAAAGGAAAAAAAGAACGTGTCCTTTTTAGTTGTAGAATATGATGTATGTAATTGTGATCTTTTTGTGTATTTAGGGGTCTTCTTCCTTTTGTCTCTTCTATTCTTCCTATTTGTTTTGGTTATGCAAATGCCAAGGAGATAAGGGAAAATGGGATCTCTATTAGGAGGAACTCTCGAGCCCCCTCAGCTCCATCCATGGCGGGCAATCGAAATGATGATCCTTCCAAAATCCCAGAAACAACGAAGGAACCAAACACCTATAACCTTTCAAAATCCCAGAAACAACAAAGAAATCAAACATCTGTAACACATTCAGAGAAGTTATTTGCCACGGAATGCTGTCGAATCCTTTGGAACGTCATGACTCCTGAGGAAGAAATCTTTTGGGATGGCCCTTTTCGCATTCATCTTCACAGCAGAGGGTCGTGGAATGGGGGAGAGTAGAACATTTTAATGATGCACAGTTGCTATGGAGAACAGAGTTGTCTGCAAATTGGGATCCCAATTCCTAAATCATAATAATTTGAAGTTAATCTAATAATATTCAGGATTACAGACGGGAGGCACGATCTAAAACCTGATTGTAATCATTACACGCTTTCGTTCATGTCTAGTACCGGTTGCAGACAGCAACTAATGGTCCTGATTAGTTTACATTTGGGATGCAGGGACTGATAATGCCTTGAACAACATGAGTATACTTCGACTAGTACGAAGAATCTGCGGCTTTCCTATACATAATTTCTAAAAAAATCAGCCCTGGTGGAAGTTCATCTAACAATGTCAAGGAGGACACAAGCACCAAGGCTACTCCTCGCCGAAAGTCTCTAGTGGAGCAATGCGCTTTGTTTCGCTACTTCCTCCTCTTTCCCTGCATCAAAACCGATTGATCAGATGTGTGTAATCCCAGTGTACCGTCTCCCATACAAATCAGTATCTAGGTGTCCGAATCTTGTATCAAGGTGGCGTGGTGGGATGAAAAGCTTACCGAGGTCAGGTAATCATCCATGGAGAGTTGTTTGCGTTTCTTGAGAGAGCTGGGGCTCTCGGTTTGCCTCGAGCCGCCGCCACCACCACGCTTAGATGGGGTCATACTCTGCTGCAAGGAGACAATACAGGGGAAACGTCAGTGGGGAAACAAGTGTCTAGTGGTTTGGTGAATGACAGAAGATTTAAGAGGGGAAAAGACCTTGGCAAGCTTCTTCTCTTTACGAGCCTGCCTTTCCCTCTCATCATATTCCTGATTTTCCTTCTCCACCAATCGGATTAGGGTATCGCATCTCCTAGCCAGTTCCTGAGTCGTTCGCGACTTGACAAACCAGTCAAACCGAAACAGAGGTGATGTACGGAATGCTGCCTTGAGCTCGTCCCAATTCCCATATCCAAGTTTGTGGACCATGCATATCTGTTAAGAATTGTCAAAACAACAGTCGGTGTGACTAGTGAGCTCAGTATCAAGTACAGACAGCAGACAATAGGATTGGAGAAGCAACAAAGTAAGAGAAGTACGCACCATGAAACGATCACATTCTTCATTGTACAACTTCCCTTTGTTTTGACCATACTGGATTTTCAACTCGAGCCATGGGTTCTTGTAGCGATCCAATTTCTTCCCGATAGCTTTCATTATCTCGTCTTTACGAGAAATTCTGGCCTCTCCTCTTTCAATATTCTTGATGATTCTGTCATAATCTGCAAATACAACCCAATTTCAAAGGTGACGGTTGACTTCGACATGCAAACTTTCAGCCTAGTACAAATTCAAGGAATGCGAAAACTGAGGGGCATCCTTTATCTCACGCATTGCATAAAATAAGAGGGTGCCTAGTTTGAATAAACGTACCGTTCAATTCTTTGAATCTTTCCTTGAAAGATTTTGCATATCTTTCAACCTCTTCCTCTGTCTTGCCTTCCATTTCAGAAGCAATGCTTTTTATGTCATTTCTGCCATACTTCTCACAAGCCCTAATGAAAGTATTGAAGTCCCTTCTACTCCACGAAGAGAATCCCTGGTTTACAGCTTCAAGGTAAGTAAACAGACAAAAATAGAGCTTCGCTACAGGTCAAATCTACCAACCTCTTCCAACAGCTTCTCCTTCTCTTCTAGCTCTTCAGCAGTCAATGGTTCTCCAACATCTGACCAGCATCCAGTAAAAAATGTATAATAAATGAAAACTGAACACAAGTCCGCTAGAATAACTAGGAAAAGCTTAACAAGCAACATAAGCCATACCTTCAGGTTCATCTACCTCAATTGTGTCTTTCAACTGATTCTTTTGATGAGTTTGCTGGCAAATCCACCAGGGAGAGTTAAGATATAAACTTGAGAAGGCCTTAAGATAAAGAAAAGACGGGAAAAAGTACTGAAACTAATGGAACAGAGACAATACCCACCATGAGATAGCGCACTTCTTTTTCATACAACTCATTCAACCTCTGTGTGTTGAAAAACTGGAAATCATGCCTGAAAATGGAAAATGAACAGTAAAACAGAGAGCAAAATATTCAAAAGAAGTGCACCATGAGAGAAGGCTGCAGGAGCTTACAATTGTGGCATGCGAGGAATCCGAGGCTCCTTTGGTTTGGATGGACCACCTTGGCGCATTGTTTGCTTGAAGTATTCAGATTCTGAGTAACTGAGTAAAGGAAAAAGATATAAGAAAAGAACTACATCCTAAACCACTCAGATGCATCAAAACGGCAAGAGAGGAAAATATCAGTACTTGCGCTTCCGCTCTCTCTTTGGAGGTTCTATCCAGTTGTCACTGACAATTTTCTTGAAATCAACCTTGTTCTCATCCTTCATTAAGAAATCATGATAAAGGAAATAGAGTCAGAAAAGTCCTGGACATAATTCAAGATATTGGAAACAACAATGTACCCCGCTTCAATCATAAGAAAAGGAGATGAATGTACCTTGTCGTCATCAAAATCATACAATTCAGCAGCTGTCACAATGAACAAAGACACGCTCAGCAGTTTAGCAGAAATGATGTTAATGAAACCAACAAAAACAAATTTCTTTATGAACATACTGTCATCCATCTTGAATTTTATGGCATCCTCGGTGAACTTCTTCATCTTAGCATCAAGCTCAGCTGTTGCTTCTTCTCCTTTAGCAATGATTCTGTCGATGTCCTCATCCGTAATTGTACTGTCCTTTGAGCTGAAAACCATTTCAGCACCAAACCTCACCATTTGAAGCAGCTCATCTTTGTTGACAGCTGCACGCGAATTCCACACGTTTCCCAGTCAATATAAAGCTTAAAAAGGTTCTAATTACAAATACTTACAACAGTAATGTCTCCCACCTTTCTGCTCTGCCAGCCTTCCTTGTTGAATGACCAGAGCATCAAGTGCAAGCTTCTTGTAAGCTCTTTCAATGACCTTTTCTTCAATGGTATACTGTTTCATAATCAAATGCAATCAGAAACAGCCCATACAAAATTGAAGAATATGACTGCATCACTAGATTGAATATCACCTCTGTGCAGAACCTAAACACTTGAACTTCTTTCTTTTGACCTATCCTATGAGCACGGTCTTGTGCTTGCAAATCAACTTGTGGATTCCTGCAGTACAACCATATACATTAACAACAAACAGAAAGGAAAGTAACCGCCAGGTTTGAATGACAAAAAGACCCACCAGTCACTGTCATACAAAATGACAACATCTGCGGTAGCGAGATTAATACCAAGTCCTCCAGCTCTTGTTGACAGCAAGAACACAAATTTCTCACTTCCAGGTTTGTTGAAGGCTTCAATGGAAGCATCACGATCTTCACCACCAGTATTACCATCAATTCGGCAATACAGATGCCCACGATACATTAAATAGTCCTCGAGAATGTCGAGCAACCTTGTCATCTGCACATCAAAGGCATAACCAGCATGAAATCAAATTACAGAGTCGTCAGAATAATGAACATGATAACCACTGACTTGTCGAGGACAGTTATAGGAAAACGAAGGAGATGATAAAAAATAGTGAGAATCTTAATACTAGTATTTGCAACTGACCTGAGAGAATATCAGAACTCTTGAATCTCTCTCTTTTAGCTTAGGAAGTAACTTGTCCAGGAGAACCATTTTGCCTAAACAAAGCAAACAGCAGTTAAATAGCCAACTTATGACCACACAAGATGACAAGAATGATAATTATATACCGATACTGATTAGGTGAAACTCACCAGCATTTTCTACAAGGTGATCCCCAGTGGTGTAAGGGGGGCCTGGTTCAGCACCCTGGAAAAGATATGGATGATTACAACATTTACGCAGCTGCATGGCTATGTTCAGAAGACGTTTACGTTCTCCACCGGCATTAACAACTTCTAGATCTTTCTGTAGTAACGCTTTATAGTATTGCTTCTGCATCTGGGACATGCCTACTTTCAATATCGTCTCCTTCTTAGGAGGTAGACCTTTCTCAACATCAGACTTCAATCTTCTAAGAAGAAAAGGGCGAAGGACCTTGAGAGAGAGCAGAGAACAAAGTTAGATAGATGGACAGATTTAGTAGACAGCATTAAATGGACATGTGCATACCTTGTGCAGTTGCTGCACAACCTCCTGCTGGTCATTCTCACCGGATATTTGGAACCACTCATCAAATGTTTCGGCTGAGCTAAAAATCTCTGGAAGTAAGAAGTTGAGTAGAGCCCAGAGTTCATGAAGATTGTTCTGTATTAAGAATATAGTCATAAAATTCAATTAGCAGAGGATTATAATTACATAAAAAGAACTAAAAACAAGAGAAAAAAGGTGCTTGCTAGGCTATATGTTTGATTTTACACAGAAATCAATATAGCTGCATAGCAATCATCATAATCTATAGCTGCATAACCAAACATGGTTTCAGGGACGTTACTGCACACCTGAAGAGGAGTCCCAGTTATGAGCAACCGGTAATTGGTATTGTAGAGTCTCATTGTCTTTGAAAGAAGAGAATTCTCATTCTTTATCCGATGAGCTTCATCAATAATTATGTAGCGCCAGCTGAAGCGCCGCAGAGCAGCCTTCTCTTTAATGGCCATTTCAAAGCTTGTGACACATATATCAAACTTACCAGCAACAAGTAAATCCTCTCGGATATGCCTCTGCATAAATAATTAAAACATGTTAAACTGTTTAAACCTTGATGCAGCAAATGCAAGTCATCAGAAGATTGAGTTGATAAATTATGGCTTGACTTACTCTTTCTTCGGGATTTCCAAGGAACTTGATAGGACGTAAAACTGGACAAAACCGACGAATTTCATTCATCCAATTTCCAAGTGTAGATTTGGGGGCAACTACCATATGAGGACCCGTGATCCCTCTAAACTCATGCAGGTACCCCAATAATGAGATGGTTTGTAAAGTCTTTCCAAGTCCCTAGAAAGATATGGCAACATCAGCATTGGTAATGACAAGCATGAGTCAAACAGTACAACACCAACACAGTAGTGACCAGTTTGAAAGTCTGTCTTCGTGGCATACCATTTCATCTGCAAGGATTCCGTTTATGCCATTCTCATACAGCCTGATGAGCCAATTTAACCCAGCCAGTTGATAATCCCTCATCTTCCCTTGAATACCTAGAGAAACGAATTACCAAGAGAATTATTCTATTGGCATACAGTCACGTTAAATCATCAAATTGCTCAAAACAAAAATGGATCCAAACTGATTGCAGGAAGGTGTTTATTTAGTGTTGGCACTGCCACAAACAGTGTTTCTTTGATAAGTAGCACATGCTTACCACGCAGCTTTTGCACAAACAATATATAGAAGGAACAGGAAATGCACTTACAAGAAGGTTGAGTCACCAGCCTCGTATTTCCTGCCATTCCATCCTCTTCCTCCTTCAAGTACTCTTCATCTTCTTCTTCTTCAGTAATTTTTGAAGCATGGCGCCCTCTGGAAAAATATATCAGTCATGCAGGGCCCGTTAACTTTCATAACTAATTAGGACCAACTACGACCAAAGGACTCACGCATTTAGCTAGTAAGCATTTCTAAGTTCTAACATGATAAACAGAGTCACCGTAAGGCAATTCAAATGTTGCCTACATCAAATTATATATGAAGAAACGGACAAGTATAAGCAGCAACTTTACTGTCCAGATTCTGATGGAATTATGACGACCCAAAAGATCACCAATTCAGAAACTATCTAATCCATTTCAAAAAATATTAGCTGACAAAATGTAGGATACTTGTGTATAATGGGCACCATACTTTCCCTTGCCCTTTGGTGCAGTATGATCAGGCTTGGCGAAGTGAGCAAATAACTCTGTTTGCTGTAGTAGGTAGTTCAAGCGGCCCTTACCCCTAGTATTCTGCCAGAGTCAGAGTGCACCAGAAAGATCAGTAAACCTGCACACTGGTTTTTCAAAGAAATGCATGAGTGCAGAAATCACGGCCAACTCGACATACCATCTCAGCATCTATGCTAGCATTTTGTGCATCCAAGATTTCCTGGATCTTTTCTTTCTTCAGCCGCTGCATCTCTTTCAGCCTAGCCTTTTCGCGCTTGCTAATTTGATTGTTGCTCATATCCTGTGTGAGATTGAACATCACAACATTAGGCGCAAACCAAGAAGAAGCACAACACCTTCACAGAAAACCCTACTCCTCCACTAGTTAGGCTGCCTACAGAACTTGAAGCGCAAATGAACAGATTGGCCGAGAACGAACAATACAGACAAACAACCATTTCCTCAATCAAAGCCGTCCGAACAGGAAAGCGAAAAAAATTGAACTATTCCGCTAACAAGACGCAATAGACTCACCTCTTCGGGCTCGTCAGTCTCCTCGGCGTTGTCATCATCGGCAGCTGCGCCGCCTCCGCCGGATTCGTCGTCTTCTGACTCGTCGGCACTGCGCGCCACCGCTTCGAGCTCCTCCTCGTCCTCCTCGTCGTTGATCTGGTCGTTGATTGGCTCCTCTTCGGACGAATTGGAGGCGTTGGACAGTGAATCGTCGTCCGACGACTGCTGCTTCGACGGTCTCGCCATTCGATTACTTCTCCCCCTGCTGAAAATCGCGACTCCGATGGATCGAGGGTTTACTCCGCGAGAGCTCGTTCAGCTTGTGGAAAAAGAGAGAGAATGAGAGAACGTTTCGGAAAACAAATACGAAAGTGAGAGCAAAAGCGAAGCGAGTCGTGATTCGTGAATTAGGGGAGCAGTGGAGGAATCTTCTGTATATAAAGGGAAAGTTTCGGGCGGTTGGATCTGGGAAGGAATGATCCTACGGCGGTCAGTTGCGTTTCGGCCGGAAATGGAATTTCCCGCCTTTGGTGCATTTCCCGCCGATGTGAACCAATGGCCTACCACTAAACGACCTCAAAAGACGCTACCAAACAGGCTCAGCCGTCCTCAGAGGCTAGAGACATGGAGCCGGAGGTGAGCCCGTTACGATCTACAGATCTCGTTTTCGTACGGATTCATGTTATATTATGTCGAACATGTATTACGATAAACTTATTTTGCTAGTAATATAGTGCACTAAACATGATTCCTTATGCTTGTTTGTGGTTCTCATATTAAACTAACGAGTTTTACTTGGTCAATTTATACGTCAAAATTGACGAATTTGTCATAAACTATATCTCATCTTGATTGTTGGATCCAACGGTCATGCACATAGACATAGTAAAGGCATTGAAGTACTCTGTGCCTGCATGTTTCATCTGATCATTCATTCCTGTTTCTGTAAAACGATAGATTAGAATATGTAAATAATGGCTTTATAATCTTTCCTTTTGTAGATAATTTTGTATGCCTGAGGCGAAAAAAAAAAAAAACATGGCGTGTAATCAAGACTAACTGACTTTCATATCGCCTAACTAATAATAAATTTTTTTATAAAGGCTAACTTGACAGTGTGCGAGAGAAATAAATGAAACGACAAGTCGTGTGTCCACAAATGGAGTATTTATGTTTGTCGTGTTGAAATAAGAGACCAAGGTTCGAACGTTGCTAATAACAAAAATGAGCGAGGGTATCTTTATCGATAGAGGCGTTACGGTACCAGGTGACATTCGTAGGGGGGGGGGGGGTATTACAAACAATCTAATCAAGATCAACTAACTTTCTAACTTTCAAATTGACTAACTAACAATCAAAATAATCAAATATTCACATCGGCTAACACGTACAACTGTGAAGGGAAGATAATGAAGATAACCGAAACAACAAATCGTGTAACACTACTACACTAGCAAGAAATTGGTTTTTTATACTTGTAAATGGTAAGATAATGAAGATAACCGTAACAACAAATCGTGAAGGGAAGATAATGAAGATAATCAAATCCTTGTAAATGGTAAACCGTCCGAGTAATTATGTCTTCCAAGGGACTACGTCGGGGAGATCCTCTCTCCCCTCCTTTTTATAATTGTAAGGAAGTTTTTTTTTTTACGATCATGCAGGCAACTGCCATGGTTGCTTATAGGAGGTTTGTATTCAAGTTGCCCGTCCTATGGTTTCTCATATGTTATTTGTTGATGACTCATTTATTTTCATGTCAGCCTCTCCAAAATCTTGCTTAACCCCTGTATAATTGTTGCATACCTATGAACAGTTAAGCAGACAGTGCCACAGCGGGTCAATCTTGCTAAGTCTTTTGTGCTCCATCTTTAGAAGTTGACGGTCTGTATGTAGTGCAGTTAGACAATTTACATAGAAATTTACTGATGGTGCTAACCCAATATTTATAAATGGCTTGCCATAGTAGAGGAGAATCTAACGTCCATAGTTTAGATGCTAAAGGAATAACGTGAAGTCTACCGTTTGGAAATAGTGCCAAACGTTTATAGAACAAAACCGAAAGAGCATCGCAAAAGAATATCCAAATCACTTCACACAGAGAGTCTCAGTCTACCACACGTTAACGCTGATAAACCCAACAACGACGTCAATCTATAAACATGATGTACAAAAACGAGCATTTTTTGGTTTTTTCTCATGGCATATTGATTTCCCACACGCCATTTTTTGGCTTACATATCTACTTCAACTCCCTCAAGGAAACAAATCAACAACTGCCTTCTTCCATTCCATGGGATGTCGCCTGGAAAGTATCGAGAACGTAAACAAGCAAGAAAATTCTCTATGAAGTATGTCTTCAATCCACGTAATCGCCTGAACCAAACTCCCGTGATTGCTGTATTGGAAGCAACAGATAAATTGTCTAACGAATAACATGTTATCCGATGAAGATAATACGTGATGTTAAGATAGTTGTAGATGATATTCGTTGTGAGTTAGTACGCTATATGAGTTACGTGAGATTCGAGTCGGTTTTAAATGAGTTGAATAGACGAATGACAATGCATCACAATGGAAAATACCATTATTTTGATTTAAAAAAAGTTATTGCAAAAAGGATGATTTATATAGGCCGATTATCTATCGGATTTGACTTAATCCAGCTCCAGCCCAATTAACCTCTTCTACACGGGTTTACCGACTTATAAAATAATTGTAAAAAACATACAAATTTCACGATATTTAAGTGAAGTGGGGATTCTGATACTGCTTATTTTCATTGTTAGGTGGACTTTAGGCCGAAACGGAACGCCATTGTATTTCTATTTGATGATCGAGGCAACAAAGTTGCAAATGTTAATAAAATGTATGATCTAATTATCTCATTTTATAAGAAGTTATTGGGTAGGTGAATCACGATGTATTGATTGTATATGAGGGATAGATTAAGGTAGTGTTCTTCTGCTTTCAGGGTGAACAGAGTCTAGACTAAAATGGTTACCCAACTTTTTTTCCAAGCTACTTGGAATTTTTTTTGGTTCCGAATTGATTACAATATGATATTGAGCATCGCTTCTAGGATACTTCCTTATCACGCGAGGTAAATTATGTAATTTTAGCCCTTATTTCAAACTTCCAAACTCTGGAGATATGACAAACTTTTCACCCTATTTCATGCTTGTGTTGGAAGACCTTTATGAAATTTATTGTGAGTTTAGTGTGGAAAGAAAGATGTAAAAAATATACGCAGAATCTAAGTAGAGATTATGATAATTTTTTTTACTCTCATAAAGATTGAGATAATGTTGTCATGAATGAGTTAGTTGCTACTTTTTTTTATTTTCTAGTATGATACAACTTTGTTGTTTTTAGTTAGTTTAGACTAGTAATATTCTTGTACTCAATTGGTAGTAATGTTGCGTTCTTTCTAATTATAATACACAACCCCACATTCACTATAAATATTTACAAATTCTTACAAGTTAATAATTTAAACCCAATAAGGTTAGGAAAGTAAAATATAAATTATATACAACAAATTATAGAAAACAAAATTCCAATCTCACCCCTAATTTTATTGAACATAACAAGAAAACATTTACCACCAATAGAAGAATTCAATTGAAACGTTTTTTGGCTCTCTATTTTGCAGAAACAAGCCACCGAATCACACGCCGCAGTTTATCCGCAAAAATGAAAAACCACAATTGAGATTGCTGTCCCACCTCAAACAACGAAATACCGAAACTGCCACCAGGCAATCTCCAAAATACCGACAGGTCGGCAAACTGGAATTCGGTTGGAAATCCCCAGAAGAAGGGGTAATATAGGGAATCAACCAAACTCATTATTATTTATTTGTTTTATTCTAATTTATTCTTCCTGGTTTGCTTGCCCCATCCAATCCAATCTCAATCACTACGATGGGAACTTCTCCTTAGCTTCATCCGTAATATAAAGAGTACCAATCCGAGTTCTCCGCCGCTTCATCGATCGGAGTTTCTATCCCTCGCCGGCGGACGGTAACCCTAACTCAGGTCGAGGAACTGCTCTGCGGTTCATCGTCAGAGATTGACCCGGCTTCTCGTTCGGGTTGACTGGAAGAGAATGGAGGGAAGGAGATGGTTCTTGGTGGGAATGTTGATAGCTCTACTTGCGTCTACGTCTTGTGGCAGAGGTAATGGTGGATGGTGAACGGTTTTTAGGTTACAGAATTTTGTTTTCCCAGCTTGTTACTGGTAGGTGGTGAGCAAACCAACACAAGTTCTTGAGCTTCCAGAACTCTTGTTGGGGGGTTTCTCAAGTTGGCGTGGAGTTGGGGAGGATTAATGAGACTTGGAATTTGAATTTGGGTTGTAGTTGGGTTGAAGAGTTCTGATATCCTATGGCAAGGATTCCTATGATTTTGACTGATTGTTGTTTTTGCTATTCGGGTTTTGCCAGAGCTGAAGATAAGGGAATACGGTGACGAGGGGGATGATCGGTCTCTGGTTTACAATCACACCCTCGCCATGACGTTGGTGGAGTATGCCTCCGCAGTACGTTGAAACGATTGATTGGAGTTTCTGGGTTTCGCTGCAATTGCTAGAGCCTTGATGGCTTCATTATGTTATCCTGTTCTTTATTGAGAGTATGCTAAGTTGTATGGAGATTGACTGGTGTTCGTTTATGTAGGTGTATGTCTCAGACATGACTGAGCTATTTACTTGGACATGTTCAAGATGCAATGGCTTAACAAAGGTAAAGTTTGATTTCTCATGTATCTGGATTCTCTTGCCAATGGTATTGGCTAACACCTTGTTGATTGCAACCAACCAGGGCTTTCAGGTTGTGGAGCTGATCTTTGATGTGCAACACTGCTTAGAGGTGTGCAAGTCATGTTCCTTTGTTGTTCACGAAATTCTTTTGAAGCACAAACAATTGTGTTGATTTGTCCTGATGGTGATGGCTGACTCTTTATGTGGCTGTTCTCTTCAAGGCATATGTTGGAGTTGCTCAGGATCTTAATGCTATAGTTATTGCCTTCCGAGGAACTCAGGAACACAGGCATGTATCTTCTATTTGCTATTATTCATACTAGGGTTCATAGTATTTGTCTATTTCTTGCTGCAATCGCATCTTCAAAGCTTGTCGTTCAGCTAATATGTAGTGAAGAAGACTCATTTATGTCAGCACGAAAAGTGTTATTGCAGTGAGCAGTATAATTGAATTTGATTTTGATGTATATTTATCTTAAGAGGGGAGTTTGTATTTATGGTCTTGTATGTGGATTAATGCCACTCTTTTTCTCCCTCTAGATCATGAGTATGTCTCGTTACCTAGTATGCAACTACCTTACTGTTGCTTATGTCCTGTGATCTGCCTGATGCCTTGTTTGTGCAGATTGGTTATCTGTTTTTGTTTCTTTGTGTAAATTGCTCGATGAGCGATTATGCGTGTTGTTTAATTTTGTTGGCGAACTGGATCCTTGCAGCTTACAGAATTGGATTTCAGACCTCTTCTGGAAACAGCTTGATTTAGATTATCCTGGAATGCCTGATGCGATGGTGTGTGGCCTAAACTGATCAATTTTCTTGAATTAGTTTTATGACAGTAGCTGCTATTTTCTGTTTCTTAAATTCTTTATTGGAATCCAGGTGCATCATGGATTCTATTCTGCATATCACAATACAACTATACGGTCTGGAATTCTGAATGCCATTAAAAAAGCAAAGCAGTATTATGGGAAGCTTGACATCATGTTGACTGGGCATTCTATGGGTGGAGCCATTGCTGCGTTCTGTGCACTTGATCTAGTAGTAAGTAGTTATTTACCCACCTTTTTACTGTAGGGATGTTGGTTAGGTATGTCCAAGGCTCACCTAAAGAACACAACTTGTAAATTTGTAGGTCAACTGTGAAGCCGAGAATGTCCAGTTGATGACGTTTGGACAACCCCGTGTAGGCAATGCAGTTTTTGCAACCTACTACAAGGAGCTTGTGCCTAATGCAATCAGAGTCGTAAATGAACGTGATATTGTACCTCATTTGCCCCCATATTATTCTATATTCCCAACGAAGACATATCATCACTTTTCCAGAGAGGTAATCATAGTTGATGTAATAATGCTATACTCTCTATTTTCCATGTAGAGACAGCAAGGGTAAGCACCATGTCTTTCATGTGCAGGTGTGGCTTTATAACCTTGGATTGGGAAGTCTTGTTTATACAGTCGAGAAGGTTTGTGACGACTCCGGTGAAGATCCTACTTGTAGCAGGTAGCCCTGCCTCAGAAGATAACTTTTCTGTGAACCTACTTACAATCCGGATCTCGACCAGCTGCACCTTGCAATTGCTGACTTGTTTCACTCATGTTTTATTTGCAGATCGGTGTTGTGGACTAGTATTTCAGACCATTTGTCCTACTATGGCGTCGATTTATGTGGAGACGTAGACTTGTCTTGTGGAATTGTGATGGCGCCTGCTCTGAAGGAGTTTAGCACCACAGATCTGAAGGGCAACTTCGTACTTTCAAGAGTTCCTGCCTCCTCTATACTGAAGATGAAAACCGAAGAAACCGTGACACACAATCATTCCTTGTAGCTTTCGACAATGGCCGATTGTGGTTTCTCTCCTGAGGTAAGTGTAGTGTTTAGTCGCTTGTTACTTGGTGAAGAAGGAATTTGTAATCTTGTACATAGATGATGCTTATAGTAGGAAAATATATGTCCCAGTCCCACTCTCCCTAGCCAAAACTTGGGAAATAGCCTTTGTAATTAGTAATTACATATATGTGTACAGTTTGTAATCTGACGTTATTAAACCCTATTCTCTTGGTCTATTCGATGTGAATTTGCATAACCTGTAATCACTTACTGTTCAAACCTCTAATCCATTCCTTCATTCGAAATATTCAAGAATGAACCGTGCTAACTGTAGATCTTAAGAAGCGCAACGAGATATTTCGTGCTTATCGAAACAAAGATCAATCAAGCACATTGGCACTGAAAAAAAATGATATGATCGTCATTGGAAATTGAATTTATCAATCAATTCAACTTAAACAATCAAAATTGACGAATTCCTTTTCACATTGCCTTGCCAATGCTTTCTTCCGCCGCCGACGAACTTTCCAACCCCACTTTCCGATCATCACAATTCTGCAGCTGCTGCTTCTTGTCCGGAGGTTCAGACTCAACGACGACAACGGCGGCGGACGCACCTTCCCCTGCTATCTCTCCCCCATCTTCAGCCCGAACGCTGCATTTGTTCATCGAATCCTCCGTCCCGGCCGACTCGGTCCGCGGTGATCCGTACTCCGAGTCGCCGCCATCCGATTTCGATTCGCTAACGATGGCGGCGATGCGCTCCACGTCCTTGTGCGACGAGAAGAACTGGGGTGATTCTCGAGATATCAACTTCCCCGGCTCTGCTTCTTCCTTCGCCACCGCATTGACGTTACTATCGTTTGATGAGTTTTCTTTCGGCGGCGGCGGCGGCATTTCCTCTTCTCGGCTGTCTCCTGCACCGCTGCTCTTCTTGATGGACGATTTCTTTCGGGCCACGGCGGTGGGAGCGCCGGCCGTGGCGACGGCGTGTTTCGATTTCCCGCAACCCATCTGGTACCCCGGGCGGCGGGATTGCAGCAAAAGCTCTCTTCTTCCGATCTTAATTATTGATTTTGGTTTTAAACAAAGGAGATCATGGTTGTTAATCGCGATTATGCGCACACGGCGATTGGATTAGTTTTTAGTTTTTTCAATTGATTTAGGTTTTTTGGACAATAGGAGCGGTTTTTTCTGTTACGAGGCTGTGTGCGTGTTTTTTTAAATTTTGGCCCAAATCACGGTGGGCTATTTCTAGGCATTTATTGCTGGATATCTGGAAATATATTCGCAACCGTAAAAAATAAAATAAATATTTTATTTCCCATAAAAAGAAATCTTCCTATATATTATAATTGTTCAAAAACAACTTCTTACCACATAAACACTTAGAGAATTCACAAGTTGTAAAGGTGGACAATGTTTTTTTACAAGCAAAAAAGTTAGTTAATGAGTTATTTATGGAGTTATCTCTCTCTTTTTTTAATGGTGTTTTCTTTTATTCAATAATTCTTTTTTTTGTATTATATTTATGTTTGTAGAAAAAGGCTAATGTTTGTAGAGTGATATATCACATTTGTTTAAACAAAAAATATCTTATTAAATTTTATAAGCAAAATTTCTACTAATTTTAAACAAATACACACGTAAACAATAATATTTTCATCGATTAAACAAAATATAATGATGGAAATAAAGAAAATAATTGTAAGAAAATCAATCAACTTTCATTAAAGAACTATGTTATTTTATATTTTTGGCTATTAAACACTCTCTTATTTAGAGATGACAACCAAATCCATGGTCGCAAGTGCACAACCGTCTCCGACCCAGTCAATGCGGGGAATCTTCTCATTGATTGGGTATGGGTAAAACACGCAAATTTTTTGATGGAGATGGGCAGATATGGTTTTGAAATCCCCCGCACCATACCCATACCCAAACCCGCCCCGCCGAGGATAGAAACAAATATAATTGATGGCAACCAAATCATAATTTCATCCACTTATGTATAAGTTCCATACTTTTCGGCAGGTAGTACCAAAATTTTGTACATATTTTTTATATGGTGAGTAGCTTATGGGGCGGGTATTACCCATGGGTATCCGAAAACCGCGGGTATGGAGATGAGTTTGTAAAACCTTCCACCGTATGGGTATGCGGTAGGTAAGAGTTTAGGTATTTGAAAATGGGAATGAGAATGAGGATGGTTTAGGCAAACCCGACCCATTGCCATCCTTACTCTTATTTCTAATTAATATATCTATAAAATAAAACAAGTATTATATAGTAAAAGTTTTGGATAGAAACTTAATGATGTACAAGTATTATATGGCACGTGTGAATGTTAGAGAAATCTTTGTTGACGATGTACGATAAACATTATGTTTCATCAACCACTAATCAAACATGGGTTGACAATTTTCATTTGATAGTTGAATGTCTTCTACATTACAAGCCTTTATAGTTAGAAGACTCTAAATCGAGCTATTATGTTAAAAATGAAGAATCTTTATAAGCATGAGATCAATGCAATTCTAATAAGTCATTTGGTTGCATGGTTTTGAGTATGTGACTCCATGTGCTGAGGGTTAGTACAAATTTCAAGAATTAGCAATTGGTACATATTGAGTAAATAAAATTTAAAAGCTATACCTTTCAGAATTTTCAAAATTTTAACCAAATATTTTGTATCGTGTCAAAATATTAATCATTTCTCTTTTATTTTTAATAATTTTGTAAATCTTCTCTTAATTAAAATACTAAAATTTTGAATATTGATTGTCACGTGTCTCCTCCAACTCATCATCATGTTGTTGAGTCAATATTACTAACAAAAATGCTAATGGGGAGTTAACGTTTGGCTAATACTTTGTATTTTGAAAGGTATGGTTGATAATTTTAAAAGTTTGAAAGATTTGATTAATATATTGTATAAGATACTAAATTTGAGTGTCTTGATAGACAAATTTTGACATAAGATCCTCTGCAGAGACTTAATGAACATTCACATAAACATGTGTCAACATTAGATAAGTTGATTATAATAAGGGGTACGGTATGTGTCAAGTTTCACTTGGATAAACACAATTTATCGAGTAATCAAGTATCTTTATCCAATAATATGGACTCTTAATAATTGTTTGAGAGTTTGTCCTTACTCGAGAATCACGAAATTTTAGATGTTTTATAAGATTATAAATTTGAATGGCTTGGTTGACAAAATTTTGTATACTATTGTAAATGTGACGGGATAAACCTTTAAAATATGATTTATTATTAGAGAATCGAAACCTATGAAGATCATAGGTGAGTGTGCTAAATATTGAGAATTTTTAATATGAACATATAGCATACTCACTTATGAAGCATGAGCATAAAAAAGTTAGAAGATTAAAAAAATTTTATACATGTAGATAAATTAATTTATATAAATGATAAAATGAAATTTTCAGGCCAACCGGCCGGGTAAAAAATTAGTTATTATATTATTCCAGTTACAAGTGCATTATAGTTATAGAGAACACAACCATAAATATTTTACTAGTTTTTTTGGCGGGATGTTTTTTTTGTTTTCATTTTCTCAATAGTAGGATACTATTTTTCTTTATATATGCTTATTAAGATTATTTATTGTTCAAACATTATCTAATAGGAGGGTCGCTATATTTATTTTGAGTGTGAATAGGAGCAATTATCGTGTAAACAATAAGAGTCACTACTTTATCACCATTTTGAAGTCCACATTCACGATCATCTGCTCTTTGATTGACAACAGTTTTCAACTTCATATGTTGTACATAATTTTTCATTGATTTTGCCTTTCGTGCATCCATATGTTTGGGGTAAATACTGTTAGCGTCTAACATATCTTTCAGTCTCGTGATACGAATTCACGCAAATAATTCAAATCATCATATGTAATGATCGAATGGGGGCTATTTCAGTATATTTCTCCAATTAATAAATGTATAGCTGAACAAACTTAGTAGTTGAACATTTTGGTGGTAGTATACTGCTCAATCGATGGTAAATTGGTCCATGATTGATAGGTATAATTCATGTCCATCATTCAAATAATGATCTATTTTGCCGCTCATATAACTAATGTCAAAAGATACAATTGTTGTGCGTAGTTCTTTTTTTCATGATGTACTTTGTATTTTGAAATAAAATCAGCATGACACTAACATGTATTTGAGTGGGGTCTAAGAGTAAAAAATTCACATCTATGGTAAATAAGCACATAGGAAATAAACGTGGTTTAGATCAATGAAAGGGAGAGACTACTGCATATCATGAGCATTAGGGGTGGGCAACGGGACGGGACGGGATACCCGCCCCGTTTTAAACGGGTACCTAGTCCCATTTGGAGACCAAAGTCCATCTCATATCCCAAACCCATATGGGAAACGGGTACCCATTACCCGTACGGGACAGATAACGGGTACCCATACTACCCATAAATACCCAAAGTTTAAACCATTAAAATTTTAACAAAAGTTTAAACTTAACTTGTATTTGCTTAACAATCACAAGACACAAAATACATCCCAATCACAAATACTTGGTTTGCAAATTACACATTCATAAACAATCACAACACATAGAAATAAATCATTCCAAGCACCAAATTATCAAAAAAGAAGTTTCATTCAACACAACCAATTGGGAGGCATGCTGCTACTTTCTGCAAGCTGCTGCTGCAGTTCTGCCTTCTCCAAGCTGCTGCTGATGCCATTCTCCCTTCTGCGGGCTGCTGCTGCCATTCTCCCTTCTGCAGCTGCAACTGTCCTTCACTTGCTGCTGTCCTGCAAAGAAGAATAATTAGGAGCAATTTGGGATGATCCAAGTTCCTTAATTAAGTACACAATGACCCCAGACTGTAAATGGACACTCGTTGCCTCATTTCAAACACATCCCAACTCTCTACTAATTCACCAAACATGTCAGTGAAAGAGTGAAAGGGTAAGGGCCCAAATGGAATTGAAATTGAAATGGTAAGGGTAAGGGTCGAAATGGCCAATGGGTTTTAAATTGGGCTGGGTTGAATTAAATTTCTACATTTGTATTGAATGGGTATAATGGGTACCCATATTACCCAAACGGGTATTCGCGGGTAACCCGCGGGTACCCATATTAGGAATGTACAATCCCAAGTCCCATCCGTTTATAATATTACGGGTAATATGGGTACCCGTAACCCTTAAAAAACGGGACGGGTACTGATATACCCAAATACCCGTTTTCCGTTGCCCACCCCTAATGAGCATGTAATTAAAGTGGTGTATCATGAGCATGTTCCTCCTTATAGTTTACTCCCCATCATCATTACAATTACAAAAAATCAAGCTTTATCTTTGCATCACGCAATTGAGTTCCCTCATAGACATTCTAACGAACAACTTACGTGTATTAATTGATAGCTAGCATAGAGTAATTGATGAATTTTTATTGGAAAAGGAAGGTTTCCTATTTAGAATTGATTAGATGAGAGACCTTGAAAACATAGATAGGTATGAAGAAGGAATTTAGGAACGAAAGCGACTTGAGTGAAGTCCAAATGCATATGTATGTGAAAAGGTGGTGACCTAAAATGTTATAATCATTCACTCACCAATAATGAAGAATAAGCAAAATGCGGAAGATGTTTTTACGAATGACAGAGTTTGAGTAGAGCCGGCATATAAATGTATGCAAAAAGAAGTTATGTTTTTGGGAGAAAAAAGGCGGAAAAGAAACGGGAAATTTTCAAACAGTGCTGACTTGAGCGAAGTTGAAATGCAAAAAGGTAACCGAAGCGCACTTCAAAAAATTTCGAAAGATAAAATGTAATTGTTGTGAAACTTGTCTGAAACACTTTATTTGCATAACCGTAAAATTAAACACAATTTCGTTTGAACTTGGATTTCATATGTGTTTACATAAAAAAATCAAACAAATATACTCTAAATTGACATTTACAATGATATTTTTTTGGAAAAGGTACGTAGTTATATTTTAGTTATTTTATAGTGTAGGAATTATCGTATATTATGATGGCTCATGACTGAACTATGTATATATATTTTAATAATTTTATGGTGTAGAAACATGTTACATAAATACGTTTACATTTTGAATTCATAATATTATCAGTAAGTAATGTAGTAAGTACAAACTTGTTATATTATAGTATATAACTATATAAGTATATTAGTACACGTATTTATAGTAATACAGACAAAATATGACATTGTTGGTGTGATATAATACCAATTCCTTTGATATTTCATCATAAAATGAACGTGATATAAAAATTAACTAAGTGTTTTGGATTTGGATATCAATCGAATTTTGGCTTTTCATCTTATTTTTGTCATTTATGTTTTTTGTTCAAACATTTTTAAATTTTTATTGAATATTTATTAATAATTTTGTATGATGGATATAACATATAATAGATATTTTAGTTGCTTTAATTTATGTCAAATTTAAGGCAAATAATTTTTATAATTGAGTCAAAAGTCAACCGGTAAATCAAGAGATCTCATTAAAAGGTCATGTGTTAAACTGTTTCATGAGATGGGTAGTAATCTTGTTGTGATTGATAGCATTTAATAGAATTTATCTCATTGGTTATCACTCTAAATGATATTAATTTGGGCCTTGCAGGTTATAGATTCGAGTCTCGATGATGATTATACATCTCTTTATTATTTTTAGTTGAGAGGAACATCAAAATTTTATTGAAGAACTAAAATGATAATGATGACATGGAAAATTGTGGAGTTTCTTGTATCCTACGTGACAAGAGATTGTTCTAAACCAGTCATAATATAAGTTATAGATAGATAGACAGACATGAATTCTAGGGTGTCGGTACAGCACCGGTGCCGTCACTAAATCTGGCTGATTCAAACCATAAGGGTTTGATTTGAATTTCTTGAACCAGGTTCGATTAAGAGATAAATAAATAAACCACAATTTATTATAATTCTTCATTCGTGCTTCTTTCTTCTACTTCTCTTTCTCTTTGAGAAACCGACACTTCCGTGCATCCAAATCAGCACCACTATCCCCGCCGTTGTCGTTGGCCGCCCGCCATCACCACCGAGATACTGATAAAATTTCCAGAATTTGTTCCCTACAGTCATAAACTCACAATCTTGCCTAATAATGCACAGTACACATTGACCACCATTATACTTTGACTCGCACAAACTACACCACAATTAAACCCCAATTAGAGCCCAAGTTTTTAAACTCTAATCGGGTGCAGTATAGGGCAAGTATCTATATCTATCGGTAGAACTTTGGTTTAAAGGTTTGCCAATTGAAATGAAAGAAAGCAAAATTAATTTGGTTTGAAAACTCTTTTGTGGGAAAGTCACTCGGGTTTCGCTTCTCCCTAACCGCTACCATGCGACGTGGGTTGTAACGATTGCATTGGGCACGTTAATCGTGAACCGCAGAGGAAACCGTATGTGTGGTCTCCGACCACATACTCTAAGGTCGGAGACCACAGTCTCAATTTCTAAACCGAGGTGAGGATGAAAGGCCGTGTCACTCGACCCTGTCGGTTTAGACAATCGGTGATCGACTTACTTCCTCGCTCAACTCTAAGGTCGGACGGTTTAACCACGATTAATCGACTTGTTCAATTCAATATTGAGGGTTTCCCTAACTCAACCTAGTTTAGGTGGCTTGGAAAGCGGAAGGAAAACCAACTCGATTGAGTCTCCCTTGAAAGGGGGGATTTTCCTCTCTAAACTAGGCTAAGTTGGCAAATTAGATTACTAGCACCTAAATGCACAAACTTAGGGGTGCTAAGCACAATTATGCACAATCCCTAGGATGCTAAGCACAACATATGCACAACCCCTACGTTGCTAAGCACAAGCATGCAAAATCATGGTGAATAATGCCTCGAACATTAAATTGAACAATACCCAATATCAATCATCCAAACCACATACAAGAAAACTACATGGTAGAGTTAGGGTTTCACTACACCCAAGTAAAAGGAGGACTACCCCACGGAAGAAGTGGGAAGAACAAAAGGGAAAAAAGGTGGAAACCATCTTTTGGGGATGCCTCCTCTCTTCTTCAACCTTGAGCTGGGATTTCCTTGGGGAAATCTTCCCAAAATCTCCTTTGAAGCCAAGCCCTAACCTCTTCTTCTCTTTTGGTTCTGTTTCTCTCACTAGAATGCTGAAGAAGTTGTTTCTCTCACAAAAGTGGCTCTCCCCTCTCTCCTCCTTGCAGCTCAGCTTTTGAACCCGAGAAGAGCTGAGTTCACGGCCGTGAACCATCAAACGCGTCCGTGAACTCATGTCGTGCGCCAAAACGCTCCGCATCGCTCACGCCAGTTCACGGTCAACTGCTTGTGTTCACGGTCTTAGTGATCGTGAACTCACCTTGCGTTAGTAAAATTCACATTGGCTCTGGACACCTTGCGATTCATGGTCAAGCCTCCTTCTTCACGGTCTTGCACGACCGTGAACTCCTTCCGTTAGCCGTGAACTGGCTCTGTTTCACCTCTTTTCCCGATTTTCGATCCTTTTCGCCAATCATTCGACTCCGAGGCTGGTTTCACCTCCTGAAACACACTCAAATAAGAAGAACCTCGCGTAAAACCAACCTTTAATGGGCGAATTTGGCACAAACATCTAAGTCATACTGGGGCAAAACATGTGTAAATAGGCCCGAATTAGTCCCCAACACTTAGACGTTTGCTTGTCCCCAAGCAAACCATTTCACACACGGTAATATTTCAACCTACACAAATGCTTTTGGGACAGCTCAAAGGACACGAAGCGGGAATTCTCGATGTTTATTGACAATCAACACATGAACTGTTGCAAGCAATACCGACATCCACCACAAACGACATTCAAAGCCACCAAAACGGGCAAACGAAAAGTTCTCAACTTATTCATGGATAAATGCAAGTCTCAACAAAACCACTTATTGACCACAACCAACCATGCAAGGAATTCAAGTCCGAGGAACAAATGGAAAGTCAACAAAGGTCCTCACCGGGGATATGACATGCAAAGCAAGAAGAATCGCTCACTCTCAAGACCAGTGGGGTCGGGACCTTTTTGGTGCAAAAGATGTGCACAATCGTAACCTCTTGGCCCTATCGTCTCAATACCACGGCGGTAACCTATAAAGTTCACGGGATGGTTGTCACCACTAGCTCGTCCGGAGGTCTTAGACACGGGTTCAGATGAATGACGATTGGCTTGGACATGGGGAAAAGGCTTTTTGGGTGGTGGAAATCATGACATGAGGTTCTACATCTTCAACCTAAACCTGAAGGGTCTATGGTTTTGACTAAAACCCTTCTCTCAATCAAAGGCTACTAGCAACGGCCAAAACCCTTATCTCTCCCTTCCAACTATTACACATCATGAACTACCTTGAAGCACTCTTCCTCGGTCAACTCTTGCTAGTTCTTTAAGGTTTGGTACTGAAGGAGTTCTAAACAATGTGGGGGGTTTCGATGGCTTGGGTGCCAAGAAACCCCTTCCTAGAGCATGTACTTTGGTTTTTCGTGGCATCTCTACTTTATTTACCCCATTTTATTACCTCTTTTTCGTTTCTCTTTTATTTTATTTTATTTTATTTTCTTTCTCTTTTATTTTCTTTTTGAGGGGGTATTAGAGAGTAAGAACACTTGCCACCTAAATATTTATCGACCACTGCTCTCTTTTTGAGGAACTAACTCCAACACTACACTCCATTTTGCACTCCTAGCAAGAACCACACATAAACCTCCTATGTAGAACCTCTACGGAAACTCAACGGTAAGAGCTCCGGGATACACGGGCGACTCATGTTTGGACATGAAGAAAGGATTTGGGGGTCGTTCTACTAACACCTTTAAGCTCACACGAATGAAGCTCCTAAACTAAGAACGACCCACGGAGTCACACAGCTCAAAGGGGTTGACTAAGGGATGATGCATCTCGGGACAATCAACTTTTGGGGCGTGGACTAATCCTATGCCTCCATCATACTTGATAGTAATAACTTGTGATGCTACACATCATGGTAAGAGGGAACTATCACACCGAAAGAAACGAACGGCTCAAAGCTCACAGGCTACCTAGTTACCCAACCATCTATTCCAATTCACAAACACGATGCATGGCAATTGTAAACAACAAGTGATCAAGTCAAGACCTTCATTCATTTATGCACACTTTGAGAACTAAACTCTTGCCCTATCCTAAAAAACTTCTCAGTCATCGTCACAGGATATACTCAATCACATGCACAGTTCAAGATTAATGCCACAAATACGAGAATTTCCCACCATCCGGTCACTTTGAACATGCAAACGTTGCTTGGAGTCTTCAAATTTTTGAAATTTGGGCATACAAAAGGCTCCAAGCAACATCTCACTCACACAAGCACACTAGTAGACTACCCCACACACTTAAACTTGGCATTGCCCTCAATGGCGTAAGAAAGGGGTAGAGTGATGTTACCGCTTGGGCTTGGTGAGTGAATGTAGGAATCGAACCGGGGTAGGATAATTGAAGCTTCAAGGAGAGACAACAAAAAACACACACAAACACAATACGACTCGATCGAGGCGAGGTTATTACAAGCACAATACATAGTAGTAGTTCACGTCAAACACACACAAACAACAAAAACAAAAATAAAACAAGTTTAGGGTTACAAGTAGAGAAGTGGCCCGAATGGACTCCGCTCTGCCACATGTCTCTCGTCGGCTACCTCTCTCTGGTGGATGGACCCTCTCCATCATCGGGTAGGATACCCTGGTGTCAAGCCATACGCATGAGGATGTCGGACTGTCGCTTGAGGCGGGATGAGAATCCCAAGAAGCCCGTCTCAAGGCGATCCACCCTCTCGGTGGTGGTGGCTGCTGTGCAGGGCGCGGGACCACTGGACGCCGGCGGCAACCGGGTGCACGAGCAGGCGGTTGCTCTGCTGCTGGTGGGACCTCAAGGTCGGGCTCCACTGAAGCTGGTGCTATTGCATCTCGGATGACTCCGGAGGGTCGGAGCCCATCGAGGTACTCCACTCCTCTCTCGCCCTGGAGTACCACCTTCTGGTTGTACAATGTCTCCACCGGGAAGGGCTTCATCCTTTCTACGCTGGGGCAGCGGGCCAGATCCACCTGGAAGTGCCGGGCTATCCTCGTGATGATGCCCCCCATATGCATCGTGTCCACTCTGTTCCTCCCTAGACACCGGGCTAAAGAGGTGGCAATCAACGATCCCAGATGGATTGGCTCAGCTGGACTCCTCATCGAGTGGAGGGCAATGAGCCCTCTATTCGTCATCAAGTTGCCTGACTGGAGGCTGGGGACGAAGGATCTGATGAGCAGAGTATGAAGAATCCTCCACTGGGTCTTCAACTTGATAGCCTTGGTCTTGCTCCCCTCGAACTTGCTCTGCTCGTGCTCTGTTCGGTAGAGGGCTCTGAATGCGCCCTGATACTCAAAGTCGACCGTGTACTGCCGCTACGTCATCATCATGTGAGCGGTGCCGGGCCCCGTGGCCTGAGCGAAGCCATCATAGCTCAGCACTCGCGGCTGACCTCCCATCATGAACTCCACCCGGGGCCGACTCTTCTTGCTGGCCGGGACGATGTGGGAGAAGGTGGACTAGAACTCCACACACAGCTCGTGAAAAATCTCCTCGTCCATGGTCAGGAGCTGGCGCCACTGGGGATGGGAGAGTACCCCAGTCATGGTGGCTCGGCACCTGAACAAGTTAAACATGTCCAGGTCTAGCCGCCAGTGAGGCTCGATCGGGCAGTCACTCTGGTAGGCGAACTTTCGCCAAACTCCGAGTGGTTCACCAGGTAATTGATGAACTCATGCTCCCAATTAAGCATCCTGCACAAAAAAACAAACAAACACGCACCATACGTGGAAACATCCGTCATATACCGCTCATTGGGAGGAAAAGGAATCCCCCCCAACACTTGTTTTTCCATAAAATCGCCCGAAATCGGTGATGGTACCCCCTTTGGAAACTGGCAAAAATTGCCCCGGAAGTTTTTCGCCCGAAACGCTGTTTAGTAGACTTACCCATCCCTAAAGAATAGCCTCGGGCTGAATCCGTGATCTTCACCCTTCAAAATCGAAGGAAAATGGCCTTTCGAAAAAAGCGCCTAAAAATTATGAAAATGCCCTCCGGAAAAATTCGACCAAATTTCCGTCTAAATCGGCCATTGCTAGATTTCATCGTTGGTAAAGAGTATCCTAAGGCCGAATCTGTGATCCATCGCATTCAAAATCCAAGGAAAATGGACTTTCCATAAAATCGCCCGAAATCGGTGATGGTACCCCTTTGGAAACTGGCAAAAATTGCCCCGGAAGTTTTTCGCCCGAAACGCTGTTTAGTAGACTTATCCATCCCTAAAGAATAACCTCAGGCTGAATCCGTGATCTGCACCCTTCAAAATGGAAGGAAAATGGCCTTTCGAAAAAAGTGCCTAAAAATTAAGAAAATGCCCTCCGGAAAAATTCTACCAAATTTCCGCCTAAATCGGCCATTGCTAGACTTCATCGTTGGTGGAGAGTACCTAAGGCCGAATCTGTGATCCATCGCATTCAAAATCCAAGAAAAATGGACTTTCCATAAAATCGCCCGAAATTGGTGATGGTACCACTTTGGAAACTGGCAAAAATTGCCCCGGAAGTTTTTCGCCCGAAACGATGTTTAGAAGACTTATCCATCCCTAAATAATAGCCTCAGGCTGAATCCGTGATCTGCACCCTTCAAAATCGAAGGAAAATGACCTTTCGAAAAAGCGCCTAAAATTACGAAAATACCCTCCGGAAAAATTCGACCAAATTTCCTGCCTAAATCGGCCATTGCTAGACTTCATCGTTGATGGAGAGTACCCTAAGAACGAATCTGTGATTATTCGCATTCAAAATCCAAGGAAAATGGACTTTTCATAAAATCGCCCAAAATTGGTGATGGTACCCCTTTGGAAACTGGCAAAAATTGCCCCGGAAGTTTTTCGCCCGAAATGTTGTTTAGTAGACTTATCCATCCCTAAAGAATAGCCTCAGGCTGAATCCGTGATCTGCACCCTTCAAAATCGAAGGAAAATGGCCTTTCGAAAAGAGCGCCTAAAAATTATGAAAATGCCCTCTGGAAAAATTCGACCAAATTTCCGCCTAAATCGGCCATTGCTAGACTTCATCGTTGGTGGAGAGTACCATAAAGCCGATTCTGTGATCCATCGCATTCAAAATCCAAGGAAAATGGACTTTCCATAAAATCGCCCGAAATCGGTGATGGTACCCCTTTGGAAACTGGCAATAATTGCCCCGGAAGTTTTTCGCCCGAAACGCTGTTTAGTAGACTTATCCATCCCTAAAGAATAGCCTCAGCCTGAATCCGTGATCTGCACCCTTCAAAATCGAAGGAAAATGGCCTTCCGAAAAGAGCGCCTAAAATTACAAAAATGCCCTCCGGAAAAATTCGACCAAATTTCCGCCTAAATCGGCCATTGCTAGACTTTCATCGTTGGTGGAGAGTACCATAAAGCCGAATCTGTGATCTATCGCATTCAAAATCCACGGAAAATGGACTTTCCATAAAATCGCCCGAAATTGGTGATGGTACCCCTTTGGAAACTGGCAAAAATTGCCCCGGAAGTTTTTCGCCCAAAACGCTTTTTAGTAGACTTATTCATCCCTAAAGAATAGCCTCAGCCTGAATCCGTGATCTGCACCCTTCAAAATCGAAGGAAAATGGCCTTCCGAAAAAAGCGCCTAAAAATTACGAAAATGCCCTCCGGAATTTTTCGACCAAATTTCCGACCAAATCGGCCATTGCTAGACTTCATCGTTGGTGGAGAGTACCATAAGGCCGAATCTGGGATCCATCGCATTCAAAATCCAAGGAAAATGGACTTTCCATAAAATCGCCCGAAATCGGTGATGGTACCCCTTTGGAAACTGGCAAAAATTGCCCCGGAAGTTTTTCGCTCGAAACGCTGTTTAGTAGACTTATCTATCCCTAAAGAATAGCCTCAGGCTGAATCCGTGATCTGCACCCTTCAAAATCGAAGGAAAATGGCCTTTCGAAAAAACTGCCTAAAAATTACGAAAATGCCCTCCGGAAAAATTCGACCAAATTTCCGCTTAAATCGGCCACTGCTAGACTTCATCGTTGGTGGAGAGTACCATAAAGCCGAATCTGTGATCCATCGCATTCAAAATCCAAGGAAAATGGACTTTCCATAAAATCGCCCGAAATCGGTGATGGTACCCCTTTGGAAACTGGCAAAAATTGCACTGGAAGTTTTTCGCCCGAAACGCTGTTTAGTAGACTTATCCATCCCTAAAGAATAGCCTCAGGCTGAATCCGTGATCTGCACCCTTCAAAATCGAAGGAAAATGGCTTTTCGAAAAGAGCACCTAAAAATTACGAAAATGCCCTCAGGAAAAATTCGACCAAATTTTCGCCCAAATCGGCCATTGCTAGACTTCATCGTTGGTGGTAGGGATGGCAATGGGGCGGGTTTGGTGCGGGTTTGCCGAAACCATCCCCATCCCCATCTTCAAATACCCAAACCCACACCCGCCCCATACCCATGCGGGGGAATGTTTTGCAAACCCATCCCCATACCCGTGGGTTTCGGGTACCCATGGGTAATACCCATCCCCGTACATCCAACATTATTATAAAGAAAACTTACAAGACAAGTTTTAATTATAACCATAAACAAACATAATATATCATGTAGTCAACAAAACACGGTCATTTTCTAAATACGATTCAAAGAATATGATCCTAAAACATCCATTAATACATAATATAGACTACAATATTTTTTAAATTATTATGCTCTAACTCTTGATACATTTACTAAATAATAATTAACTAACATAATCTTGTTGACAAGGGGGAAAGTGAAAGAGTGGAAGGAGAACTGAGGGAAATGAATTAGGTTTTGATTAAGGTGGTTACTAATTTGCATTTCTACTATTTATTTTCTCGACTTATCATCATTATCATTGATAGATTACAATTTAATCCACATATTTTTTGATATGTGAAGAAATTGTCTTGGTGGGGCGGGTATGGGTATGGGTATGGGGCGGGGAAGGCTAAAAACATACCCGCCCCATACCCATCAAACTTTTTGCGGGTTTTACCCATACCCGCCCCATACCCGGTCAAAGCGGGGATTCCCCGCGTTGACTGGGTAGGGGGCGGTCGGGTACCCGCGGCCATGGGTTTGATTGCCATCCCTAGTTGGTGGAGAGTACCATAAATACGAATCTGTGATCCATCGCATTCAAAATCCAAGGAAAATGGACTTTCCATAAAATCGCCCGAAATCGGTGATGGTACCACTTTGGAAACTGGCAAAAATTGCCCAGGAAGTTTTTCGCCCGAAACACTGTTTAGTAGACTTATCCATCCCTAAAGAATAGCCTCAGGCTGAATCCGTGATCTGCACCCTTCAAAATCGAAGGAAAATGGCCTATCGAAAAAAGCGCCTAAAATTACGAAAATGCCCTCCGGAAAAATTCGACAAAATTTCCGCCTAAATCGGCCATTGCTAGACTTCATCGTGGGTGGAGAGTACCATAAAGCCGAATCTGTGATCCATCGCATTGAAAATCCAAGGAAAATGGACTTTCCATAAAATCGCCCGAAATCGGTGATGGTACACCTTTGGAAACTGGCAGAAATTGCCCCGGAAATTTTTCGCCCGAAACGCTGTTTGGTAGACTTATCCATCCCTAAAGAGTAGCCTCAGGCTGAATCCGTGATCTGCACCCTTCAAAATCGAACGAAAATGGCCTTTCGAAAAAATCGCCTAAAAATTACGAAAATGCCCTCCGGAAAATTCGACCAAATTTCGGCATAGATCGGCCATTGCTAGACTTCATCGTTGGTGGAGAGTACCCTAAGGCCGAATATGTGATCCATCACATTGAAAATCCAAGGAAAATGGACTTCCCATAAAATCGTCCGAAATCGGGGATGGTACCCATTTGGAAACTGGCAAAAATTGCCCCGGAAGTTTTTCGCCCGAAACGCTGTTTAGTAGACTTATCCATCCCTAAAGAATAAACTTTGGCTGAATCCGTGATCTGCACCCTTCAAAATCGAAGGAAAATGGCCTTTCGAATAAAGCGCCTAAAAATTACGAAAATGCCCTCCAGAAAAATTCGACCAAATTTCCTCCTAAATCGGTTATTGCTAGACTTCATCGTTGGTGGAGAGTACCCTAAGGCCGAATCTGTGATCCATCGCATTCAAAATCCAAGGAAAATGGACTTTCCATAAAATCGCCCGAAATCGGTGATGGTACCCCTTTGGAAACTGGCAAAAATTGCCCCATAAGTTTTTCTCCCGAAACGCTGTTTAGTAGACTTATGCATCCCTAAAGAATAGCCTCAGGCTGAATTCGTGATATGCACCCCTCAAAATCGAAGGAAAATGGCCTTTCGAAAAAAGCGCCTAAAAATTACGAAAATGCCCTCTGGAAAAATTCGACCAAATTTCCCCCTAAATCGGCCATTGCTAGACTTCATCGTTGGTGGAGAGTACCCTAAGGCCAAATCTGTGATCCATCGCATTCAAAATCCAAGGAAAATGGACTTTCCATAAAATCGCCCGAAATCGGTGATGGTACCCCTTTGGAAACTGGCAAAAATTGCCCCGTAAGTTTTTTGCCCGAAACGCTGTTTAGTAGACTTATGCATCCCTAAAGAATAGCCTCAGGCTGAATCCGTGATCTGCACCCTTCACAATCGAAGGAAAATGGCCTTTCGAAAAAAGAGCCTAAAAATTACGAAAATCCCCTCTGGAAAAATTCGACCAAATTTCCGCCTAAATCTGCCATTGCTAGACTTCATCGTTGGTGGAGAGTACCCTAAGGCCAAATCTGTGATCCATCGCATTCAAAATCCAAGGAAAATGGACTTTCCATAAAATCGCCCGAAATCGGTGATGGTACCCCTTTGGAAACTGGCAAAAATTGCCCCGTAAGTTTTTTGCCCGAAACGCTGTTTAGTAGACTTATGCATCCCTAAAGAATAGCCTCAGGCTGAATCCGTGATCTGCACCCTTCAAAATCGAAGGAAAATGGCCTTTCGAAAAAAGAGCCTAAAAATTACGAAAATCCCCTCTGGAAAAATTCGACCAAATTTCCGCCTAAATCTGCCATTGCTAGACTTCATCGTTGGTGGAGAGTACCCTAAGGCCAAATCTGTGATCCATCGCATTCAAAATCCAAGGAAAATGGACTTCCCATAAAATCGCCCGAAATCGGTGATGGTACCCATTTGGAAACTGGCAAAAATTGCCCCGAAAGTTTTTCGCCCGAAACGCTGTTTAGTAGACTTATCCATCCCTAAAGAATAGACTCTGGCTGAATCCGTGATCTGCACCCTTCAAAATCGAAGGAAAATGGTCTTTCGAAAAAAGCGCCTAAAAATTACGAAAATGCCCTCCGGAAAAATTCTACCAAATTTCCGCCTTAATCGGCCATTGCTAGACTTCATCGTTGGTGGAGAGTATCCTAAGGTTGAATCTGTGATCCATCGCATTCAAAATCCAAGGAAAATGGACTTTCCATAAAATCGCCCGAAATCGGTGATGGTACCCCTTTGGAAACTGGCAAAAATTGTCACAGAAGTTTTTCGCCCGAAATGCTGTTTGGTAGACTTATCCATCCCTAAAAAGTAGCCTCAGGTTGAATCCGTGATCTGCACCCTTCTTCAAAATCGAAGGAAAATGGCATTTCGAATAAAGCGCCTAAAAATTACGAAAATGCCCTCCGGAAAAATTCGACCAAATTTCCTACTAAATCAGCCATTGCTAGACTTCATCGTTGGTGGAGAGTACCCTAAGGCCGAATCTGTGATCCATCGCATTCAAAATCCATGAAAAATGGACTTTCCATAAAATCGCCCGAAATCGGTGATGGTACCCCTTTGGAAACTGGCAAAAATTGCCCCGGAAGTTTTTCGCCCGAAACGCTGTTTGGTAGACTTATCCATCCCTAAAGAGTAGCCCTAGGCTGAATCCGTGATCTACACCCTTCAAAATCGAAGGAAAATGGCCTTTCGAAAAAAGCGACTAAAAATTACGAAAATGACCTCCGGAAAAATTCGACCAAATTTCCGCCTAAATCGGCCATTGCTAGACTTCATCATTGGTGGAGAGTACCCTAAGGAAGAATCTGTGATCCATCGCATTCAAAATCCAAGGAAAATGGACTTTCCATAAAATCGCCCGAAATCGGTGATGGTACCCCTTTGGAAACCGGCAAAAATTGCCCCTGAAGTTTTTCGCCCGAAACGCTGTTTAGTAGACTTATTCATCCCTAAAGAATAGCATCAGGCTGAATCCGTGATCTGCACCCTTCAAAATCGAAGGAAAATGGCCTTTCGAAAAAAGCGCCTAAAAATTATGAAAATGCACTCAGGAAAAATTCGACTAAATTTCCGCATAAATCGGCCATTGTTAGACTTCATCGTTGGTGGAGAGTACCCTAAGGCCGAATCTATGATCCATCGCATTCAAAGTCCAAGGAAAATGGACTTTCCATAAAATCGCCCGAAATCGGTGATGGTACACCTTTGTAAACTGGCAAAAATTGCCCCGGAAGTTTTTCGCCCGAAAGGCTGTTTGGTAGACTTATCCATCCCTAAAGAGTAGCCTCAGGCTGAATCCGTGATATGCACCCTTCAAAATTGAACGAAAATGCCCTTTCGAAAAAAGCGCCTAAAAATTACGAAAATGCCGTCCGGAAAAATTCGACCAAATTTCCGCATAAATCGGCCATTGCTAGACTTCATCGTTGGTGGAGAGTACCCTAAGGCCGAATCTGTGATCCATCGCATTCAAAATCCAAGGAAAATGGACTTTCCATAAAATCGCCCGAAATCGGTGATGGTACCCCTTTGGAAACTGGCAAAAACTGCCCCGGAAGTTTTTCGCCCGAAACGC
This sequence comes from Linum tenue, assembly GCA_946122785.1. Classification (NCBI taxonomy): domain Eukaryota; kingdom Viridiplantae; phylum Streptophyta; class Magnoliopsida; order Malpighiales; family Linaceae; genus Linum; species Linum tenue. The sequence goes on along the minus strand of CAMGYJ010000008.1, from coordinate 84,632,976 downwards.
TGTTTAGTATACTTATGCATCCCTTAAGAATAGCATCTGAATCCGTGATCTGCACCCTTCAAAATCGAAGGAAAATGGCCTTTCGAAAAAAGCGCCTAAAAATTTAAGAAAATGCCCTCAGGAAAAATTCGACCAAATTTCCGCCTAAATCGGTTATTGCTAGACTTCATCGTTGGTGGAGAGTACCCTAAGGCCGAATATGTGATCCATCGCATTCAAAATCCAAGGAAAATGGACTTTCCATAAAATCGCCCGAAATCGGTGAAGGTACCCCTTTGGAAACTGGCAAAAATTGCCCCGTAAAATTTTCACCCGAAACGCTGTTTAGTAGACTTATGCATCCCTAAAGAATAGCCTCAGGCTGAATCCGTGATCTGCACCCTTCAAAATCAAAGGAAAATGGCTTTTCGAAAAAAGCGCCTAAAAATTACGAAAATGCCCTATGGAAAAATTCGACCAAATTTCCGCCTAAATCGGCCATTGCTAGACTTCATCGTTGGTGGAGAGTACCCTAAGACCAAATCTGTGATCCATCGCATTCAAAATCCAAGGAAAATGGACTTTCCATAAAATCGCCCGAAATCGGTGATGGTACCCCTTTGGAAACTGGCAAAAATTGACCCGGAAGTTTTTCGCCCGAAACGCTGTTTATTAGACTTATCCATCCCTAAAGAGTAGCCTCAGGCTGAATCCGTGATGTGCACCCTTCAAAATCGAAGGAAAATGACCTTTCGAAAAAAGCGCCTAAAAATTTAAGAAAATGCCCTCAGGAAAAATTCGACCAAATTTCCGCCTAAATCGGTTATTGCTAGACTTCATCGTTGGTGGAGAGTACCCTAAGGCCGAATATGTGATCCATCGCATTCAAAATCCAAGGAAAATGGACTTTCCATAAAATCGCCCGAAATCGGTGAAGGTACCCCTTTGGAAACTGGCAAAAACTGCCCCGGAAGTTTTTCGCCCGAAACGCTGTTTAGTATACTTATGCATCCCTAAAGAATAGCCTCAGGCTGAATCCGTGATCGGCACCCTTCAAAATCGAAGGACAATGGCCTTTCGAAAAAAGCACCTAAAAATTACGAAAATGCCCTCCGGAAAAATTCCACCAAATTTCCGCCTAAATCAGCCATTGCTAGACTTCATCATTGGTGGAGAGTACCCTAAGGCCAAATCTGTGATCCATCGCATTCAAAATCCAAGGAAAATGGACTTTCCATAAAAGCGCACGAAATCGGTGATGGTACCCCTCTGGAAACCGGCAAAAATTGCTCCGAAAGTTTTTCGCACGAAACGCTGTTTAGTAGACTTATTCATCCCTAAAGAGTAGCATCAGGCTGAATCCGTGATCTGCACCCTTCAAAATCGAAGGAAAATGGCCTTTCGAAAAAAGCGCCTAAAAATTTACGAAAATGCCCTCAGGAAAAATTCGACCAAATTTCCGCCTAAATCGGTTATTGCTAGACTTCATCGTTGGTGGAGAGTACCCTAAGGCCGAATATGTGATCCATCGCATTCAAAATCCAAGGAAAATGGACTTTCCATAAAATCGCCAAAATCGGTGAAGGTACCCCTTTGGAAACTGGCAAAAATTGCCCCGTAAATTTTTCACCCGAAACGCTCTTTAGTAGACTTATGCATCCCTAAAGAATAGTCCTAGGTTGAATCCGTGATCTGCACCCTTCAAAATCGAAGGAAAATGGCTTTTCGAAAAAAGCGCCTAAAAATTACGAAAATGCCGTCTGGAAAAATTCGACCAAATTTCTGCCTAAATCTGCCATTGCTAGACTTCATCGTTGGTGGAGAGTACCCTAAGACCAAATCTGTGATCCATCGCATTCAAAATCCAAAGAAAATGGACTTTCCATAAAATCGCCCAAAATCGGCGATGGTACCCTTTGGAAACTGGCAAAAATTGACCCGGAAGTTTTTCGCCCGAAACGCTGTTTAGTAGACTTATCCATCCCTAAAGAGTAGCCTCAGGCTGAATCCGTGATCTGCACCCTTCAAAATCGAAGGAAAATGACCTTTCGAAAAAAGCGCCTAAAAATTACGAAAATGCCCTCCAGGAAAATTCGACCAAATTTCCTACTAAATCAGCCATTGCTAGACTTCATCGTTGGTGGAGAGTACCCTAAGGCCGAATCTGTGATCCATCGCATTCAAAATCCAAGGAAAATGGACATTCCATAAAATCGCCCGAAATCGGTGATGGTACCCCTTTGGAAACTGGCAAAAATTGCCCCGGAAGCTTTTCGCCCGAAACGCTGTTTGGTAGACTTATCCATCCCTAAAGAGTAGCCCTAGGCTGAATCCGTGATCTGCACCCTTCAAAATGGAAGGAAAATGGCCTTTCGAAAAAAGCGACTAAAAATTACGAAAATGACCTCCGGAAAAATTCGACCAAATTTCCTCCTAAATCGGCCATTGGTAGACTTCATCGTTGGTGGAGAGTACCCTAAGGCCGAATCTGTGATCCATCGCATTCAAAATCCAAAGAAAATGGACTATCCATAAAATCGCCCGAAATCGGTGATGGTACCCCTTTGGAAACCGGCAAATATTGCCCCTGAAGTTTTTCGCCCGAAACGCTGTTTAGTAGACTTATTCATCCCTAAAGAATAGCATCAGGCTGAATCCGTGATCTGCACCCTTCAAAATCGAAGGAAAATGGCCTTTCGAAAAAAGCGCCTAAAAATTATGAAAATGCCCTCAGGAAAAATTCGACCAAATTTCCACCTAAATCGGCCATTGCTAGACTTCATCGTTGGTGGAGAGTACCCTAAGGCCGAATCTATGATCCATCGCATTCAAAATCCAAGGAAAATGGACTTTCCATAAAATATCCCGAAATCGGTGATGGTACACCTTTGTAAACTGGCAAAAATTGCCCCGGAAGTTTTTCGCCCGAAAGGCTGTTTGGTAGACTTATCCATCCCTAAAGTGTAGCCTCAGGCTGAATCCGTGATCTGCACCCTTCAAAATCGAACGAAAATGCCCTTTCGAAAAAAGCGCCTAAAAATTACGAAAATGCCGTCTAGAAAAATTCGACCAAATTTCCGCATAAATCGGCCTTTGCTAGACTTCATCGTTGGTGGAGAGTACCCTAAGGCCGAATCTGTGATCCATCGCATTCAAAATCCAAGGAAAATGGACTTTCCATTAAATCGCCCGAAATCGGTGATGGTACCCCTTTGGAAACTGGCAAAAACTGCCCCGGAAGTTTTTTGTCCGAAACGCTGTTTTGTAGACTTATCCATCCCTAAAGAGAAGCCTCATGTTGAATCCGTGATCGGCACCCTCCAAAATCGAAGGAAAATGGCCTTTCGAAAAAAGCACTTAAAAATTACGAAAATGCCCTCCAGAAAAATTCCACCAAATTTCCGCCTAAATCGGCCATTGCTAGACTTCATCATTGGTGGAGAGTACCCTAAGGCCAAATCTGTGATCCATCGCATTCAAAATCCAAGGAAAATGGACTTTCCATAAAATCGCCCGAAATCGGTGATGATACCCCTTTGGAAACTGTCAAAAATTGCCCTGGAAGGTTTTCGCCCGAAGCGCTGTTTGGTAGACTTATCCATCCCTAAAGAGTAACCTCAGGCTGAATCTGTGATCTGAACTCTTCAAAATCGAAGGAAAATGGCCTTTCGAAAAAAGCGCCTAAAAATTACGAAAATGCCCTCCAGAAAAATTCGACCAAATTTCCGCCTAAATCGGCCATTGCTAGACTTCATCGTTGGTGGAGATTACCCTAAGGCCGAATCTGTGATCCATCGCATTCAAAATCCAAGGAAAATGGACTTTCCATAAAATCGCCCGAAATCGGTGATGGTACCCCTTTGGAAACTGGCAAAAATTGCCACAGAAGTTTTTCGCCCGAAACGCTGTTTGGTAGACTTATCCATCCCTAAAGAGTAGCCTGAGGCTGAATCCGTGATCTGCACCCTTTAAAATCGAAGGAAAATATTCTTTCGAAAAAAGCGCCTAAAAATTACGAAAATGCCCTCCTGAAAAATTGGACCAAATTTCCTCCTAAATCGGCCATTGGTAGACTCCATCGTTGGTGGAGAGTACCCTAAAGCCGAATATGTGATCCATCGCATTCAAAATCCAAGGAAAATGGACTTTCCATAAAATCGCCCGAAATCGGTGGTGGTACCCCTTTGGAATCTGCAAAAAATGGACCCGGAATAAATTCGCACAAATCGGCGCTTAATGGACTGAAAATGGCATTTTGGAAAAATCGCCCAAAATCTGTGATGGTACCCCTTTGAAATTTGCCAAAAATGGACCCGGATTAAATTTGCCCAAATCTGCGCTTAATAGACTAAATTGTCATTGAGGAATAGTCTCGGGCCAAATCCGTGATCTGTAGCCTTCAAAATCAAAAGAATATGGCGTTTCGTCGCCCAAAAATTAACGAAAAATGTCATCCGAAAATAATTTGGCCCAAATCCGTGCTTAATGGACTTATCATCCGTGGAGAATAGGATCAATAGATTTCATTAACGGTGGAGAATAGCCTAGGCCTGATTCCGTTATCAGCAGCCTCCAGAATCGAAAGAAAATGGCATTTTGGAAAAATCGCCAAAAATCTGTGATGGTACCCCTTTGGAATCTGCCAAAAATGAACTCGGAATAAATTATCCCTAATCGGCGCTTATGGACTTAATCATCATTGAGGAACTGCCTCAGGCCAAATCCGTGATCTGTAGCATTCAAAATTCAAAGAAATGGCATTTCGTCGCCCAAAAAATTACGAAAATTCCATCCGAAAATAAATTGGCCCAAATCGGTGCTTAATAGACTTATCAACCGTGGAGAATAGGATCTATGGATTTCATTATTGGTGGAGAATAGCCTCGGCCCGAATCCGTGATCTGCAGCCTCCAGAATCGAAAGAAAATAACATTTCGGAAAAATCGCCAAAAATCTGTGATGTTACCCCTTTGGAATCTCTGAAAAATGGACCCGGAATAAATTCGGCCAAATTGGCGCTTAATGGACTTAATCATCGTTGAAGAATAGTCTCAGGCCGAATCCGTGATCTGTAGCCTTCAATATCCAAAGAATATGACATTTCGTGGACAAAAAAATTACGAAAATGGCATCCGAAAATAAATTGGCCCAAATCGGAGCTTAATGGACTTATCATTCGTGGGGAATAGGATCAATAGACTTCATTATCTGTGGAGAATAGTCTCGCCCTGATTCAGTGATCTGCTGTCTCCAGAATTGAAAGAAAATGACATTTCGGAAAAATCGCTCGAAATCTGTGATGGAATCTGCAAAATATGGACCCGGAATAAATTCGCCCAAATCTGGTCTTAATGGACTTAATCATCATTGAGGAATAGTCTCAGGCAAAATCCGTGATCTGTAGCCTTCAAAATCCGAAGAAAATGGCTTTTCGTCGCAAAAATCAATACGAAAATGTCATCTGAAAATAATTAGTCACAAATCGATGCTTAATGGACTTATCATTTGTGGAGAATAGGATCAATAGACAACATTATCGGTGGAGAATAGTCTCGACCTGATTTCGTGATCTGCAGCCTCCATAATCAAAAGAAAATGGCATTTTGGAAAAATCGCCCGAAATCTGTGATGGTACCCCTTTGGAATATGCAAAAAATGGACCCGGATTAAATTTGCCCAAATCGGGGCTTAATGGACTTAATCATCATTGAGGAATAGCCTCAGGCCAAATCCGTGATCTGTAGCCTTCAAAATCCAAAGAATATGGCGTTTCGTCGCCCAAAAATTTACGAAAATGCCATCCGAAAATAATTTGGCCCAAATCTGTGCTTAATGGACTTATCGTCCATGGGGAATATGATCAATAGATTTCATTATCGGTGGAGAATAGCCTAGGCCTGATTCCGTTATCAACAGCCTCCAGAATCGAAAGAAAATGGCATTTCGTAAAAATCGCATGAAATCTGTGATGGTACCCCTTTGGAATCTGTCAAAAATGATCTCGGAATAAATTATCCCTAATCAGCGCTTATGGACTTAATCATAATTGAGAAATAGCCTCAAGCCAAATCCGTGATCTGTAGCCTTCAAAATCCAAAGAAAATGGCATTTCGTCGCCCAAAAAATTACGAAAATGCCATACGAAATTAAATTGGTGCAAATCGGTGCTTAATGGACTTATCAACCGTGGAGAATAGGATCTATGGATTTCATTATCGGTGGAGAATAGCCTCAGCCCGAATCCGTGATCTGCAGCCTCCAGAATTGAAAGAAAATGACATTTCGGAAAAATCGCCAAAAATCTATGATGGTACCCCTTTGGAATCTGCGAAAAATGGACCCGGAATAAATTCGCCCCGACTGGCGCTTAATGGAATTAATCATCGTTGAAGAATAGCCTCAGGCCGAATCCGTGATCTTTAGCCTTCAAAATCCAAAGAAAATGACATTTCGTCGCCCAAAAAATTACGAAAATGCCATTCGAAAATTAATTGGGAAAATTCGGAGCTTAATGGACTTATCATCCGTGGGGAATAGGATCAATAGATTTCATTATCGGTGGAGAATAGCCTAGGCCTGATTCCGTTATCAGCAGCCTCCAGCATCGAAAGAAAATGGCATTTCGTTAAAATCGCATGAAATCTGTGATGGTATCCCTTTTGAATCTGCCAAAAATGGACTCAGAATAAATTTTCCCTAATCGCCGCTTAATGGACTTAATCATCATTGAGGAATAGCCTCAGGCCAAATCCGTGATCTTTAGCATTCAAAATCCGAAGAAAATGGCATTTCGTCGCCCAAAAAATTACGAAAATGTCATCCGAAAATAAATTGGCCCAAATCGGTGCTTAATGGGCTTATCATCCGTGGAGAATAGGATCTATGGATTTCATTATCGGTGGAGAATAGCCTCGGCCCGAATCCGTGATCTGCAGCCTAAAAAATCGAAAGAAAATGGCATTTCGGAAAAATCGCCAAAAATATGTGATAGTACTCCTTTGGAATCTGCGAAAATGGACCCGGAATAAATTCGCCGAAATTGGCGCTTAATGGACTTAATCATCATTGAAGAATAGCCTCAGGCCGAATCCGTGATCTGTAGCCTTCAATATCCAAAGAAAATGGCATTTTGACGCCTAAAAAATTACGAAAATGCCATCCGAAAATAAATTGGCCTAAATCAGAGCTTAATGGATTATCATCCGTGGGGAATAGGATCAATAGACTTCATTATCGGTGGAGAATAGACTCGGCCTGATTCAGTAATCTGCAGTCTCCAGAATCGAAAGAAAATGACATTTCGGAATAATCTTTCGAAATCTGTGATGGTACACCTTTGGAATATGCATAAAATGGACTCTGAATAAATTCGCCCAAATCGGGGCTTAATGGACTTAATCATCATTGAAGAATAGCATCAGGCCAAATCCGTGATTTGTAGCCTTCAAAATCCAAAGAAAATGGGTTTTCGTCGCAAAAAACAATACGAAAATGCCATCCGAAAATAATTAGTAACAAATCGATGCTTAATGGACTTATCGTGTGTGGAGAATAGGATCAATAGACAACATTATCGATGGAGAATAGCCTCGGCCTGATTCCGTGATCTGCAGCCTCCATAATCGAAAGAAAATGACATTTTGGAAAAATCGCACGAAATCTGTGATGGTACCCCTTTGGAATCTGCCAAAAATGGACCCGAAATAAATTCGCCCAAATCGGCGCTTAATGGACTTAATCATCATTGAGGAATAGCCTCGGGCCAAATCTGTGATCTGTAGCCTTCAAAATCCAAAGAAAATGGCCTTTCGTCGCCCAAAAAATTTAGAAAATGGTATCCGAAAACAATTTGGCCCAAATCGGTGCTTAATGGACTTACTATCCTTGGAGAATCGGATCTATAGACTTCATTATCAGTGGAGAATTGCCTCCGCCTGATTCCGTGATTTGCATCCTCCAGAATCGAAAGAAAATGGCATTTTGGAAATATCGCCCATAATCTGTGATGGTACCCCTTTCGAATTTGCCAAAAATAGACCCGGAATAAATTCGCCCAAATCGGCGCTTAACGGACTTAATCATCATTGAGGAATAGCCTCAGGCCAAATCCGTGATATGTAGCCTTCAAAATCCAAAGATAATGGCCTTCCATCGCCCAAAAAATTACGAAAAATGTTATCCGAAAACAATTTGGCCCAAATAGGTGTTTAATGGACTTATCATCCGTGGAATATAGGATCAATAGACTTCATTATCGGTTGATAATAGCCTCAGCCTGATTCCTTGATTTGCAACCTCCAAAATCGAAAGAAAATGACATTTCGAAAAAATTGCTCGAAATTAGTAATGGTACCCCTTTGGAATTTGCCTAAAATAGACCAGGATTAAATTCGCCCATATCGGCGCTTAATGGACTTAATCATCATTGAAGAATAGCCTTAGGGCGAAAACGTAATCTGTAGCCTTCAAAATCGGACGGAATTGGCCTTTCGTCTCCCAAAAAATTATGAAAAAATGCCATCCGAAAATAATTTGGCCCAAATCGGTGCTTAATGGACTTATCATCCGTGGAGAATAGGATCAATAGACTTCATTATCGGTGGAGAATAGCCTCGGCCTGATTTCGTAATCTGCAGCCACCAGAATCGAAAGAAAATAGCATTTCGTCAAAATCGCTCGAAATCTGTGATGGTACCCCTTTGGAATCTGCCAAAATGGGACAGGAATAAATTCTTCCAAATTGCCGCTTAATGGACTTAATCATCATTGAAGAATAGCATCACGTCGAATCCGTAATCTGTAGCCTCCAAAATACACAGAAAATGGTCTTCCCTCGCCAAAAAAATTTCGAAAAATGCCATCTGAAAATAATTTGGCCCAAATCGGTGCTTAATGGACTTATCAACCTTGGAAAATAGGATCAATAGTCTTCATTATCGGTGGATAATAGCCTCGGCCTGATTCCATGATTTGCAACCTGAAGAATCGAAAGAAAATAGCATTTCGGAAAAATCTCCCGAAATCTATGATGGTAACCTTTGGTATCTGCCAAAAATGGGTCCGGAATAAATTCGCACTAATCGGTGCTTAATGGACTTAATCATCATTGAAGAACAGCCTCAGGCCGAATCCGTGATCTGTAGCCTTCAATATCCAAAGAAAATGGCCTTTCGTCGCCCAAGAAATTACGAAAATGCCATCCGAAAATAAATTGGCCCAAATCGATGCTTAACGGACTTATCATCCGTGGAGAATAGGATCAATAGACTTCATTATCGGTGGAGAATAGCCTCGGCCTGATTCCATTATCTGTAGCCTCCAGAATCGAAAGAAAATGGCATTTCGGATAAATCGCCCGAAATCTGTGATGGTACCCCCTTTGGAATCTGCCAAAAATTGACCCGGAATAAATTCGCCCAAATCGGTGCTTAATGGACTCAATCATCGTTGGAGAATAGCCTCAGGCATAATCCGTGATCTGTAGCCTTCAATATCCGAAGAAAATGGTCTTTCGTCGCCCAAGAAATTACGAAAATGCCATCCGAAAATAAATTGTCCCAAGTCGATGCTTAACGGACTTATCATCCGTGGAGAATAGGATCAATAGACTTCATTATCGGTGGAGAATAGCCTCGGCCTGATTCCGTGATCTGTAGCCTCCAGAATCGAAAGAAAATGGCATTTCAGATAAATCGCCCGAAATCTGAGATGGTACCCCTTTGGAATATGCCAAAAATTGACCCGGAATAAATCCGCCCAAATAGGTGCTTAATGGACTCAATCATCGTTGGACAATAGCCTCAGTTGAATCCGTGATCTGTAGCCTTCAATATCCAAAGAAAATGGCATTTTGTTGCCCAAGAAATTACGAAAATGCCATCCGAAAATAAATTGGCCCAAATCGATGCTTAACGGACTTATCATCCGTGGAGAATAGGATCAATAGACTTCATTATCAGTGGAGAATAGCCTCGGATTGATTCCGTGATCTGTAGCCTCCAGAATCGAAAGAAAATGGCATTTCGGATAAATCGCCAGAAATCTGTGATGGTACCCCCTTTCGAATCTGCCAAAAATTGACCCAGAATAAATCCGCCCAAATTGGTGCTTAATGGACTCAATCATCGTTGGAGAATAGCCTCAGGCCGAATCCGTGATCTGTAGCCTTCAATATCCAAAGAAAATAGCATTTCGTCGCCCAAGAAATTACGAAAATGTCATCCGAAAATAAATTTGTCCAAATCGATGCTTAACGGACTTATCATCTGTGGAGAATAGGATCAATAGACTTCATTATCGGTGGAGAATAGCCTCGGCCTGATTCCGTGATTTGTAGCCTCCAGAATCGAAAGAAAATGGCATTTCGGATAAATCGCCCGAAATCTGTGATGATACCCCTTTGGAATCTGCCAAAAATGGACCCGGAATAAATCCGCCCAAATCGGTGCTTAATGGACTCAATCATCGTTGGAGAATAGCCTCAGGCCGAATCCGTGATCTGTAGCCTTCAATATCCAAAGAAAATGGCCTTTCGTCGTCCAACAAATTACGAAAATGGCATCCGAAAATAAATTGGCCCAAATCGATGCTTAACGGACTTATCATCCGTGGAGAATAGAACCAATAGACGATATTATCGATGGAGAATAGCCTCGGCCTGATTCCGTGATCTGTAGCCTCCAGAATCGAAAGAAAATGGCATTTCGGATAAATCGCCCGAAATCTGTGATGGTACCCCTTTGGAATCTGCAAAAAATTGACCCGGAATAAATCCGCCCAAATCGGTGCTTAATGGACTCAATCATCGTTGGAGAATAGCCTCAGGCCGAATCCGTGATCTGTAGCCTTCAATATCCAAAGAAAATGGCATTTCGTCACCCAAGAAATTACGAAAATGCCATCGGAAAATAAATTGGCCCAAATCGATGCTTAACGGACTTATCATCGGTGGAGAATAGGATCAATAGACTTCATTATCGATGGAGAATAGCCTCGACCTGATTCCGTGATCTGTAGCCTCCAGAATAAGAAAAAAATGGCATTTCAGATAAATCGCCCGAAATCTGTGATGCCCTTTGGAATCTGCCAAAAATTGACCCGGAATAAATCCGCCCAAATCGGTGCTTAATGGACTCAATCATCGTTGGAGAATAGCCTCTGGCCGAATCTGTGATCTGTAGCCTTCAATATCCAAAGAAAATAGCATTTCGTCGCCCAAGAAATTATGAAAATGCCATCCGAAAATAAATTGGCCCAAATCGATGCTTAACGGACTTATCATCCGTGGAGAATAGGATCAATAGACTTCATTATCGGTGGAGAATAGCCTCGGCCTGATTCCGTGATCTGTAGCCTCTAGAATCGAAAGAAAATGGCATTTCGGTTAAATCGCCCGAAATCTGTGATGGTACCCCTTTGGAATCTGCCAAAAATTGACCCGGAATAAATCCGCCCAAATCGGTGGTTAATGGACTCAATCATCGTTGGAGAATAGCCTCAGGCCGAATCCGTGATCTGTAGCCTTCAATATCCAAAGAAAATGACATTTCGTCGCACAAGAAATTACGAAAATGCCATCGGAAAATAAATTGGCCCAAATCGATGCTTAACGGACTTATCATCCGTGGAGAATAGGATCAATAGACTTCATTATCGGTGGAGAATAGCCTCGGCCTGATTCCGTGATCTGTAGCCTCCAGAATCGAAAGAAAATGGCATTTCGGATAAATCGCCCGAAATCTGTGATGGTACCCCTTTGGAATCTGCCAAAAATTGACCCGAAATAGATCCGCCCAAATCGGTTCTTAATGGACTCCATCATCGTTGGAGAATAGCCTCTGGCTGAATCCGTGATCTGTAGCCTTCAATATCCAAAGAAAATGGCCTTTCGTCGCCCAAGAAATTACGAAACTGCCGTCCGAAAACAAATTTGCCCAAATCGATGCTTAACGGACTTATCATCCGTGGAGAATAGGATAAATAGACTTCATTATCGGTGGAGAATAGCCTCGGCCTGATTTCGTGATCTGCAGCCACCAGAATCGAAAGAAAATTGCATTTCGTAGAAATCGCTCGAAATCTATGATTGTTACCCCTTTGGAATCTGGCAACAATGGGACAGGAATAAATTCGCCTAAATCGGCGCTTAATGGACTTATCATCATTATGAATAGCCTCAGGCCGAATCCGTAATCTGTAGCTTTCAAAATCAAAACATAATGGCCTTCCATCGTCCAAAAAATTACGAAAAATGTTATCCTAAAACAATTTGGCGCAAATAGGTGTTTAATGGACTTATCATCCGTAGAATATAGGATCAATAGACTTCATTATCGGTTGATAATAGCCTCAGCTTGATTCCGTGATTTGCAACCTCCAAAATCGAAAGAAAATGACATTTCGAAAAAATTGCTCGAAATTAGTAATGGTACCCCTTTGGAATTTGCCTAAAATAGACCAGGATTAAATTCGCCCATATCGGGGCTAAATAGACTTAATCATCATTGAAGAATAGCCTTAGGGCGAAAACATAATCTGTAGCCTTCAAAATCGGACGGAATTGGCCTTTCGTCTCCCAAAAAATTACGAAAAAATGCCATCCGAAAATAATTTGGCCCAAATCGGTGCTTAATGGACTTATCATCCGTGGAGAATAGGATCAATAGACTTCATTATCGGTGGAGAATAGCCTCGGCCTGATTTCGTAATCTGCAGCCACCAGAATCGAAAGAAAATAGCATTTCGTCAAAATCGCTCGAAATCTGTGATGGTACCCCGTTGGAATCTGCCAAAAATGGGACAGGAATAAATTCTTCCAAATTGGCGCTTAATGGACTTAATCATCATTGAAGAATAGCATCAGGTCGAATCCGTAATATGTAGCCTCCAAAATCCACAGAAAATGGTCTTCCCTCGCCAAAAAAATTACAAAAAATGCCATCTGAAAATAATTTGGCCCAAATCGGTGCTTAATGGACTTATCAACCTTGGAAAATAGGATCAATAGTCTTCATTATCGGTGGATAATAGCCTCGGCCTGATTCCGTGATTTGCAACCTGAAGAATCGAAAGAAAATAGCATTTCAGAAAAATCTCCCGAAATCTATGATGGTACCCCTTTGGAATCTGCCAAAATTGGGACCGGAATAAATTCGCACTAATCTGCGCTTAATGGACTTAATCATCATTGAAGAACATCCTCAGGCCGAATCCGTGATCTGTAGCCTTCAATATCCAAAGAAATTGGCCTTTCGTCGCCCAAGAAATTACGAAAATGCCATCCGAAAATAAATTGGCCCAAATCGATGCTTAACGGACTTATCATCCATGGAGAATAGGATCAATAGACTTCATTATCGGTGGAGAATAGCCTCGGCCTGATTCCATGATCTGTAGCCTCCAGAATCGAAAGAAAATGGCATTCCGGATAAATCGCCCGAAATCTGTGATGGTACGTACCCCCTTTGGAATCTGGCAAAAATTGACCCGGAATAAATCCGCCCAAATCGGTGCTTAATGGACTCAATCATCTTTGGAGAATAGCCTCAGGCCTAATCCGTGAACGGTAGCCTTCAATATCCGAAGAAAATGGCTTTTCGTCGCCCAAGAAATTACGAAAATGCCATCCGAAAATAAATTTGTCCAAATCGATGCTTAACGGATTTATCATCCGTGGAGAATAGGATCAATAGACTTCATTATCGGTGGAGAATAGCCTCGGCCTGATTCCGTGATCTGTAGCCTCTAGAATCGAAAGAAAATGGCATTTCGGTTAAATCGGCTGAAATCTGTGATAGTACGCCTTTGGAATCTGCCAAAAATTGACCCGGAATAAATCCGCCCAAATCGGTGGTTAATGGAATCAATCATCGTTGGAGAATAGCCTCAGGCCGAATCCGTGATCTGTAGCCTTCAATACCCAAAGAAAATGACATTTCGTCGCCCAAGAAATTACGAAAATGCCATCGGAAAATAAATTGGCCCAAATCGATGCTTAACGGACTTATCATCCGTGGAGAATAGGATCAATAGACTTCATTATCGGTGGAGAATAGCCTCGGCCTGATTCTGTGATCTGTAGCCTCCAGAATCGAAAGAAAATTGCATTTCGGATAAATCGCCCGAAATCTGTGATGGTACCCCTTTGGAATCTGCCAAAAATTGACCCGAAATAGATCCTCCCAAATCGGTTCTTAATGGACTCAATCATCGTTGGAGAATAGCCTCAGGCTGAATCCGTGATCTGTAGCCTTCAATATCCAAAGAAAATGGCCTTTCGTCGCCCAAGAAATTACGAAACTGCCATCCGAAAATAAATTTGCCCAAATCGATGCTTAACGGACTTATCATCCGTGGAGAATAGGATAAATAGACTTCATTATCGGTGGAGAATAGCCTCGGCCTGATTTCGTGATCTGCAGCCACCAGAATCGAAAGAAAATTGCATTTCGTAAAAATCGCTCGAAATCTGTGATTGTTACCCCTTTGGAATCTGGCAACAATGGGACAGGAATAAATTCGCCTAAATCGGCGCTTAATGGACTTATCATCATTATGAATAGCCTCAGGCCGAATCCGTAATCTGTAGCTTTCAAAATCAAAAGATAATGGCCTTCCATCGTCCAAAAAATTACGAAAAATGTTATCCGAAAACAATTTGGCCCAAATAGGTGTTTAATGGACTTATCATCCGTGGAGAATAGGATCAATAGACTTCATTATCGGTGGAGAATAACCTCGGCCTGATTTCGTAATCTGCAGCCACCAGAATCGAAAGAAAATAGCATTTCGTCAAAATCGCTCGAAATCTGTGATGGTACCCCGTTGGAATCTGCCAAAAATGGGACAGGAATAAATTCTTCCAAATTGGCGCTTAATGGACTTAATCATCATTGAAGAATAGCATCAGGTCGAATCCGTAATATGTAGCCTCCAAAATCCACAGAAAATGGTCTTCCCTCGCCAAAAAAATTACAAAAATGCCATCTGAAAATAATTTGGCCCAAATCGGTGCTTAATGGACTTATCAACCTTGGAAAATAGGATCAATAGTCTTCATTATCGGTGGATAATAGCCTCGGCCTGATTCTGTGATTTGCAACCTGAAGAATCGAAAGAAAATAGCATTTCGGAAAAATCTCCCGAAATCTATGATGGTACCCCTTTGGAATCTGCCAAAATTGGGACCGGAATAAATTCGCACTAATCTGCGCTTAATGGACTTAATCATCATTGAAGAACATCCTCAGGCCGAATCCGTGATCTGTAGCCTTCAATATCCAAAGAAATTGGCCTTTCGTCGCCCAAGAAATTACGAAAATGCCATCCGAAAATAAATTGGCCCAAATCGATGCTTAACGGACTTATCATCCGTGGAGAATAGGATCAATAGACTTCATTATCGGTGGAGAATAGACTCGGCCTTATTCCATGATATGTAGCCTCCAGAATCGAAAGAAAATGGCATTTCGGATAAATCGCCCGAAATCTGTAATGGTACCCCCTTTGGAATCTGCCAAAAATTGACACGGAATAAATCCGCCCAAATCGGTGCTTAATGGACTCAATCATCGTTGGAGAATAGCCTCAGGCCTAATCCGTGATCTGTAGCCTTCAATATCCGAAGAAAATGGCCTTTCGTCGCCCAAGAAATTACGAAAATGCCATCCGAAAATAAATTGTCCCAAGTCGATGCTTAACGAACTTATCATCCGTGGAGAATAGGATCAATAGACTTCATTATCGGTGGAGAATAGCCTCGGCCTGATTCCGTGATCTGTAGCCTCCAGAATCGAAAGAAAATGGCATTTCAGATAAATCGCCCGAAATCTGTGATGGTACCCCTTTGGAATATGCCAAAAATTGACCCGGAATAAATCCGCCCAAATAGGTGCTTAATGGACTCAATCATCGTTGGAGAATAGCCTCAGTTGAATCCATGATCTGTAGCCTTCAATATCCAAAGAAAATGGCCTTTCGTTGCCCAAGAAATTACGAAAATGCCATCCGAAAATAAATTGGCCCAAATCGATGCTTAACGGACTTATCATCCGTGGAGAATAGGATCAATAGACTTCATTATCAGTGGAGAATAGCCTCGGACTGATTCCGTGATCTGTAGCCTCCAGAATCGAAAGAAAATGGCATTTCGGATAAATCACCCGAAATCTGTGATGGTACCCCTTTCGAATCTGCCAAAAATTGACCCAGAATAAATCCGCCCAAATTGGTGCTTAATGGACTCAATCATCGTTGGAGAATAGCCTCAGGCCGAATCCGTGATCTGTAGCCTTCAATATCCAAAGAAAATAACATTTCGTCGCCCAAGAAATTACGAAAATGCCATCAGAAAATAAATTTGTCCAAATCGATGCTTAACGGACTTATCATCCGTGGAGAATAGGATCAATAGACTTCATTATCGGTGGAGGATAGTTGATGGACCGATAATTATACATGTTTTCACCCCTATTCTGAAGCCATTTGTGATGAGGAATCTCGTGTTTTAAGCCGATTTCACGCTAAGTTGTGTGTTTATGTCATATTTCAGGACCCGGCGTTGGAATCGAGACGGAGAAACGAGTTCTGGGTCGAAAGGAGCGAAGTTGGGACGAAGGAGGCTGTTGGACCAAAATACCCGGCCAAAGGAAGGAATACCCGACCGGGTATTTTCTGGCCTTGACCGGGTATTTTTCACTTCGGGCGTCCGTGAGAAACAGAAGGGGGCCCGGGCAAATGCCTTAAATCCCCGGTCGGGGATTATGAGGTCAGACCGGGGATTTTCCCCTTAAACGAAACGGGTCTGGACACCTTTAGTCGAGACTTCAAGCTAATTAAGAACCTTCCGCAGTATAACTTTCATGAAAACTGAACTTGGTAAATTGCAATCTGACTTAACTGCAGTCTAGGGGGAACCATATCCGGGTGACCTCTCTTGACTTGACAACAACCGTTTACTTGCTTTGTGTTTTTGTTTGCTTGAATTTGCACTAAAAGTTCACTGCTAGATAACGAGAATTCACCGAGTAGTCATCACATCTAGGACCCGGGTTGACAATAAAACCCAAACCCGCTATACTACGCTTTAGGAAGCGGTTACACTTGGCCATTTTCTAGAGTGACAGTAGGAGTGAGTCAAGTTTTTGGCGCCGTTGCCGGGGACGGCTAGGTTGTTGAAGAAAAGTGATTTCTGTTACTTTAGCATTTTCATTTTCGCATTGAGTGTTTGTTCCTTCCCACTTGTGCCTTCACGGGTTTGCATTGCTTGATTGTGTGCAGATAGTGCATGACCCGTAGCCAGTCGGGAGGTTTACTGCCGTTGAATCCTGAGATTGAGCGCACCTGCAAACAACTTCGGAGACAACAGCGAGCTAGACTGGCTACGGTGGAGCGCAGAGACGGCCAATTGAGCAGCGAATCCGAGGACGAGTACGAGATGGAAGGCGATCAGAACCCACCTCCTCAGAACCAGATCCTGGGGAACGACCCAAATCCCCAGGGAGCTGGGGCCCATCATCATCCACCACCACCGGGTACCACCTTGGAGTACTACTATACTCCACAGATTGCTGACATCCGCCCGGTCATCCTCTATCCCCCCATTCCTGCAAACAACTTCGAGATCAAGCCATGCTGGATTCAACTCATCACATCCTCTATCCAGTTCCATGGCTTGAAGGATGAGGAAGCCCGGGTACATCTTTCCCATTTTCTGCAGCTGACGAACGGGTTCAAGCTGAACGGTGTCCCGGATGACGCAATCCGCCTTCACCTCTTCCCCCATTCTATGGCGGGGAATGCTAAGAGGTGGTTGGAGACCCAGCCCCCACTGTCCATCACTTCTTGGGACGATCTGGCTGACAAGTTCGTGCACCGGTACTATCCGGCATCGAAGACTACAGAGATTCAGCGGGAGATCACTCACTTCCGCCAAGAGCCAGATGAGTCACTTCGTGATGCATGGGAGCGGTACATGGGATACTTCTGGCAGTGTCCCCATCATGGCTTCAGTGATGCATTCACAGTGGGGAACTTCTACAGTGCCCTCACTCCAGACAGCCAGAGGGTGATTGAGTCTCTATGCCCAGGAGGGGACATCCTTACTAAGACTCCACCCGAGTTGAACCAGATGATCAGTACCTTGGCTGCCCGAGATCATTCTTGGGGACAGAACAACAGAGGCAGGAATTCCCGGGACCGGGGTGTGCATGCTATGGAGGCCAGGTCCGGGTTAGAGCAGCAGGTGGTTGAGTTGGTGCAGTCATTGAAGCAGCCTAACAGTCTCCTTCCGGGCCGAGGTGTAGCTACGCCTCCAGTAGCTCAGTGTCAGTAGTGTGAGAGCCCGAATCACCTGGTGGAGGATTGTCAGTCTATGAGGGAGTCCTCTACTCCCCAAGAGCAGGTGGACTTCATAGCAAATGCTCGGCGCCTGGACGCATACAGCAACACCTACAATGAGGGATGGCGCCAGCATCCCAACTTTGCCTGGAGCAGCAACAACACCAAATCACCTGGTTTCCCAGCACCAGCGGGTGGTTTTCAGCAGATGCAGCCCTTCCAGGGCAGGCAGGGGCAGCCATTCCAGCAGCCCCAGCGCCAGTTTGCTCAGCCTCCAGCAGCCGCAGCCCCAGATAATCAGATGGCTGATCTGAAGAATATTTTGGCGACATTCATGACCACCAGCCAGGTGAATTTCACGAGGGTGGACCAGAGCATAGCCTCTTTGGAGGCAGGACAGAGGAACCAAGGTGCTATTCTGCAAGATTTACAGCACCAAGTCGGTGTCCTAGCGCGCCAGCTTACTGCTCGGGCCCCGGGGACTCTACCTGCCACCACCATCCCCAATCCGTGGGACCCGCACGAGCAGTTGGATGCCATCTTCACCAGGAGCGGCAGGCCTACATCGGCTGATCCTGCCCCGACCAGGCAGGAGGAACCACTACCTGTTTCAGCACTTCCAGCCGGCGATGCAGAAGTGCGGGTGGAGAAGGAGGCCCCTGCTCCCAAGCCACAACCAGTGGTTAAGGAGCACGTACCCCAGCTTCTCTTCCCCACTCGCCTTCACAAAGACAAGCTGGAGACTGAGTTTGCCAAGTTTATGGCAATGTTGAAGCAGCTCAACATCAGCGTACCATTTGTGGAGGCACTGTCGAAGATGCCCAAGTACGCGAAGTTCATGAAAGATCTCCTCACCAACAAGAAGAAACTTGGGGATCTCTCGACAGTGCTGCTGAGCGAGGAGTGTTCTGCTATCCTGCAGAACAAGCTGCCCGAAAAGTGCAAGGACCCAGGGAGTTTTACTATCCCTCTTACTATTGGCAGCATGCATGTAGGCAAGTCCTTGGCGGACCTAGGCGCTAGCATAAACGTCATGCCATATAAGTTGTTTAAGAAGCTAGACCTAGGTGAACTTAGCCCTACTAGGATGAGCATTCAGCTAGCTGACCGTTCCGTTGTGCATCCTAGGGGTATCATAGAGGATCTGCTTGTTAAAGTGGGTGCATTCACATATCCTGTTGATTTTGTTATTCTGGATATAAATGATGATGTGGATGTGCCTTTGATTTTAGGGAGACCATTTCTTGCCACCGCCAAGGCACTTATTGATGTGCATGATGGTAAACTGATCCTGCGTGCTGGGAATGAACATGCTACTTTTTCTGTGACTGATTTCGATCACTGTGCTATGATTGCTGTCACACCTGTGCATGCCATTTCTGGTCAGGTACACGAGCCTGTCGTGTATCCTTCTGCACCTCTCATTTTGCAGGACCCTCCTATCATTCCTTCGCCGCCACTCCATCCAGCTTCGCCTCCGAACAAAAAGCTCAAGGAGGAGTGGCGGCCGAAGCAGCAGGTTGCTAAGCCTGCACGGAAAAAGGGTGGAGACCACTACGAGCTGGTCCCGCCCCCTGCACCACGACCACCCTGGCCGTCCGGGTTCTCACTCGCCTGCATCTTGCCGGATGGCCAGGTCGAGCTGACCGATGATGGTGGTCGCATCCGTCCGGTGCATGGCCACAACCTGAAGCTGTACCTCAAGAGCGACGTGGATCCGCTCTTGGAGGCACCTTTTACTGCACCTCCCTGAGTATCCACCATGGGCGTCCAGCTAAAAGACGGTAAAGAAGCGCTTGTGGGGAGGAAACCCCACCACGGTTTGACTTTCTTTCTTGTGTTTTGAGTCGGATTGTAAACCGGTTTGGTTTTGGTTTGTTTTCCTTTGTTTTGGATGATGTAATATTGGGCTGACCATTGGACCTAACATATTGTGTTTGAACTCTTCTGTTCCCCTTTAGCTGTGCTTTGTTCCAGACTGGTCCTTCTCCAGTCCGCTTCACTCGACTGGTCCGCTTCCAGTCTCCTGCAGTCCGTGCGCACCGGTAACATCGTTCCCCTTTCTTTCCCTCTTCTCCATTGAGGGCAATGTCGATCTTAAGTGTGGGGGGGGGGGTGTTTATCTTTTGACTGCATTAGATTTGTTTGTGTGCTTGGAGCCTAATCCACTGTCCAAATTTTCAAATTTGAGGGCTCCAAGTACGTGTTCCTTGCAATTGCCTGCTCAGTATGCTTTGAATTGACAGTCTCTGTAGTGATTTGCAACCTAGGGAGGTAGTGTAGCACTATGGAGGATGTTGATGCATTTAAGAAGTCTCATTTCTTCTTCATATTGTGTTGGTTGATTGAGTGAATTAGTGATCTTAGGACCCTTGAATTGTGTGGTGTTGTGGACTCTCTGCCTGTCATGGACTCTTGTATCATGTTTTGAAAGAACAGGTGCTCGAAAATGTGCTTTAAAATAACGTCTCCCGTGCGAATAGGGCGAAAGGGTGTAAGGGGAGACGGGAATCCGTTCCCAATTTCCACCTACTACCTCTAGCCCCCTTACACGTCTTTCCCCCGCACGAGGCTCGAGACACCCGCTCCTGGCATGCCTGGTAAGAGCCGGGCTCCCGCAAAACCTGTGCTAGGTGGGAGTCCCCGTTTTCTGCAGAAACAGGTTGGAACCCGTGAAAAAAGAAAAAAAAAAGAAAAACAGAAAAACAAGCAAAAAGAAGAAAGAAAAGGGTTCCAACCATATTCAAAAAGAAAATCGAGCACCTTGAATTAATGTGAGTCCATGATCTTTTGTTTTTGAGAGTCTCTTCATCCACGATTCATTTGTCCTCTGTTCACTATTTGCCATGATGCCGACTCGAGACTAGTGCTCTCGCCGAAGAAGCTATAAGATGACTTGTGCGTCGGTTGACCTCGTAAGTTGCTAAATGATCTAGGAAGTCCTCTACCTACGATCGAGGTTGTTTGTCGCTATAGAGATCTGGAGAGCTGCATTGATTTGAGTTAGGTTTGCTTGGGGACAAGCAAACGGTTAAGTGTGGGGGAGTTTGATAGACCGATAATTATACATGTTTTCACCCCTATTCTGAAGCCGTTTGTGATGAGGAATCTCGTGTTTTAAGCCGATTTCACGCTAGGTTGTGTGTTTATGTCATATTTCAGGACCCGGCGTTGGAATCGAGGCGGAGAAACGAGTTCTGGGTCGAAAGGAGCGAAGTTGGGACGAAGGAGGCTGTTGGACCAAAATACCCGGCCAAAGGAAGGAATACCCGACCGGGTATTTTCTGGCCTTGACCGAGTATTTTTCACTTCGGGCGTCCGTGAGAAACAGAAGGGGGCCCGGGCAAATGCCTTAAATCCCCGGTCGGGGATTATGAGGTCAGACCGGGGATTTTCCCCTTAAACGAAACGGTGCATTCTGCAAATACCCGGTCGAAACCCGAAATACCCGACCGGGTATCGCGACCAGGCAGCTGATAAAAGGAGGAAGAAGGCCAACATTGAAGGGTTCCGAGTTTTTGAGAGAGAAAGCGATCCCTAGAGAGAGAAAGCGACGAACCAGAGTTCCCAAGTGCCATAGCTCGATCTTCATCACCATTGGAGCCCGGCTTGAGCTTGGAGAAGTGCGATTGAACGTCCAGGAGCAGAAATCCGTCTTCACAGTAAAATTTCCGCGTCTGAATCTGCTTTTGCTTCTTTCTCTATGGAGTAGTTCCCCCATTCATCTGGGTATGGGGAACCCTAGATTTGTATGCTAGGTCTGATTGTATGAACCCAAGTATAGAGTTTGTGAATTGATTATATTCGATTGAGGTTTGAATGATTGAATGACTTGAATCCTGATCAAATTCCTATTGTTTCTGCTTTGACCTAGAACGAGAATATCTGCCTAGGTTGATAAAGTACCCTTAATCGAAGGTGGCGAATTGGTGACTTTAGTCGAGGAGCCAATTCGCTATTCTGTACCGAAGTCAATTCGGTAGTGGAGGTTTGGTTCATTAGGGCCTCAATCTGTTTACTCCGGTGGAGGTTAGTCGCCCGCTAGAGACTCAGATTGAGAGGGTCTGGAGACCTTTAGTCGAGACTTCAGGCTAATTAAGAACCTTCCGAAGTATAACTTTCATGAAAACTGAACTTGGTAAATTGCAATCTGACTTAACTGCAGTCTAGGGGGAACCATATCCGGGTGACCTCTCTTGACTTGACAACAACCGTTTACTTGCTTTGTGTTTTTGTTTGCTTGAATTTGCACTAAAAGTTCACTGCTAGATAACGAGAATTCACCGAGTAGTCATCACATATAGGATCCGGGTTGACAATAAAACCCAAACCCGCTATACTACGCTTTAGGAAGTGGTTACACTTGGCCATTTCCGAAAGAAAATGGCATTTCGGATAAATCGCCCGAAATCTGTGATGGTACCCCTTTGGAATCTGTTAAAAATTGACCCGGAATAAATCCGCCCAAAACGGTGCTTAATGGACTCAATCATTGTTGGAGAATAGCCTCAGGCTGAATCCGTGATCTATAGTAGGGGTGGGCAAACGGTTCGGTAAACCCGACCCGAACCGACCCGAAACCGAAATAATGTTATTCGGTTCGGAATTCGGAAGGAAAATATGGATATTTCGGAAACCAGGGTTCTTTCAACCGAACCGAAATTCTGAATTTCCGACTGAAAAACCGAAATACTATAATTGCAACCTCCAAATGGTGGATTTTTATGTTTGTAGTTGTTTTTATACTTAAATATTTGAAATGTTATATGACCTATGTGTTGAAAAGTTTGATTTTATCATTGATGATGCATATAATTGCATATTTATTGTTTATATTAGGGGTGAAAAATAATTTAAAAGTGAGAACATACAAGTAGCCTCACAAATTCGGTTTTGTGTTAAAAACCGAACCGAATTATAATTCGGTTTAAACCGACCGAACCGAATTATAATTCGGTTCGAATTCGGTTTGAGGTTTGGGGGAATTCTAGGACCCGGTATTCATAATTTCGGTTCGGTCGAAACCGAACCGACCGAACGCCCACCCCTAATCTGTAGCCTTCAATATCCAAAGAAAATGGCCTTTCGTCGCCCAAGAAATTACGAAAATGCCATCCAAAAATAAATTGACCCAAATCGATGCTTAACGGAGTTATCATCCGTGGAGAATAGGATCAATAGACTTCATTATCGGTGGAGAATAGCCTCGGCCTGATTCCGTGGTCTGTAGCCTCCAGAATCGAAAGAAAATGGCATTTCGGATAAATCGCCCGAAATCTGTGATGGTACCCCTTTGGAATCTGCCAAAAATTGACCCGGAATAAATCCGCCCAAATCGGTGCTTAATGGACTCAATCATCATTGGAGAATAGCCTAAGGCCGAATCCGTGATCTTTAGCCTTCAATATCCAAAGAAAATGGCCTTTCGTCGCCCAAGAAATTACGAAAATCCCATCCGAAAATAAATTGGTCCAAATCGATGTTTAACGGACTTACCATCCGTGGAGAATAGGATCATAGACTTCATTATCGGTGGAGAATAGCCTCGGCCTGATTTCGCGATCTGTAGCCTCCAGAATCGAAAGAAAATGGCATTTCGGATAAATCGCCCGAAATCTGTGATGGTACCCCTTTGGAATCAGCCAAAAATTGACCCGGAATAAATCCGCCCAAATCGGTGCTTAATGGACTCAATCATCGTTGGAGAATAGCCTCAGGCCGAATCCGTGATCTGTAGCCTTCAATATCCAATGAAAATGGCCTTTCGTCGCCCAAGAAATTACGAAAATGCCATCCGAAAATAAATTGGTCCAAATCGATGTTTATCGGACTTACCATCCGTGGAGAATAGGATCAATAGACTTCATTATCGGTGGAGAATAGCCTCGGCCTGATTTCGCGATCTGTAGCCTCCAGAATCGAAAGAAAATGGCATTTCGGATAAATCGCCCGAAATCTGTGATGGTGCCCATTTGGAATCTGCCAAAAATTGACCCGGAATAAATCCGCCCAAATCGGTGCTTAATGGACTCAATCATCGTTGGAGAATAGCCTAAGGCCGAATCCGTGATCTGTAGCATTCAATATCCAAAGAAAATGGCCTTTCGTCGCCCAAGAAATTACGAAAATGCCATCCGAAAATAAATTGGCCCAAATCGATGCTTAACGGACTTATCATCCGTGGAGAATAGGATCAATAGACTTCATTATCGGTGGAGAATAGCCTCGGCCTGATTTCGTGATCTGTAGCCTCCAGAATCGAAAGAAAATGGCATTTCGGATAAATCGCCCGAAATCTGTGATGGTACCCCTTTGGAATCTGCCTAAAATTGACCCGGAATAAATCCGCCCAAATCGGTGCTTAATGGACTCAATCATCGTTGGAGAATAGCCTCAGGCCGAATCCGTGATCTGTAGCCTTCAATATCCAAAGAAAATGGCCTTTCGTCGCCCAAGAAATTACGAAAATGCCATCCGAAAATAAATTGGTCCAAATCGATGTTTAACGGACTTACCATCCGTGGAGAATAGGATCAATAGACTTCATTATCGGTGGAGAATAGCCTCGGCCTGATTTCGCGATCTGTAGCCTCCAGAATCGAAAGAAAATGGCATTTCGGATAAATCGCCCGAAATCTGTGATGGTCCCCCTTTGGAATCTGCCAAAAATTGACCCGGAATAAATCCGCCCAAATCGGTGCTTAATGGACTCAATCATCATTGGAGAATAGCCTCAGGCCGAATCCGTGATCTTTAGCCTTCAATATCCAAAGAAAATGGCCTTTTGTCTCCCAAGAAATTACGAAAATGCCATCCGAAAATAAATTTGTCCAAATCGATGTTTAACGGACTTACCATCCGTGGAGAATAGGATCAATAGAGTTCATTATCGGTGGAGAATAGCCTCGGCCTGATTTCGCGATCTGTAGCCTCCAGAATCGAAAGAAAATGGCATTTCGGATAAATCGCCCGAAATCTGTCATGGTACCCATTTGGAATCTGCCAAAAATTGACCCGGATTAATCCGCCCAAATCGGTGCTTAATGGACTCAATCATCGTTGGAGAATAGCCTCAGGCCGAATCCGTGATCTGTAGCCTTCAATATCCAAAGAAAATGGCCTTTCGTCACCCAAGAAATTACGAAAATGCCATCCGAAAATAAATTGGCCCAAATCGATGCTTAACGGACTTATCATCCGTGGAGAATAGGATCAATAGACTTCATTATCAGTGGAGAATAGCCTCGGCCTGATTTCATGATCTGTAGCCTCAAGAATCGAAAGAAAATCGCATTTCGGATAAATCGCCCGAAATCTGTGATGGTACCCCTTTGGAATCTGTTAAAAAATGACCCGGAATAAATCCGCCCAAATCGGTGCTTAATGGACTCAATCATCGTTGGAGAATAGCGTAAGGCCGAATCCGTGATGTGTAGCCTTCAATATCCAAAGAAAATGGCCTTTCGTCGCCCAAGAAATTACGAAAATGCCATCCGAAAATAAATTGGCCCAAATCGATGCTTAACGGACTTACCATCCGTGGAGAATAGGATCAATAGACTTCATTATCGGTGGAGAATAGCCTCGGCCTGATTTCGTGATCTGTAGCCTCCAGAATCGAAAGAAAATGGCATTTCGGATAAATCGCCCGAAATCTGTGATGGTACCCCTTTGGAATTTGCCAAAAATTGACCCGGAATAAATCCGCCCAAATCGGTGCTTAATGGACTCAATCATCATTGGAGAATAGCCCCAAGCCGAATCCGTGCTCTGTAGCCTTCAATATCCAAAGAAAATGGCCTTTCGTCGCCCAAGAAATTACGAAAATGTCATCCGGAAATAAATTGGCCCAAATCGATGCTTAACTGACTTATATTCTGTGGAGAATAGGATCAATAGACTTCATTATCGGTGGAGAATAGCATCGGCCTGATTCTGTGATCTGTAGCCTCCTGAATCGAAAGAAAATGGCATTTCGGATAAATCGCCCGAAATCTGTGATGGTAACCCTTTGGAATCTGTTAAAAATTGACCCGGAATAAATCCACCCAAAATGGTGCTTAATGGACTCAATCATCGTTGAAGAATAACCTCAGGCCGAATCCGTGATCTGTAGCCTTCAATATCCAAAGAAAATGGCCTTTCGTCGCCCAAGAAATTACGAAAATGCCATCCGAATATAAATTGGCCCAAATCGATGCTTAACGGACTTATCATCCGTGGAGAATAGGATCAATAGACTTCATTATCGGTGGAGAATAGCCTCGGCCTGATTTCGTGATCTGTAGCCTCCAGAATGGAAAGAAAATTGCATTTCTGATAAATCAACCGAAATCTGTGATGGTACACCTTTGGAATCTGCCAAAAATTGACCCGGAATAAATCCGCCCAAATCGGTGCTTATTGGACTCAATCATCGTTGGAGAATAGCCCCAGGCCGAATCCGTGATCTGTAGCCTTCAATATCCAAAGAAAATGGCCTTTCGTCGCCCAAGAAATTACGAAAATGCCATCCGAAAATAAATTGGCCCAAATCGATGCTTAATGGACTTATCATCCGTAGAGAATAGGATCTATAGACTTCATTATCGGTGGAGAATAGCCTCAGCCTGATTTCGTGATCTGTAGCCTCCAGAATCGAAAGAAAATGGCATTTCGAATAAATCGCCCGAAATCTGTGATGGTACCCCTTTGGAATCTGCCAAAAATTGACCCGGAATAAATCCGCCCAAATCGGTGCTTAATGGACTCAATCATCGTTGGAGAATAGCCCCAGGCCGAATCCGTGATCTGTAGCCTTCAATATCCAAAGAAAATGGCCTTTCGTCGCCCAAGAAATTACGAAAATGCCATCCGAAAATAAATTGGCCCAAATCGATGCTTAACGGACTTATCATCCGTAGAGAATAGGATCTGTAGACTTCATTATCGGTGGAGAATAGCCTCAGCCTGATTTCGTGATCTGTAGCCTCCAGAATCGAACGAAAATGGCATTTCGGATAAATCGCCCGAAATCTGTGATGGTACCCCTTTGGAATCTGCCAAAAATGGACACGGAATAAATCCGCCCAAATCGGTGCTTAATGAACTCAATCATCGTTGGAGAATAGCCCCAGGCCGAATCCATGCTCTGTAGCCTTCAATATCCAAAGAAAATGGCATTTCGTCGCCCAAGAAATTACGAAAATGCCATCCGAAAATAAATTGGTCCAAATCGATGCTTAACGGACTTATCATCCATGGAGAATAGGATCAATAGACTTCATTATCGGTGGAGAATAGCCTCAGCCTGATTTCGTGATCTGTAGCCTCCAGAATCGAAAGAAAATGGCATTTCGGATAAATCGCCCGAAATCTGTGATGGTACCCCTTTGGAACCAGCCAAAAATTGACCCGGAATAAATCCACCCAAATCGGTGCTTAATGGACTCAATCATCGTTGGAGAATAGCCCCAGGCCGAATCCGTGATCTGTAGCCTTCAATATCCAAAGAAAATGGCCTTTCGTCGCCCAAGAAATTACGAAAATGCCATCCGAAAATAAATTGGCCCAAATCGATGCTTAACGGACTTATCATCCGTGGAGAATAGGATCAATAGACTTCATTATCGGTGGAGAATAGCCTCGGCCTGATTTCGTGATCTGTAGCCTCAAGAATCGAAAGAAAATGGCATTTAGGATAAATCGCCCGAAATCTGTGATGGTACCCCTTTGGAATCTGTTAAAAAATGACCCGGAATAAATCCGCTCAAAACGGTGTTTAATGAACTCAATCATCGTTGGAGAATAGCCTCAGGCCGAATCCGTGATGTGTAGCCTTCAATATCAAAAGAAAATGGTCTTTCGTCGCCCAAGAAATTACGAAAATGCCATCCGAAAATAAATTGACCCAAATCGATGATAACGGACTTATCATCCGTAGAGAATAGGATCTATAGAATTCATTATCGGTGGAGAATAGCCTCAGCCTGATTTCGTGATCTGTAGCCTCCAGAATCGAACGAAAAAAGGCATTTCGGATAAATCGCCCGAAATCTGTGATGGTACCCCTTTGGAATCTGCCAAAAATGGACCCGGAATAAATCCGCCCAAATCGGTGCTTAATGGACTCAATCATCGTTGGAGAATAGCCCCAGACCGAATCCATACTCTGTAGCCTTCAATATCCAAAGAAAATGGCATTTCGTCGCCCAAGAAATTACGAATATGCCATCCGAAAATAAATTGGTCCAAATCGATGCTTAACGGACTTATCATCCGTGGAGAATAGGATCAATAGACTTCATTATCGGTGGAGAATATCCTCAGCCTGATTTCGTGATCTGTAGCCTCCAGAATCGAAAGAAAATGGCATTTCGGATAAATCGCCTGAAATCTGTGATGGTACCCCTTTGGAACCAGCCAAAAATTGACCCGGAATAAATCCACCCAAATCGGTGCTTAATGGACTCAATCATCGTTGGAGAATAGCCCCAGGCCGAATCCGTGATCTGTAGCCTTCAATATCCAAAGAAAATGGCCTTTCGTCGCCCAAGAAATTACGAAAATGCCATCCGAAAATAAATTGGCCCAAATCGATGCTTAACGGACTTATCATCCGTGGAGAATAGGATCAATAGACTTCATTATCGTTGGAGAATAGCATCGGCCTGATTCTGTGATCTGTAGCCTCCTGAATCGAAAGAAAATGGCATTTTGGATAAATCGCCCGAAATCTGTGATGGTACCCCTTTGGAATCTGTTAAAAAATGACCCGGAATATATCCGCTCAAAACGGTGTTTAATGGACTCAATCATCGTTGGAGAATAGCCTCAGGCCGAATCCGTGATGTGTAGCCTTCAATATCCAAAGAAAATGGTCTTTCGTCGCCCAAGAAATTACGAAAATGCCATCCGAAAATAAATTGGCCCAAATCGATGCTTAATGGACTTATCATCCGTAGAGAATAGGATCTATAGACTTCATTATCCGTGGAGAATTGGATCAATAGACTTCATTATCGGTGGAGAATAGCCTCGGCCTGATTTCTTGATCGCCTCCAGAATCGAAAGAAAATGGCATTTCGGATAAATCGCCCGAAATCTGTGATGGTACCCTTTTGGAATCTGCCAAAAATTGACCCGGAATAAATCCACCCAAATCGGTGCTAAATGGACTCAATCATTATTGGAGAATAGCCCCAGGCCGAATCCGTGCTCTATAGCCTTCAATATCCAAAGAAAATGGCCTTTCGTCGCCCAAGAAATTACGAAAATGTCATCCGGAAATAAATTGGCCCAAATCGATGCTTAACTGACTTATATTCTGTGGAGAATAGGATCAATAGACTTCATTATCGGTGGAGAATATCATCGGCCTGATTCTGTGATCTGTAGCCTCCTGAATCGAAAGAAAATGGCATTTCGGATAAATCGCCCGAAATCTGTGATGGTAACCCTTTGGAATCTGTTAAAAATTGACCCGGAATAAATCCACACCAAAATGGTGCTTAATGGACTCAATCATCGTTGGAGAATAACCTCAGGCCGAATCCGTGATCTGTAGCCTTCAATATCCAAAGAAAATGGCCTTTCGTCGCCCAAGAAATTACGAAAATGCCATCCGAAAATAAATTGGCCCAAATCGATGCTTAACGGACTTATCATCCGTGGAGAATAGGATCAATAGACTTCATTATCGGTGGAGAATAGCCTCGGCCTGATTCCGTGATCTGTAGCCTCCAGAATGGAAAGAAAATTGCATTTCTGATAAATCAACCGAAATCTGTGATGGTACACCTTTGGAATCTGCCAAAAATTGACCCGGAATAAATCCGCCCAAATCGGTGCTTAATGGACTCAATCATCGTTGGAGAATATCCCCAGGCCGAATCCGTGATCTGTAGCCTTCAATATACAAAGAAAATGGCCTTTCGTCGCCCAAGAAATTACGAAAATGCCATCCGAAAATAAATTGGCCCAAATCGATGCTTAATGGACTTATCATCCGTAGAGAATAGGATCTATAGACTTCATTATCGGTGGAGAATAGCCTCAGCCTGATTTCGTGATCTGTAGCCTCCAGAATCGAAAGAAAATGGCATTTCGAATAAATCGCCCGAAATCTGTGATGGTACCCCTTTGGAATCTGCCAAAAATTGACCCGGAATAAATCCGCCCAAATCGGTGCTTAATGGACTCAATCATCGTTGGAGAATAGCCCCAGGCCGAATCCGTGATCTGTAGCCTTCAATATCCAAAGAAAATGGCCTTTCGTCGCCCAAGAAATTACGAAAATGCCATCCGAAAATAAATTGGCCCAAATCGATGCTTAACGGACTTATCATCCGTAGAGAATAGGATCTATAGACTTCATTATCGGTGGAGAATAGCCTCAGCCTGATTTCGTGATCTGTAGCCTCCAGAATCGAACGAAAATGGCATTTCGGATAAATCGCCCGAAATCTGTGATGGTACCCCTTTGGAATCTGCCAAAAATGGACCCGGAATAAATCCGCCCAAATCGGTGCTTAATGGACTCAATCATCGTTGGAGAATAGCTCCAGGCCGAATCCATGCTCTGTAGCCTTCAATATCCAAAGAAAATGGCATTTCGTCGCCCAAGAAATTACGAAAATGCCATCCGAAAATAAATTGGCCCAAATCGATGCTTAACGGACTTATCATCCGTGGAGAATAGGATCAATAGACTTCATTATCGGTGGAGAATAGCCTCAGCCTGATTTCGTGATCTGTAGCCTCCAGAATCGAAAGAAAATGGCATTTCGGATAAATCGCCCGAAATCTGTGATGGTACCCCTTTGGAACCAGCCAAAAATTGACCCGGAATAAATCCGCCCAAATCGGTGCTTAATGGACTCAATCATCGTTGGAGAATAGCCTCAGGCCGAATCCGTGATCTGTAGCCTTCAATATCCAAAGAAAATGGCCTTTCGTCGCCCAAGAAATTACGAAAATGCCATCCGAAAATAAATTGGCCCAAATCGAGGCTTAACGGACTTATCATCCGTGGAGAATAGGATCAATAGACTTCATTATCGGTGGAGAATAGCCTCGGCCTGATTTCGTGATCTGTAGCCTCAAGAATCGAAAGAAAATGGCATTTAGGATAAATCGCCCGAAATCTGTGATGGTACCCCTTTGGAATCTGTTAAAAAATGACCCGGAATAAATCCGCTCAAAACGGTGTTTAATGAACTCAATCATCGTTGGAGAATAGCCTCAGGCCGAATCCGTGATGTGTAGCCTTCAATATCAAAAGAAAATGGTCTTTCGTCGCCCAAGAAATTACGAAAATGCCATCCGAAAATAAATTGACCCAAATCGATGCTTAACGGATTTATCATCCGTAGAGAATAGGATCTATAGACTTCATTATCGGTGGAGAATAGCCTCAGCCTGATTTCGTGATCTGTAGCCTCCAGAATCGAAAGAAAATGGCATTTCGGATAAATCGCCCGAAATCTGTGATGGTACCCCTTTGGAACCAGCCAAAAATTGACCCGGAATAAATCCGCCCAAATCGGTGCTTAATGGACTCAATCATCGTTGGAGAATAGCCTCAGGCCGAATCCGTGATCTGTAGCCTTCAATATCCAAAGAAAATGGCCTTTCGTGGCCCAAGAAATTACGAAAATGCCATCCTAAAATAAATTGGCCCAAATCGATGCTTAACGGTCTTATCATCCGTGGAGAATATGATCAATAGACTTCATTATCGGTGGAGAATAGCCTCGGCCTGATTTCGTGATCTGTAGCCTCCAGAATCGAAAGAAAATGGCATTTCGGATAAATCGCCCGAAATCTGTGATGGTACCCCTTTGGAATCTGTTAAAAAATGACCCGGAATAAATCCGCCCAAAACGGTGTTTAATGGACTCAATCATCGTTGGAGAATAGCCTCAGGCCGAATCCGTTATGTGTAGCCTTCAATATCCAAAGAAAATGGTCTTTCGTCGCCCAAGAAATTACGAAAATGCCATCCGAAAATAAATTGGCCCAAATCGATGCTTAACGGACTTATCATCCGTGGATAATTGGATCAATAGACTTCATTATCGGTGGAGAATAGCCTCGGCGTGATTTCTTGATCTGTAGCCTCCAGAATCGAAAGAAAATGGCATTTCGGATAAATCGCTTGAAATCTGTGATGGTACCCCTTTGGAATCTGCCAAAAATTGACCCGGAATAAATCCGCCCAAATCGGTGCTTAATGGACTCAATCATCATTGGAGAATAGCCCCAGGCCGAATCCGTGCTCTGTAGCCTTCAATATCCAAAGAAAATGGCCTTTCGTCGCCCAAGAAAATACGAAAATGTCATCCGAAAATAAATTGGCCCAAATCGATGCTTAACTGACTTATCATCTGTGGAGAATAGGATCAATAGACTTCATTATCGGTGGAGAATAGCCTCAGCCTGATTTCGTGATCTGTAGCCTCCAGAATCGAAAGAAAATGGCATTTCGGATAAATCGCCCGAAATCTGTGATGGTACCCCTTTGGAACCAGCCAAAAATTGACCCGGAATAAATCCGCCCAAATCGGTGCTTAATGGACTCAATCATCGTTGGAGAAGAGCCTCAGGCCGAATCCGTGATCTGTAGCCTTCAATATCCAAAGAAAATGGCCTTTCGTCGCCCAAGAAATTACGAAAATGCCATCCGAAAATAAATTGGCCCAAATCGATGCTTAACGGACTTATCATCCGTGGAGAATAGGATCAAGACTTCATTATCGGTGGAGAATAGCCTCGGCCTAATTCCGTGATCTGTAGCCTCCAGAATCGAAAGAAAATGGCATTTCGGATAAATCGCCCGAAATCTGTGATGGTACCCCTTTGGAATCAGCCAAAAATTGACCCGGAATAAAGCCGCCCAAATCGGTGCTTAATGGACTCAATCATCGTTGGAGAATAGCCTCAGGCCGAATCCGTGATCTGTAGCCTTCAATATCCAAAGAAAATGGCCTTTCGTCGCCCAAGAAATTAAGAAAATGCCATCCGAAAATAAATTGGTCCAAATCGATGTTTAACGGGCTTACCATCCGTGGAGAATAGGATCAATAGACTTCATTATCGGTGGAGAAAAGCCTCGGTCTGATTTCGTGATCTGTAGCCTCCAGAATCAAAAGAAAATGGCATTTCGGATAAATCACCCGAAATCTGTGATGGTACCCCTTTGGAATCTGCAAAAAATTGACCCGGAATAAATCCGCCCAAATCGGTGCTTAATGGACTCAATCATCGTTGGAGAATAGCCTCAGGCCGAATCCGTGATCTGTAGCCTTCAATATCCAAAGAAAATGGCCTTTCTTCGCCCAAGAAATTACAAAAATGCCATCCGAAAATAAATTGGCCCAAATCGATGCTTAACTGACTTATCATCCGTGGTGAATAGGATTAATAGACTTCATTATCGGTGGAGATTAGCCTCGGCCTGATTCCGTGATCTGTAGCCTCCAGAATCGAAAGAAAATGGCATTTCTGATAAATCGCCCGAAATCTGTGATGGTACACCATTGGAATCTGCCAAAAATTGACCCGGAATAAATCTGCCCAAATCGGTGCTTAATGGACTCAATCCTCGTCGGAGAATAGACCCAGGCCGAATCCGTTATCTGTAGCCTTCAATATCCAAAGAAAATGGCCTTTCGTCGCCCAAGAAATTACAAAAATGCCATCCGAAAATAAATTGGCCCAAATCGATGCTTAACGGACTTATCATCCGTGGAGAATAGGATCTATAGACTTCATTATCGGTGGAGAATAGCCTCAGCCTGATTTCGTGATCTGTAGCCTCCAGAATCGAAAGAAAATGGCATTTCGGATAAATCGCCTGAAATCTGTGATGGTACCCCTTTGGAATCAGCCAAAAATTAACCCGGAATAAATCCTCCCAAATCGGTGCTTCATGGACTCAATCATCGTTGGAGAATAGCCTCAGGCCGAATCCGTGATCTTTAGCCTTCAATATCCAAAGAAAATGGCTTTTCGTCGCCCAAGAAATTACGAAACTGTCATCCGAAAATAAATTGGCCCAAATCGATGCTTAACGGACTTATTATCCGTGGAGAATAGGATCAATAGACTTCATTATCGTTGGAGAATAGCCTCGGCCTGATTTCGTGATCTGTAGCCTCAAGAATCGAAAGAAAATGGCATTTCGGATAAATCGCCCGAAATCTGTGATGATACCCCTTTGGAATCGGTTAAAAAATGACCCGGAATAAATCCGCCCAAAACGGTGCTTTATGGACTCAATCATCGTTGGAGAATAGCCTCAGGCCGAATCCGTGATGTGTAGCCTTCAATATCCAAAGAAAATGGCCTTTCGTCGCTCAAGAAATTAGGAAAATGCCATCCGAAAATAAATTGGCCCAAATCGATGCTTAACGGACTTATCATCCGTGGAGAATTGGATCAATAGACTTCATTATCGGTGGAGAATAGCCTCGGCCTGATTTCGTGATCTGTAGCCTCCAGAATCGAAAGAAAATGGCATTTCCGATAAATCGCCCGAAATCTGTGATGGTACCCCTTTGGAATCTGCCAAAAATTTACCCGGAATAAATCCGCCCAAATCGGTGCTTAATGGACTCAATCATCATTGGAGAATAGCCCCAGGCCGAATCCGTGCTCTGTAGCCTTCAATATCCAAAGAAAATGGCCTTTCGTCGCCCAAGAAATTACGAAAATGTCATCCGAGAATAAATTGGCCCAAATCGATGCTTAACTGACTTATCATCTGTGGAGAATAGGATCAATAGACTTCATTATCGGTGGAGAATAGCATCGGCCTGATTCTGTGATCTGTAGCCTCCTGAATCGAAAGAAAATGGCATTTCGGATAAATCGCCCGAAATCTGTGATGGTACCCCTTTGGAATCTGTTAAAAATTTACCCGGAATAAATCCGCCATAAACGGTGCTTAATGGACTCAATCATTGTTGGAGAATAGCCTCAGGCCGAATACGTGATCTGTAGCCTTCAATATCCAAAGAAAATGGCCTTTCGTCGCCCAAGAAATTACAAAAATGTCATCCGAAAATAAATTGGCAAATCGATGCTTAACGGACTTATCATCCGTGGAGAATAGGATCAATAGACTTCATTATCGGTGGAGAATAGCCTCGGCCTGATTTCGTGATCTGTAGCCTCCAGAATCGAAAGAAAATGGCATTTCGGATAAATCGCCCGAAATCTGTGATGGTACCCCTTTGGAATATACCAAAAATTGACCCGGAATAAATCCGCCCAAATCGGTGCTTAATGGACTCAATCATCGTTGGAGAATAGCCCCAGGCCGAATCCGTTTTCTGTAGCCTTCAATATCCAAAGAAAATGGCCTTTCGTCGCCCAAGAAATTACGAAAATGTCATCCGAAAATAAATTGGCCCAAATCGATGCTTAACGGACTTATCATCCGTGGAGAATAGGATCAATAGACTTCATTATCGGTGGAGAATAGCCTCAGCCTGATTTCGTGATCTGTAGCCTCCAGAATCGAAAGAAAATGTCATTTCGGATAATCGCCCGAAATCTGTGATGGTACCCCTTTGGAATCTGTTAAAAATTGACCCGGAATAAATCCGCCCAAATCGGTGCTTAATGGACTCAATCCTCGTTGGAGAATAGCCTCAGGCCGAATCCGTGATTGTAGCCTTCAATATCCAAAGAAAATGGCCTTTCGTGGCCCAAGAAATTACAAAAATGCCATCCGAAAATAAATTGGCCCAAATCGGTGCTTAACGGTCTTATCATCTGTGGAGAATAGGATCAATAGACTTCATTATCGGTGGAGAATAACCTCGGCCTTATTCCGTGATCTGTAGCCTCCAGAATCGAAAGAAAATGGCATTTCGGATAAATTGCTTGAAATCTGTGATGTTACCCCATTGGAATCTGCCAAAAATTTACCCGGAATAAATCCGCCCAAATCGGTGCTTAATGGACTCAATCGTCGTTGGAGAATAGCCTCAGGGCGAATCCGTGATGTGTAGCCTTCAATATCCAAAGAAAATGGCCTTTCGTCGCCCAATAAATTACGAAAATGCCATCCGGAAATAAATTGGCCCAAATCGATGCTTAACGGACTTATCATCCGTGGAGAATAGGATCAATAGACTTCATTATCGGTGGAGAATAGCCTCGGCCTGATTCCGTGATATGTAGCCTCCAGAATCGAAAGAAAATGGCATTTCGGATAAATCGCCCGAAATCTGTGATGGTACACATTTGGAATCTGCCAAAAATTGACCCGGAATAAATCTGCCCAAATCGGTGCTTAATGGACTCAACCATCGTTGGAGAATAGCCTCAGGCCGAATCCTTGATCTTTAGCCTTCAATATCCAAAGAAAATGGCCTTTCGTCGCCCTAGAAATTACGAAAATGCCATCCGAAAATAAATTGGCCCAAATCGATGCTTAGCGGACTTATCATCCGTGGAGAATAGGATCAATAGACTTTTTAATCGGTGGAGAATAGCCTCGGCCTGATTTCGTGATCTGTAGCCTCCAGAATCGAAAGAAAATGGCATTTCGGATAAATCGCCCGAAATCTATGATGGTACCCCTTTGGAATCTGTTAAAAATTGACCCGGAATAAATCCGCCCAAAATGGTGCTTAATGGACTAAATCATCGTTGGAGAATAGCCTCAGGCCAAATCCGTGATCTATAGCCTTCAATATCCAAAGAAAATGGCCTTCGTCGCCCAAGAAATTACGAAAATGCCATCCGAAAATAAATTGGCCAAAATCGATGCTTAACGGACTTATCATCCGTGGAGAATAGGATCTATAGACTTCATTATCGGTGGAGAATAGCCTCGGCCTGATTCCGTGATCCGTAGCCTCCTGAATCGAAAGAAAATGGCATTTCGGATAAATCGCCCGAAATCTGTGATGGTACACCTTTGGAATCTGCCAAAAATTGACCCGGAATAAATCCACCCAAATCGGTGCTTAATGGACTCAATCATCGTTGGAGAATAGCCTCAGGCCGAATCCGTGATCTGTAGCCTTCAATATCCAACGAAAATGGCCTTTCGTGGCCCAAGAAATTACGAAAATGCCATCCGAAAATAAATTGGCCCAAATCGATGCTTAACGGTCTTATCATCCGTGGAGAATAGGATCTATAGACTTCATTATCGGTGGAGAATAGCCTCGGCCTGATTCCGTGATCTGTAGCCTCCTGAATCGAAAGAAAATGGCATTTCGGATAAATCGCCCGAAATCTGTGATGGTACACCTTTGGAATCTGCCAAAAATTGACCCGGAATAAATCCGCCCAAATCGGTGCTTAATGGACTCAATCATCGTTGGAGAATAGCCTCAGGCCGAATCCGTGATCTGTAGCCTTCAATATCCAAAGAAAATGGCCTTTCGTGGCCCAAGAAATTACGAAAATGCCATCCGAAAATAAATTGGCCCAAATCGATGCTTAACGGTCTTATCATCCGTGGAGAATAGGATCAATAGACTT
This sequence comes from Linum tenue, assembly GCA_946122785.1. Lineage (NCBI taxonomy): Eukaryota > Viridiplantae > Streptophyta > Magnoliopsida > Malpighiales > Linaceae > Linum > Linum tenue. Next base: position 84,595,176 of record CAMGYJ010000008.1, on the reverse strand, counting down.
CATTATCGGTGGAGAATAGCCTCGGCCTGATTTCGTGATCTGTAGCCTCCAGAATCGAAAGAAAATGGCATTTCGTATAAATCGCCCGAAATATGTGATGTTACCCCATTGGAATCTGCCAAAAATTGACCCGGAATAAATCCGCCCAAAACGGTGCTTAATGGACTCAATCATCGTTGGAGAATAGCCTCAGGGCGAATCCGTGATCTGTAGCCTTCAATATCCAAAGAAAATAGCATTTCGTCGCACAAGAAATTACGAAAATGCCATCCGAAAATAAATTGGCCCAAATCGATGCTTAACGGACTTATCATCCGTGGAGAATAAGATCGATAGACTTCATTATCGGTGGAGAATAGCCTCGGCCTGATTCCGTGATCTGTAGCCTCCTGAATCGAAAGAAAAAGGCATTTCGGATAAATCGCCCGACATCTGTGATGGTACCCCTTTGGAATCTGCCAAAAATTGACCCGGAATAAATCCGCCCAAATCGGTGTTTAATGGACTCAATCATCGTTGGAGAATAGCCTCAGGCCGAATCCGTGATCTGTAGCCTTCAATATCCAAAGAAAATGGCCTTTCGTCGCCCAAGAAATTACGAAAATGCCATCCGAAAATAAATTGGCCAAAATCGATGCTTAACGGACTTATCATCCGTGGAGAATAGGATCTATAGACTTCATTATCGGTGGAGAATAGCCTCGGCCTGATTCCGTGATCCGTAGCCTCTTGAATCGAAAGAAAATGGCATTTCGGATAAATCGCCCGAAATCTGTGATGGTACACCTTTGGAATCTGCCAAAAATTGACCCGGAATAAATCCGCCCAAATCGGTGCTTAATGGATTCAATCATCGTTGGAGAATAGCCTCAGGCCGAATCCGTGATCTGTAGCCTTCAATATCCAAAGAAAATGGCCTTTCGTCGCCCAAGAAATTATGAAAATGCCATCCGAAAATAAATTGGCCCAAATTGATGCTTAACGGACTTAACATCCGTGGAGAATAGGATCTATAGACTTCATTATCGGTGGAGAATAGCCTCGGCATGATTTCGTGATCTGTAGCCTCCAGAATCGAAAGAAAATGGCATTCCAGATAAATCGCCCGAAATCTGTGATGGTACCCCTTTGGAATCTGCCAAAAATTGACCCGGAATAAATCCGCCCAAATCGGTGCTTAATGGACTCAATCATCGTTGGAGAATAGCCTCAGGCCGAATCCGTGATCTGTAGCCTTCAATATCCAAAGAAAATGGCCTTTCGTGGCCCAAGAAATTATGAAGCCATCCGAAAATAAATTGGCCTAAATCGATGCTTAACGGTCTTATCATCCGTGGAGAATAGGATCAATAGACTTCATTATCTGTGGAGAATAGCCTCGGCCTGATTCTGTGATCTGTAGCCTCCAGAATCCAAAGAAAATGGCATTTCGGATAAATCGCCCGAAATCTGTGATGTTACCCCATTGGAATCTGCCAAAAATTGACCCGGAATAAATCCGCCCAAATCGGTGCTTAATGGACTCAATCATCGTTGGAGAATAGCCTCAGGGCGAATCCGTGATCTGTAGCCTTCAATATCCCAAGAAAATGGCGTTTCGTCGCCCAAGAAATTACGAAAATGCCATCCGAAAATAAATTGGCACAAATCGATGCTTAACGGACTTATCATCCGTGGAGAATAGGATCAATAGACTTCATTATCGGTGGAGAATAGCCTCGGCCTGATTCCGTGATCTGTAGCCTCCAGAATCGAAAGAAAATGGCATTTCGGATAAATCGCCCAAAATCTGTGATGGTACCCATTTGGAATCTGCCAAAAATTGACCCAGAATAAATCCGCCCAAATCGGTGCTTAATGGACTCAATCATCGTTGGAGACTAGCCTCAGGCCGAATCCGTGATCTGTAGCCTTCAATATCCAAAGAAAATGGCCTTTCGTCGCCCAAGAAATTACAAAAATGCCATCCGAAAGTAAATTGGCCCAAATCGATGCTTAACAAACTTATCATCCGTGGAGAATAGGATCAATAGACTTCATTATCGGTGGAGAATAGCCTCGGCCTGATTCCATGATCTGTAGCCTCCTGAATCGAAAGAAAATGGCATTTCGGATAAATCGCCCGAAATCTGTGATGGTACCCGTTTGGAATCTGCCAAAAATTGACCCAGAATAAATCCACCCAAATCGGTGCTTAATGGACTCAATCATCATTGGAGAATAGCCTCAAGCCAAATCCGTGATCTGTAGCCATCAATATCCAAAGAAAATGGCCTTCGTCGCCCAAGAAATTACGAAAATGCCATCCGAAAATAAATTGGCCCAAATCGATACCTAACGGACTTATCATCCGTGGAGAATAGGATCAATAGACTTCATTATCGGTGGAGAATAGCCTCGGCCTGATTCCGTGATCTGTAGCCTCCAGAATCGAAAGAAAATGGCATTTCGGATAAATCGCCCGAAATCTGTGATGGTACCCCTTTGGAATCAGCCAAAAATTGACCCGGAATAAATCCGTCCAAATCGGTGCTTAATGGACTCAATCATCGTTGGAGAATAGCCTCAGGCCGAATCCGTGATCTGTAGCCTTCAATATCCAAAGAAAATGGCCTTTCGTGGCCCAAGAAATTACAAAAATGCCATCCAAAAATAAATTGGCCCAAATCGGTGCTTAACGGTCTTATCATCTGTGGAGAATAGGATCAATAGACTTCATTATCGGTGGAGAATAGCCTCGGCCTGATTCCGTGATCTGTAGCCTCCAGAATCGAAAGAAAATGGCATTTCGGATAAATTGCTTGAAATCTGTGATGTTACCCCATTGGAATCTGCCAAAAATTGACCCGGAATAAATCCGCCCAAATCGGTGCTTAATGGACTCAATTGTCGTTGGAGAATAGCCTCAGGCCGAATCCGTGATCTGTAGCCTTCAATATCCAAAGAAAATGGCCTTTCATCGCCCAAGAAATTACGAAAATGCCATCCGAAAATAAATTGGCCCAAATCGATGCTTAACGGACTTATCATCAGTGGAGAATAGGATCAATAGACTTCATTATCGGTGGAGAATAGCCTCGGCCTGATTCCGTGATTTGTAGCCTCCAGAATCGAAAGAAAATGGCATTTCGGATAAATCGCCAGAAATCTGTGATGGTACCCATTTGGAATCTGCCAAAAATTGACCCGGAATAAATCTGCCCAAATCGGTGCTTAATGGACTCAATCATCGTTGGAGAATAGCCTCAGGCCGAATCCGTGATCTGTACCCTTCAATATCCAAAGAAAATGGCCTTTCGTCGCCCTAGAAATTACGAAAATGCCATCCGAAAATAATCTGGCCCAAATCGATGCTTAACGGACTTATCATCCGTGGAGAATAGGATCAATAGACTTTTTTATCGGTGGAGAATAGCCTCGGCCTGATTTCGTGATCTGTAGCCTCCAGAATCGAAAGAAAATGGCATTTCGGATAAATCGCCCGAAATCTATGATGGTACCCCTTTGGAATCTGTTAAAAATTGACCCGGAATAAATCCGCCCAAAACGGTGCTTAATGGACTCAATCATCGTTGGAGAATAGCCTCAGGCCAAATCCGTGATCTATAGCCTTCAATATCCAAAGAAAATGGCCTTCGTCGCCCAAGAAATTACGAAAATGTCATCCGAAAATAATTTGGCCCAAATCGATGCTTAACGGACTTATCATCCATGATGAATAGTAGGGGTGGGCATCCGGTTCGGTAAACCCGGACCGAACCGGACCGAAACCGAGCAAACCCGAACCGAAACCGAAGATTTCTTATTCGGTTCGGAATTCGGAACTGAAAAACCAATATTTCGGAAACCAGGATCTGGCCAACCGAACCGAGTTTCCGATTCCGAACCGAGCAACCGAACATCCCCAACTCTCACACTCATAGCCCACAACCCAAAGCCCAATCTCACACACTCACATCCCAATCCCAGAGCCCACAACCCCAAAGCCCAAGCCCTCCCTCTCTACATTTGTTAGTGGAACCCTAGCCCAGACCAAACCTCACCACTAACCACTCTCAATCACTCACATGCAACAATCGCCGCCGCCGGCAGAGGAAGGAGACTAGAGAAGACTTGCAGATTTGATGGAGATTCTGGGGGAAATAGCTCGTCTCCAACAAAATCACCTCCCAGCCACACCCAATATGCATCCCCTTCGATCCAATCGCGCCGTCGACAGCCACATGCAGGCGACGGGAAGTGGAAGGGTCGCAGTGGGAGAGGACGACCACGGCGGCGGGGGAAGCTGAGCGCGACCACGGCGGCGGGGGAAGCTGAGCGCGACCACGGCGGCGGGGGAAGCTGAGCGCGACCACGGCGGCGGGGGAAGCTGAGTGCGACCACGGCGGCGGAGGGAGCGAAGCATGATTTATCCTTTCGCCGGCGTCGGATCTGACGATTCAGAAGAAAGTTTCTCGAGGAGGCGGCCATGGCGGTGATGCTTCCTCTGGGCTGGGGAAGTTTCTCGAGGAGGCGGCCATGGCGGTGACTGCTTCTGGGCGAAGTTGAACTCTGATGCTGCTGGGGGGTGGGAGAAGGAAGAAGAGGAGGTGGGAGAAGGAGAAGGAAGATTGGGTTTTGATTTTTGTGCTGTGGGTCTTCAATGAGAAGATGAAGTAGGGAAAGCAAGGAGAGAAGTCGGGTTCGTCGGTTTTTTAGTTCCGAACCGAAATATATTTCAGTTCGGCCAGACCGAACCGAAATATATTTCGGTTCGGGATCGGTTTCAACTTTGAATTATATTAGGGTACCGGTATGCTTAGTTCGGTTCGGTTTGAACCGAACCGAACCGATGCCCACCCCTAGTGAATAGGATTAATAGACTTCATTATCGGTGGAGAATAGCCTCGGCCTGATTCCGTGATCTGTAGCCTCCAGAATCGAAAGAAAATGGCATTTCTGATAAATCGCCCGAAATCTGTGATGGTACACCTTTGGAATCTGCCAAAAATTGACCCGAAATAAATCCGCCCAAATTGGTGCTTAATGCACTCAATCATCGTTGGAGAATAGCCCCAGGCCGAATCCGTGCGTTGTAGCCTTCAATATCCAAAGAAAATGGCCTTTCGTCGCCCAAGAAATTACGAAAATGCCATCCGAAAATAAATTGGCCCAAATCGATGCTTAACGGACTTATCATCCGTGGAGAATAGGATCAATAGACTTCATTATCGGTGGAGAATAGCCTCGGCCTGATTCCATGATCTGTAGCCTCTTGAATCGAAAGAAAATGGCATTTCGGATAAATCTCCCGAAATCTGTGATGGTACCCGTTTGGAATCTGCCAAAAATTGACCCGGAATAAATCCGCCCAAATCGGTGCTTAATGGACTCAATCATCATTGGAGAATAGCCTCAGGCCAAATCCGTGATCTGTAGCCTTCAATATACAAAGAAAATGGCCTTCGTCGCCCAAGAAATTACGAAAATTCCATCCGAATATAAATTGGGCCAAATCGATGCTTAACGGACTCATCATCCGTGGAGAATAGAATCAATTGACTTCATTATCGGTGGAGAATAGCCTCGGCCTGATTCCATGATCTGTAGCGTCCAGAATCGAAAGAAAATGGCATTACGGATAAATCGCCCGAAATCTATGATGGTACCCCTTTGGAATCAGCCAAAAATTGACCCGGAATAAATCCGCCCAAATCGGTGCTTAATGGACTCAATCATCGTTGGATAATAGCCTCAGGCCGAATCCGTGATCTGTAGCCTTCAATATCCAAAGAAAATGGCCTTTCGTCGCCCAAGAAATTACGAAAAATGCCATCAGAAAATAAATTGGCCCAAATCGATGCTTAACGGACTTATCATCCGTGGAGAATAGGATCAATAGACTTCATTATCGGTGGAGAATAGCCTCGGCATGATTCCGTGATCTGTAGCCTCCAGAATCGAAAGAAAATGGCATTCGGATAAATCGCCCTGAAATCTGTGATGGTACCCCATTGGAATCAGCCAAAAATTGACCCGGAGTAAATCCGCCCAAATCGGTGCTTAATAGACTCAATCATCGTTGGAGAATAGCCTCAGGCCGAATCCGTGATCTGTAGCCTTCAATATCCAAAGAAAATGGCCTTTCGTGGCCCAAGAAATTACGAAAATGCCATCCGAAAATAAATTGGCCCAAATCGATGCTTAACGGTCTTATCATCCGTGGAGAATAGGATCAATAGACTTCATTATCGGTGGAGAATAGCCTCGTCCTGATTCCGTGATCTGTAGCCTCCAGAATCGAAAGAAAATGGCATTTCAGATAAATCGCCAGAAATCTGTGATGTTACCCATTGGAATCTGCCAAAAATTGACCCGGAATAAATCCGCCCAAATCGGTGCTTAATGGACTCAATCATCGTTGGAGAATAGCCTCAGGGCGAATCCGTGATCTGTAGCCTTCAATATCCAAAGAAAATGGCCTTTCGTCGCCCAAGAAATTACGAAAATGCCATCCGAAAATAAATTGGCCCAAATTGATGCTTAACGGACTTATCATCCGTGGAGAATAGGATCGATAGACTTCATTATCGGTGGAGAATAGCCTCGGCCTGATTCGTGATCTGTAGCCTCCAGAATCGAAAGAAAATGGCATTTCGGATAAATCGCCCGAAATCTGTGATGGTACCCCTTTGGAATCTGCCAAAAATTGACCCGGAATAAATCCGCCCAAATCGGTGCTTAATGGACTCAATCATCGTTGGAGAATAGCCTCAGGCCGAATCCGTGATCTGTAGCCTTCAATATCCAAAGAAAATGGCCTTTCGTCGCCCAAGAAATTACGAAAATGCCATCCGAAAATAAATTGGCCAAAATCGATGCTTAACGGACTTATCATCCGTGGAGAATAGGATCTATAGACTTCATTATCGATGGAGAATAGCCTCGGCCTGATTCCGTGATCTGTAGCCTCCTGAATCGAAAGAAAATGGCATTTCGGATAAATCGCCCGAAATCTGTGATGGTACACCGTTGGAATCTGCCAAAAATTGACCCGGAATAAATCCGCCCAAATCGGTGCTTAATGGATTCAATCATCGTTGGAGAATAGCCTCAGGCCGATTCCATGATCTGTAGCCTTCAATATCCAAAGAAAATGGCCTTTCATCGCCCAAGAAATTATGAAAATGCCATCCAAAAGTAAATTGGCCCAAATCAATGCTTAACGGACTTATCATCCGTGGAGAACAGGATCAATAGACTTCATTATCGGTGGAGAATAGCCTCGGCCTGATTCCATGATCTGTAGCCTCCTGAATCGAAAGAAAATGGCATTTCGGATAAATCGCCCGAAATCTGTGATGGTACCCGTTTGGAATCTGCCAAAAATTGACCCGGAATAAATCCGCCCAATCGGTGCTTAATGGACTCAATCATCGTTGGAGACTAGCCTCAGGCTGAATCCGTGATCTGTACCCTTCAATATCCAAAGAAAATGGCCTTCGTCGCCCAAGAAATTACGAAAATGCCATCCGAAAATAAATTGGCCCAAATCGATGCCTAACGGACTTATCATCCGTGGAGAATAGGATCAATAGACTTCATTATCGGTGGAGAATAGCCTCGGCCTGATTCCGTGATCTGTAGCCTCCAGAATCGAAAGAAAATGGCATTTCGGATAAATCGCCCGAAATCTGTGATGGTACCCCTTTGGAACCAGCCAAAAATTGACCCGGAATAAATCCACCCAAATCGGTGCTTAATGGACTCAATCATCGTTGGAGAATAGCCCAGGCCGAATCCGTGATCTGTAGCCTTCAATATCCAAAGAAAATGGCCTTTCGTCGCCCAAGAAATTACGAAAATACCATCCGAAAATAAATTGGCCCAAATCGATGCTTAACGGACTTATCATCCGTGGAGAATAGGATCAATAGACTTCATTATCGGTGGAGAATAGCCTCGGCATGATTTCGTGATCTGTAGCCTCCAGAATCGAAAGAAAATGGCATTCCGGATAAATCGCCCGAAATCTGTGATGGTACCCCTTTGGAATCAGCCAAAAATTGACCCGGAAGTAAATCCGCCCAAATCGGTGCTTAATAGACTCAATCATCGTTGGAGAATAGCCTCAGGCCGAATCCGTGATCTGTAGCCTTCAATATCCAAAGAAAATGGCCTTTCGTGGCCCAAGAAATTACGAAAATGCCATCCGAAAATAAATTGGCCCAAATCGATGCTTAACGGACTTATCATCCGTGGAGAATAGGATCAATAGACTTCATTATCGGTGGAGAATAGCCTCGTCCTGATTCCGTGATCTGTAGCCTCCAGAATCGAAAGAAAATGGCATTTCGGATAAATCGCCCGAAATCTGTGATGTTACCCCATTGGAATCTGCCAAAAATTGACCCGGAATAAATCCGCCCAAATCGGTGCTTAATGGACTCAATCATCGTTGGAGAATAGCCTCAGGGCGAATCCGTGATCTGTAGCCTTCAATATCCAAAGAAAATGGCCTTTCGTCGCCCAAGAAATTACGAAAATGCCATCCGAAAATAAATTGGCCCAAATTGATGCTTAACGGACTTATCATCCGTGGAGAATAGGATCGATAGACTTCATTATCGGTGGAGAATAGCCTCGGCCTGATTCCGTGATCTGTAGCCTCCA